>CM034146.1:37001830-37396830 GCA_019776745.2 Taxus chinensis | reverse complement strand
TCTATTATGTCAAATCTGGAGGTTGCCAATCCTTTGTGATAATGGTTTTCTTATTGTCTTTTGTTGATATGTGTTTTGATTTAAGCTTTTGTGGTTATTATTTGTGGCTTCTATTTCTACAGATACCCATTCTATATTGCGATCTCTTTAATAAACTTGGGTTGTTATTATATAAAATACGGAGGAACATGTACTAAATATGTGTTATAATCTTTAGGTAGATCTTTAGGATGGAATTGTGACTCAAAGAAGATCTTGGGTATTTAATTTATATCTTTTTAATGAACATGTATGGTGCTCTTACTATTGCATATGACTATTGATTATCTATGGTTGGTTAGATACTCCTAATAGGTATTCATGATATTTGCTTAACATGTTTACACCCTTCGAGGGTCGAATTGAGTATCATTTGACTGATACGAGGCATATTCATATGGGTTTAGGTGAGTATCTTTATGACGGGTGATAACACATTAGCCTTCCTGAAATTTAACCCTTGTTACTCTAGGTTGAAGCTATTTGTTGACGGTTGTGAGCTACATTCTGGTAATGCATTCAACTATTGTACATTCCTGTTGATTTGGTCAATGTTTAAATGAGTTGGTAGTTGGTTGATAATATTCCAATAACCCATAAATTATGCCTAGCCTAACCAAATGGCTTATATCCAAATTAGGCTTATATTACCTAATACCTCTCATCACTATGATATGATAATGGATTATCGTGACCTTCTAGTCTAGTCACAATGATGTATCGAGCTTTAGGCTCATGTAGATCGATAAGGGATATCTTACCAGTTTCATGTTTTGCTTACTTGATTTCAATTTAGATATCGTTCTTAATTTTGAAGGTTAGAAGCTTTTGTTTACCTATTACGAACTAGACTTGGGCTCACTTAACCTTACACTTTGAATGATCATTGATTGAATGAATTTACATCACTATACCTAGTGAAGTAAGGCGTATTGAGTCTTGCTCTTTTCATTGCTAAGAGTTTCTACCTAGTAGAAACATAGTCCTAGTGGTGTCGTGGATTAGTGAATCCTTAAGGCAATGTGTCGTGAATAATCAAGTCGGTTATTTATACTACTGCCTTTACGAACATGATATTGGTTTCATCACTTTTAACAAGTGATGAATATTTTATCACAATATGTGTATTAGGTTCTTTATAATCAAGTGTATTTGACTGTTATAGCAAGTTACTATTACCTAGATTATACTAAATACTAATGGAGTATAACTTATTTTTAAGTGATCAAGTTCTAGATTATAAAGACCCTTACTTGAATAATTGATTTAATATTGTGAGGACGTATAATAAAAGATAGATGATGATACAATGGTAGTATGTTGATTACACTTGAAGTGTAAAGTTATTTAATGAACAATGGAGCTGAAGTTATAGTCTGTTTGATTTTAAAAAAAGAATGGCTTGAATGTTAGGTCAAATTATTAGATAGCCTAAACTTGAGTGTTGACCAGGTGATTGAGTGTTATCTTATAATGAACATTTAATTAAGCACCGTTGTATAAACGTACACTTGACTATTTGAACCAATTATAGAGTGATTAACTTATTCTAGAATATTTGAACAAGACAAAGTTAGTAGGGACTATACTTGTCTGTTGTATCAGACTATTGTCTTCATACTTGGAACTGAATGCTTGAACAAGTAATGTGTCATTAACTTGTACCAAAATGATTATATAAGTAATTTTTAATTAGATCATACTTGATTACTTGATTTCTTGATTGTTATAATTGATTTCTAACCTGAATCTTTATTTATTATTTTGACTTCCAAGGTATAGAAAGAAATAATGAAAGCAAAAATTTTAGAATGCCATTTAGATTATTCTAAGTATCATTATATGAACATTTGCATTATTATGTTGTTGTTATTAATTGTTTCATTAAATCCTTAATCCAAATACCAAATGGCAAGAGTTGTCAAGTGGAAAGAAGGTTTTTCTTGCTCATTTCAGCCAAATTGACTTTGCTAACAATTTTTACATATGGCCTAATCTAGTTTGCATGGCGAAGGAAGATGATAGAAATTATTTGTTGGTTTGACTAAATCAAAATGAAATGTATTGCTTAAGTGAAAGATTGTGATTGAGAAAATTCTATTGTACTATTTAAGTTGACAGAAGGCAATGTCAACTTGATTATTAGCTCTATTTTAAACAGAAAATGAAATGATTGTGTTTTTTTACATGTTAAGCATTATCTACCTTGGAAAGTTGTAAAAGAAGGGTTTGAACTGAAAAATTTACCTATCTTGGAAGCTTGTAAAGAAAAAGAGATTTTTATAATTATCCTGATTGAATACATTATATTCTGATTTATAATTGGAGTAAATAGTAAATGCATAAATGTCCTATGGTGTATGTAAAACCATACCAGATTATGCATTGAATTAAACACAAGACATGCTTTTCAATACTTACAGTTAAGTCATATAAGGCCAGGTTTGTAAGATATTACCTTACTCGGGTTAAAGGAAATGTCCTCAAGATGCTTGATGAGATCATGCACTCTCTTATTGTAATCTTTCTTCCTTTTATTCAATGGTAAAAATGGAATGCTTGGGTTGTTACAAAGTCTTGTGCCTAAAACATGTCTGTAAGTACTGCTATTATTCATATAAATAAAAATATAGAAAGGTCAACATATAGCTGATAGTGTAAGCATGCTTTGAAAGGTTATAATAAGGTTCTAAGGTTGAGATATCTAGCTAAGAAAGTAATGACCATATAAGTTGGGGATGTGGCCTTTTATTTCTTTTCACATGCAACCACAAATAGAATGAACTTTATTGGGGGATATATCCATCTCTGTAGAGAAATGTTGTTGTTACCACTAAGATGCATAATTGGGAAGTTATGAGACTCTTGACACATTAGGGAACTATGTGTAGGAGGATTTATTCTTTATAGCCTGAAATAAGGTGTAACATAATACATAATTATTAAAGAATGTGGGACATGTTAAGATATTAAACCAAACCTTATTAGTGCTTTATAATATTAATGTTAAGATAAGAGATTAAGTGGCAGAAATGTGGTGGGTCCATAACCCATAGGTCTGAGGATTGAAATCTCACTCCTAAAGCCTCTAAAAAATATATCCCTTAATAAAAGACTTGGATATGATGAGCTTAATCTGGGTTTCAAGTATGATGAAATACTTGTAGGAATTAAATATAAAGGTTGAATATGATACACTTAAAGTATAACCAAGTCTAAGAAAGAAATTTTATGGGCATTCTGTGACTTTAGGGACATCAACTTACCAAGTGGTGATCAATCACCATTGCAATATAGAAATATAATTATCATGATCCAAGAATTTTGCATCTAGAACAAAAAGGATCTAACATATAAGTGCCTTATGATTTGATAAATGTTGATGTACATTCTTATTTCGAGTATAATCAATTGACCTTGCATTTGATATTGACTCGAGGAGGACATAAATACTAATAGGTAAGAGGATTAAAGAGGTTGTTTCATTGGTGGTAACCTTATAAATGAAGGTACTGGAAGGTATCTTGAGAAATTAACCTTAGTTTGGAATAAAGATTAACACATAAAATACTCAAGAGGATTAGTATATCACTAATTTGGTTGAAAACTATTGCAGAAGAAGATACAAATGCATGTATGATAGATACTGATTGGCAAAAAGGTGCAAAGGTACATCTGGACAACATGATTCAATAAGATTGAATATATGATGATTAAATGAAAATGATATAATCTATCATATCTAATAAAAAAATGTTAACCCTTTATGTTATAGATATGGGTAAAGTATAACATTGATAACAAATTACTCACTTAGTAAAGAGAGATAATCATTTATAGAGTTTGGAAAAGAATCATTAATTGTGTAATAGTAAAGATTGGAAGTACAATACTAAGGCAACGAGCTAAAATTATATGTGAAATTTATAGGTAGGAAAGAATGTAAAGTACTTATTATAACTACATTTGACCTATTAGAATACAATGATGTAGAACCCTAGGTGCAATTCATTCATGGTGAAAGAGTCATGGAATCTAAGGTAACCTATCGTGATTAAATTATTTAAGATACCATGTTCCAATTTAGGACCCTTGGTAGGTTAACTCATTACGACCGTTACGTGGTCGTATCCATTTAATGACGGTATTCATTATTTGGTTACCAATGCATAACATCTATACTGAGTTGCCTCATCAAGACCCTGAATTGTGACATGGTAGTGCATTAAGTACAAGCTTCGTGAAAGTTACAAGTTTGGACTATACTTCATGAACACGTACCCCAATGCCAAATTAGAATGGCTATGAGAAGGGAAGTGGTCCAATAATTATGTAAAAAATTATAGGGGCACCTACCTTCCCACATGCATTGTAAGTTGTCATAGTGGCACACCTTCCTTTTGGTAATTCTGGATTTGTACCTTGTATGAGACATGAAACCATTTAAGGAACCATTATTGAATATTAATCCATATAATTGAATAAGTGATTAGGTGAGATGAAAAGTTTCCAATGGCAAGTGTGATGTAATGGAACTAAGCATGGCATACATGTCTCTGAAACTTTGATCAAATTAGTGTAACTGTTAAATAAACTGTCGTGATTTCACCAAGATCTAAGCTAAGGGATTCCTGATGTGATTTCATTAGAAAACCCAGGTAGACACTTAGAGAGCATCACGTAACAATAATTGCTTGATAAAGGAAAGACCAAATGATACACTTGTTGTATTTGTTCATAAAGAGAATTGAGGATGATCGAGTAGGATCTGTATACTCTCATACAACTTGCACATGGTTTATGACAATTATTGAAATGGATTGCATTAAGGTTTATGTTGGATTTAAATATATGGGAATTTAAATTCATGAAGCATAAAGTTAAAAAGTTTTTTTTTTAAAAATTCCCTAGATGAGAAGTGACAAAAGTGGTTGTTACATTTTGGTATCAGATCTTAAGGTTGTAGCTCTTGGACTTATTAGGTCCTTATGCTAATTGAAATTCTTATTTTCTTTTTAGAAGAACAATGGATATGAGAAGGATGTACCATGAAGAAATAACCGAGTCAAATTTTGCTGTAGGTTCAACGATGCAAAAGTTATAAAAGATTCTAGTTATCCTTCGATATACCCAGAACCGGATAACTGCTTTGGAGCAGTTGGTGATGAGTAAAAATGACAAGTTAGATAAAAGACAACTTGAATTTGCTAGGAACAAACAATAAGGGAGTTGTTTAAATGCCGAACTAACCAATGGTGATAAGTTTTGGACTTACAAATCCAAAGACAAATTAAACCAAAAATTGGGAGACACATTGGATGAACATGGACCTTTTTCTAATAAGCTGATATTCGTAAAATCCAGTAGGCTAAAACCAAATCTATGAGACATTCTAACTCATAAAAATGAGAAGAATCATAAGAGTGTTAACTCTTATTCATCATGGAATGCTAAGAAAATATGGTGGAAGAAACATAACAGGAAAATGTGTTCTGTTAGAAATAAAAATGCACAAAAGCTTGTTGTAATAACCTACAAGTAAAAGTAGAATATTGTTGTAAATAGAAATATTAGAAACGAACAACATGGACCTACTGGAGGATGTTTCACATGTGGGAATGGGCATTATGATAGCCATTGTCCTTTAAAGAAGATGAACAAGCATCGATTGATGATGCATGCTGCAAAGAAAGACACCAAAGTAAAGGAACAAGTATCCCTAACAGGATGCTGGGAAAGTTGTGAAGAAATTCCCTAAGGTTAGTATAGTACAATACTAAGTAAGATGGAATTTTTTGCATCTAATAGATAGTTGACAACTAATTCAAAAATCTAACTTTTCTTTGTAGTATGGAAGAAAAAATGCTTAAAATTTAGACCTATGTCTATTAACGTAGCATAGATGGTGCTTACCATCTTCTCGGAATTGAAACTATGATTTTATATAATTGGACTTATGATATATTGCCTTATATACATATTCAATTCCAACATAAATTAGTTATTATTGATGCAAAGGCCAAGAAAATTCTAGTAAATATGAGAAAGTGACAAGCTTTTATGACAAGGAAAAGGTAGACCATTGTGTACATTTCAAAGAAAATTAATAATTACACAAGCCAAAGGTCTAGAAAGACAATGGAGTGAGGAAACAAAACAACTTAATAAACTAGTGGGAAGATTGAAATCTAAGTTTTCCTTATCTATTTTGTAGTATCTGGCTTGTTTTGACTAACTATATTATATATCAAGTGATATTATTGTATATAATTGGTAGTATTGACAAAAAAAATTTCATTGTTCTTTGACTAAGTGAAAATTTTATTGAAAAGAAAGCTTTTACAACTGATAAATTATAGTGCAGATCTAGAAATTTCAAAATTTTATGAAAATGATGAGTGTTTCTTTATAAGATTATTGATATAACCTGTATATGATTAATTCAGATCTGATTATTGAGATAGAAATCATTGACATGATGATTCATTAAGGGAGAAAGATGACATTCCACGCAAATTCAGAATGGTTCTGGAAAAATAAGTTATTGACCAAGTGATTTATGTACTTAATAAGCAATTAAATTCCTTAGCTAATTTTAAAATTAGTACTTTGAACCAATGTGAGGACTTACAGGTGTATGTCCTTATCATAACCTTGCTGAGATGAGGTGATTTAAAATGAATGCATTAAGGACTTTGGAAAGTAATTACCTTGTTGCAATTGATATTCGGATCATACTAAGTAATATTGTTATGATAATACTATTACCTAGCTTTGACTAAATTGAGGGTATGGTAGTCATCTAACCTATTCATATCTATACTCAATAGCATCAATGGGGTTGTCAAACCAAGACTGTTGTACTATGCAATGATAAGCTGAATCAAGATAAGGACTAGGAGCTTAACATAATAGGCTAAGGATTGATCCTGTGACTTTATGACTTGGAGGTTGATGAGGATTACTAGCCTGAAATAATATTATTACTAGTGGTCTATAGACCTTACCATGGTAAAAATATTCTATGGGGGATTTATAACTAGCTTGAATCATTATATATGTTGAGTAATTGATTTACTAAATACGCAATTAAATTGTGTTATCAAAATGACTATTTGACTCATGCATGTAAGGGTTTTGTGTATTGATTTAAATTTGATAGTATGACACCTCGGCCAAATTGACCATGCATTGTTAAAAGTAGGATCATTACTAAGAGCTAAGTTTTGATGTAGACCCAAAAGGACCTAGCAATGATTAAATAACCTTGTTGTTTGAATTGCCAAGGTTCTAAGCTAATGCTAAGTTTAACACACACACACACACACACACACACACACACACACACACACACACACACACACACACACACACACACACACACATGTATGTATGTATGTATGTAAGGCTAAATTATTACTAAGCTATGATGATTACCAAAACAATAAAACAAAGCCTACTGGGAAAAGCGAGTGAGTTGACTATTTTAAATGGTCATGATGACCCCTTCTCACATAAATGTGTAAGGCTTAGTTATTTTAACCATGATGGTTTTCCATGTAAAGTGATAGATAAGGATGACGATGGAGGTAAGAATAAATATAACTAATATAAAATTTATTGCATTAATTACACTATAAGAAATTATGGATTTTTTGGGAAGAATGTTTGAGCAGATGTTAGTTGTAGTTGAGTTTCATTTGTTAACATTCCTTTTTGGAGTTTTCTTGCTTTACATGTAAATTGGGAGTTCTTCTCGGTTGAGTTCTCTGGAAAATTGATACATGTTGTTTTAGTGGGCTATTTTGGGAGTCCGATGACCTATTTCTTCAAGTTGTTCCATTGGATTTGGCCATTTGGAAAGTGGTGATTATCCTGAGACTGTGGAGGCAGAGGAAGTGCTTTGGGGGTTTTGAATCCATAATCTGTTGTCTCGACTTAGCACTTGCTGGAAGTGGTGAAGATTTCACAAGTGTTTTTTAGAAGAATGATGCAAGAAATTATCTTCTTTCTCCTTAATAGCTCTCATCATTTTGTATTTGCATTAATGAATTCCTACATCTAGCATCTTTTCCTGGTTTGCCATTAAGGGTATATTATTTTATAAGAAATCTTCTACAAATTTGTTGAACTTGTTTTTCATACCACCTAGTAAGCTAGGCTTTCTGTTAAAAATAATACGAAAATGTTATTATGTAGATATGGGTACTGCCAGATTCTTGTTAATTCGGTTTTAAAGATATATCACCATTTATTGGTGTTGCTTATGTATGAAGCATAAATGGTGATCTTTGTGTTTTTCATTACTCTTGATACCCATTTTAAAATGGTGATTCCATGATTAATATACCCTAAATCTTATTCGAATCAACCAATTGAGTTGGGCTACTGTTATAAATAAATCCAACATCTATTATGCCAAGTTTGGAGGTTGCCAACCCCTTGTGATAATGGTTTATTCTATTATTACCTTTTGTTGATATGGGTTGTGATTTAAGCTTTTGTGGTTATTAGCTATGGTTTCCATTTCTACAGATACCCATTTTATAATGGGACTTCTGTGTTAAATTAGTTTATGAACCTGGGTTAAAATGGGATTCTAGGAATGAAATCGACTCATGTAGTTTTATCCTTATAACCTTACTTAAGTGCGGGCTTAGAAAGGAAACCCCGTATAAGTTATCACTTGCTATTGTGGGTGTATGATATATATTCAGCCGTTGTAAATATGAGTTTGTTACTATGTGATTTCCTTAGTAAACTTGGGTTGCTATTATATAAAATATGGAGGAAAGTGTACTAAATATGTGTTATAATCTTTAGGAATATATTTAGGATGGAATTGTGACTCAAACAAGATCTTCGGTATTCACTTTGTATCTTTTTAATGAACCTATGATGCTCTTAGTATTGCATACGACTATTGATTATTTATGGTTGGTTAGATACTCTTAATAGGTATTCATGATATTTGATTAACAGGTTTACACCCTTCGAGGGTCGAACTGAGTATCATTTGACTGATAAGAGGCAAATTTGTATGGGTTTAGGTGAGTATCTTTATCACAGATGATAACACATTAAAATACCTGACATTTAACCCTTGTCACTCTAGGTTGAAGTTGTTTGTTGATGGTTGAGAGCTACATTCTGGTAATGCATTCAACTATTGTATATTTTGTTGATTTGGTTAATGTTTAAATGAGTTGGTAGTTGGTTGATAATCTTCCATCAACCCATAAATTATGTCTATCCTAGCTAGATGGCATATGGAAAAACTGGACTTATAATTACCTCTCATAACTATGATATGATAATGGATTATCATGACCTTGTGGTCTGGTCATAGTGATGTATCGAGCCTTAGGCTCATGTAGATCAATAAGGGATATCTTTACTAGTTTCATGTTTTTCTTACTTGATTTTAGTTTAGATATCGTTCTTAATTTTGAAGGTTAGAAGCTTCTATTTACCTATTATGAACTAGACCTAGGCTCACTTAGAGCCTTACCCTTTGAATGATCATCAATCGAATGAATTTACATCACTATACCTAGTGAAGTAAGGTGTATTGAGTCTCTCTTTTCATTTCTGAGAGTTGCTATCTGGTAGTAAAAAAGGCATAATGGTGTCGTGGATTAGTGAATCCTTAAGGAAATGTGTTGTGAATAATCAAGTTGGTTATTTATACTGCTGTCATTACGAACATGATATTGGTTACATCACTTTTAATAAGTGATGAATATTTCGATCACAATATGTTGATCAGGTTGTTGATATTCAAGTATATTTGACTGCTATATCAAGTTACTATTTCCTAGATTATACTAAAGACTAATGGAGTATAACTTATTTTTAAGTGATCAAGTTTCAGATTATAAAGACCCTTACTTGAATGATTGATTTAATACTATGAGGACATATAATAGAAGATAGATCATGATACAATGGTAGTATGTTGATTACACTTGAAGTGTAAAGTTATTTAGTGGACAATGGAGCTGAAGTTATTATCTGTTTGATTTTAAAAAAAATGACTTGAATGTCAGGTCAAATTATTAGATAGCCTAAACTTGAGTGTTGACCAGGTGATTGAGTGTTATCTTATATTGAATGTTTAATTAAGTACCATTGTATAAACATACACTTGACTATTTGACCCAGTTATAGAGTGATTAACTTATTCTAGAATATATGAACAAGATAAAGTTAGTAGGGACTATACTTTTCTGTTATATCAGACTATTGTCTTCATACCTGGAACTGAATGCTTGAACAAGTAATGTGTGATCAACTTGTACCAGAATGATTGTATAAGTTAATGTTTATTTAGATCATATTTGATTACTTGATTTCCTGATTGTTGTAATTGATTTATGACCTAAATATTTATTTATTATTATGACTTCTAAGGTATAAAAACAAATAATGTGAAAGAAATTTTTTTAGAATGCCATTTAGATTATTCTATGTATCATTATATGAACCTTTACATTATTATGTTGCTATTATTAATTGTTGCATTAAATCCTTAATTCAAATATCAAATGGCAAGAGTTGTCAAGTGGAAAGAAGGGTTTTTCTTGCTTAGTTCATCTTAATTGACCTTGCTAACAATTTTTGCAGATGGTCTAATCTAGTTTGCATGGCGAAGGAAGATATTAGAAATTATTTGCTGGTTTGACTGAAGCAAGATGAAATGTATTGCTTGAGTGAAAGATTGTGATTGAGCAAATTTTGTTGTACTATTTAATTTGAAAGAAGACAATGTCAACTCGATTATTATCTCTATTTTTTAATAAAAAATGAAATGATTGTGTTTTTTTTACATGTTAAGCATTATCTACTTTGGAAAGTTGTAACATAAGTGTTTGAACTGAAATATTTACCTATCTTGGAAGCTTGTAAAGAAAAAGAGATTGTTATAATTATCCTGATCAAATACATTTTATTATGATTTGTAATGGCAGCAGATATGAAATGCATAAATGCCCTATGGTGTTTGACTAAAGTAAGATGAAATGTATTGCTTAAGTGAAAGATTGTGATTGAGAAAATTTTGTTGCTATTTAAGTTGAAAGAAGAAATGTCAACCTTATTATTATCTCTATTTTTTAATAAAAATGAAATGATTGTGTTTTTTACATGTTAAGCATTATCTACTTTGGAAAGTTGTAAAAGAAGGGTTTGAATGGAAATATTTACCTATCTTGGAAGTTTGTAAAGAAAAAGAGATTGTTATAATTATCCTGATCGAATACATCAAATTATGATTTGTAATTATAGGAAATGCATAAATCTCCTATGGTGTTTGTTAAACCATTCTAGATTATGTATTGAATGAAACACAAGACATACTTGTCAATACTTATAGTTAGTCGTATACAGTAAGGTTTGTTTTGATGATTGAATTAAATCATACTAAGTAATAATCTATACTTCATAAGATATTACCTTACTTGGGTTAAAGGAAATGTCCTCAAGATGCATGATGAGATCATGTACTCTCTTATTATAAGATTTCTTCCTTTTCTTCAATGGTAAAATGGAATGCTTGGGTTGTTACAAAGTCTTGTGCCTAAAACATGTTCTTGTAACTAGCTAAAGGCTCTTCTTGACTATTATTATTCATATAAATAGAAAGATAGAAGGGTCAATGGATAGATGATAGTGTAAGCATACTTTGAATGGTTACAATAAGGTTCTAAGGTTGTGATAACTAGCTAAGAAAGTAATGACCAAATAAGTTGAGGATGTGGCCTTACCTTTCTCTGTCTATGAAACCACAAATAAAATGAACCTTACTGGGAGGTATATCCATCTCTGTAGAGATATGTTGTTTTTAACACTAAGATGCTTAACTAGGAAGTTATGAGACTCATGAAACATTAGGGAACTATGTGTAGGAGGAGTTCTTCTTTATAGCCTGAAATAAGGTGTAACATAATAAGGAATTATTAAAGAATGTGGGACATGTTAAGAGATTAAACTAAACCTTATTAGTGCTTTATAATCTCAATGTTAAGATAAGAGGTTAAGCGCCAGAAGCATGGTGGGTCCATAACCCATAGGTCTGAGGATTGAAACCTCACTCCTAAATATTTTTAAAAATATATCCCTTAATAAAAGACTTGGATATGATGAGCTTAATCCAGGTTTCAAGTACGATGAAATACTTGTAGGAATTCAATACAAAGGTTAAATATGATACACTTAACGTATTATTAAGTCTAAGAAAGAAATTATATGGAAATACTGTGAATTTTGGGACATCAACTCACCAAGCGGTGATTAATCACCATGGAAATATATAATATAATAATCATGATCTAAAAGTGTTGCATCTGCAACAAAAAGGATCTAACATATATGTGCCTTATGATTGGAGCAGTGTTGATGTACATTCTTATTTCGAGTATAATCAATTGACCTTGTATTTGATATTGACTCGAGGAGGAGGATATGAATACTAATAGGTAAGAGGACCTATAAACCTAGTAACTAAGAATGGACACATAAAATTGGTATATGGAAATGGTGAACATAGACCTATACTCCATTGGTTAAGTATAGATGTCAAAGAAAAAGACAAGAAGATCCATTAGGATCAAAGAGGTTGCCTCATTGGTGGTAACCTTAAAAATGAAGGGACTTGAAGGTATCTATAGAAATGAACCTTGGTTTGGCATAAAGATTAATACCTAAGGTGCTAAAGAGGATTAGTATATCACTAATTTGGGTGACATTTATTGTAGAGGAAGATACAAATGCATGTATGATAGATATTGATTGGTAAAAAGGTGCAAAGGTACATATGGACAACATGATTCAATAAGATTGAATATATGTTGATTAAATGAAAATGATACAATCTATCATATATAATAAACAACATGTTAACCTTGTATGTTATAGATATGGGTAAAGTATAACATTGATAATGGATTACTCACTTAGTAAAGAGAGATAATCATTTACACAATTTGGAAAAGAATCATTAATTGTGTAACAGTAAAGATTGGAAGTACAATACTAAGGCAGTGAGCTAAACTTATATTTGAAATTTATAGGTAGGAAAGAATGTAAAGAAATTATTATAAATACATTTGACCTATTGGAATACAATGATGTAGAACCATAGGTGCAATTCATTCACGGTGAAAGAGTCATGGAATCTAAGGTAACCTATCATGATTAAATTATTTAAGATACCATGTTCCAATTTAGGAACCTTAGTGGGTCAAATCATTATGGATTCTACGTAGTCATATCCATTTAATGATGGTAGTCATTATTTGGATACCATCACATAACATCTATACTGAGTTGCCTCATCAAGACCCTGAAATGTGTTGGTAATGCAATTAAGTAAAAGCTTCATTAAAGTTACAAGTTTGGACTGTAACTCACATACACATACCCTGATGCCAACTTAGAATGGCTATGAGAAAGGAAGTGGTCCAGTAATGATGTAAATCCTTATGGGAACACTTACCTTCCCACAGGAATTCTAAGATGTCATAGTGGCACGTCTTTCTTTTGGTAATTCCAGATTTGTACCTTGTACGAGACTTTTAGCCGTTTATGGCACCATTATTTAATGCTAATCCATATAACTGAATAAGTGATTAGGTGAGATGACAATTTTCCAATGACGAGTATGCCATCATGGAACTGAGCATGACATACATGTCTCTGAAAATTTGATCAAAGTAGTGGAATTGTCGAATACACTATCATGATTTTACCAAGATCTAAGTTGAGGGGTGCCTGATGTGATTCTATGGTGGAACCCATGTAGACACTTAGAGAGCATCACTTAACTATCATTGCTTGATAAAGTAAAGACCAAAGGATACACTTGTTGTACTGGATCGTAAAGAGTGTTCAGAGTGATCGAGTAGGATCTGCATACTCTCATGCAACTGTACATGGTTTATAATAGCTATCAGAATGTATTACATCAAGGTTTATGTTAGATTTAAATATATGGGTATTTAATTTTTGAAGCATAAAGTTTAAAAGTTAAAAAAAATTCCCTAGATGAGAAGTGACAAAAGTGGTTGTTACAATACAAGACCTCATTGACGATGGACAACTAGAGTTACCTAATGCACCAACTTCTCCCCCAGTTAACAAAAATTAAAAATTAAAATATTTAACAACCCTTTACCTAAGCACAATACTAAGGCCACCGAATCTAGAGTGAACTATGTCACCCACTCCATGCCTACACCTTCTACAAAGACTCTTGACTTCCTTATAGCTCATATAGATGCTCTCCCTGCCATTTTTTTTCTGATCACGACTGTCATGCACATTTCAAATCTAGTCACTTACACATTAACACTTATGTAGGCCTGGTCACCTTAAACAATACTAAATTTGATCCATCTTAGGCTATCAACATGTGTTCCATTCACCTCCTATAAGCTATTAGATATGCATCATCACAAATAGACTACCCATTCAACAAACCATATGGCGTTCTTCAACTCAATGTTATTGTTGGTCCTCTTACGATGCTTGCACCTTTCTTAGTTTGGGGTACAATAGATGGATGCAACATGCTTCTTGGTCTTAACTGGGTTTGACGATCTGGCACTATCCTCTTTATGCCCCACTTACGACTGAAGTTTATTCACAAAAATGCATTATTTCCATTGACGGTGTCCCTACCACACCTCCATTAACACCTTCCCCTCATACATTTAGTAACACTTCCTCTATGGCCTCTCATATGCCACCCATGGGGTTGGTCCAAACACCACCCAATCCTAATTCCCTTCTCTACATACCTCATACACGATCATTTCTCTTGTGTCATCCCCCTTCTCTACATTGACCTCTATCACATATAATTACTACCTCTCGATATCAATCGCCACCATGGTTTATTCCATGACATCATTCTCCTTCCCCATGTTCCATATCATGTCATTCCCCATCACTAACATATTTTTTTACACCAAAACTATATTCATACATTCAGCCATCTTATGCTTATTTAGTACACTTGCAACGTCTGTCCTCTTTAGAACATAGGCTTCCACAATAATCTGTGTCCGACTTCGGGCCTCCGGCCTTCACCGTTATTGCCTAGATCACTCCCTCACATACACTTGAGGTGCATTTCATTTTCCATTACCCACCCCCCCTCATTCCCAAACTTCACTACTCGAAGATACACTCTTGTGCTATGGTTCACACTTGATTATTGAGGGAATAAACACACTTGAAGCACACACACTACACATACACGAAAACACAGACATGTTTTCAAGCCGCTCTGCATTTGTCATCGCAGTATACTTCCCTTGGTCTATTATTCGTTCATTTCATCTGTGGCATTTCTACATACATGGCATCCCACCCTCATTATTATGATCATCACATATGGTGCATTACTCACTATATATGCGTTTACCACATATACATCGTACACCTTTAGGTTATTTCCTACATATACAATTACCATATCTTCTAACACATCTTTGGTTATTACACCTTTAGTTATACTTTGCATACTTTTCTTTCATCCTTAACATACCCCCTTGTTATATGGCATTTCATCCTACATCATCACCTACTATACATCCATGCACCTTACACCTTTAGGTTATCTCCTACATTTACAACTCTCATTTGGCATATCTTCACATATATTTCTCATCACATATGTTTCCATATATATTATTCACCTTATACTATTACATGTGTTACACTTTCATTTCATACACCTTGCATATTCCTAGTTACACATACACTACTTTCTAGACACTGCACAACGATTGATTAGTTCGCATCGTCACTCATCTCACACACTATGAATTAACCACCACATGACACACTCTAGTTCCTCGGTCCATACTCGAATGTCGAGGGTTTACTAATCAAACGGACCTTACATACCTTTTCATTATGACATCTCGCACCTTGATTAGTGACATACGTTGTAGGTTAAATAGTCACCCATGCATCTTATCTTGTTCAACCACATCATCACTTTCATTATCATCATTTACATTTTGTAGTGGTATACACTTTAGGCTACATCACCACTCCTAGTTGCATTATCATCTTACATTATTCTCACCTTATCATGACATATGATGTAGGTTACCCAAAAATTTAATTATTTTGTAGTGTATTACGCCCGTAATTATATATCTTACATTATATGTATATAGTTGACTTGTGGCTATCATAACTTTTTATCATGATGTATCTCTTTCATATATGTTATATTATCATGAGTAGGTCGACCTTCGTGACGGCCATATGTTATATTATCATTAGTAGGTTGGCTTTGGTCATGGCCATGACATAGGAATAATATAAATAGGGGTTAGTAGGTAGTAGTTAATCATAATTGGAGCATTTGAGTCTTATTGTATGGTTTGGGGGTTGCCCCCTCGAAGTGGTGAAACTATTCTAATTACATATCGAGATAATTTTTATGTAATATTGTGTTCTTTGGTGTCTTATTGTTTCTCTTAATCATATTTATACAAGTAATTCCATTACAAGTGGTATCAGAGCTTGATCTTGGCCAACAAGACGTTAAATCCTAATTATGAAGGTTTGGCTATATCTCAAGATTGGTAGCAAATTTTTATGCAATTTTTTAAGTTGTTGGGAAATCAGTCAAGTAAAACCTCTCCAAATTTCAAGAATTTTTACTTGTTTTATAAAAGTTATAGCGGTTTTACAATTTTTCATAATTTGGCTCCATAGGGCACAATTTTTGGAAATTTTCCATTTTTTTATATTTTGGGAAACCTCTCCAAAAAATAGCTAGGGTTTTGTTTTTATGATTTCCTCTATTAGGAAAAAATAATTTGTGAAACCCCAAACCCTAAAATTTTCCCTATTATGTCTACCCTAAGCCTGAAACCCTACATCATGGCTAGTAAATCTACTTGAGGCCAATGGAAAGGACAAACAACTCTACGAATGACCCAAAATAAGGAAGATATGCATTCAGAGTCTTTTGGTTCAAGACTATCTGAGGTGGTCATCCAACTTCAAGAAATGGTAAATAACATGGTGAGTAAGGATGAGCTTAATAATGAGCTTCTTCAACTGAAAGGTAGCCTTATGAGTGAACTTCAAAAGGATTTTCACACAATACAACAAGAGTTGTTGTGTGTAATTTAAAATACAAATCCTAATTCCAGTCATATGGTTTCCTCTAGCAATGATCACATAGATAAAAATGACTCCAATTATGGAGGATCCTTTACTCATTCAGGTGGATCTCCTCACCAATGGTGGGGTATTATTCCAAAAGTGGAAATGTGTAAATCTGATGAAAGGATCTGATCAATTGGATTACCCAAATGGATAATTTCTTTGATCTCGATCAGATCCCAACAGGACAAAAGGTAACTATGGAATCCTTATACCTAGAACCTGATTAATTTGTTTGGTATCATTGGTTATGTGCTCAAAGGTAGAAGAATGGTCTACATGTCACATGGATGATTTTCACTGAAGAGCTTCAATTACACTATAGTTCTAGTGTTTCAGAGAATTACTTCAGCCAATTAGCAAAATTACAACAAACAAGTTTATTTAAGGAGTATGTCCACCAATTCCAAAATATGTCCTTGTGTGTGGAGGATATTACAGAAGATTATTTGAATTACCTATTTCTTGGGGGTCTTAAGGATCACATTGAGCATGAGGTGTGCATGTTTAACCCACTTAAGGTTTCTGATTCTATTATCATGGCACGTAGGGTAGAGGAAAAATTTGTTTCCAGCAGAAGACAATATTTCTCTAGCATAAGAGATCGTAGCACCTTGCCTCCATCGTACCCTTGGCCAGTTCAATTAACACCTCAAAAAATTGAAGAAAAAAGAGCCAAAGGGTTATGTTTTAACTGTGATAGAAAATATGGACCAAATCATAAGTTTTATGAGAAAAACATTTTCTCCATTGAAGGGTCAGGTGATGAGGAAGAATATGAGGAAACATCAAATGAGGACGTGGAAAAATTAGAGGAATAAACTGGAGATACCTAGCCCACTATTTCATGCCATGCTCTATCAGGTATTTGTACTCCATAAACCCTTCAGGTTGTGGGTTATCTTAAGATGTAAAACGTAACAATATTGATTGATTTGAGGAGCACACATAATTTCATCAATCATAAGCTAACAACAAGACTGAATTGTTTCATCTACCCAACACATGAATTTCAAGTAATGATTGTATATGGTGACACAGTCCAATGTTCAGATAAATGCCATAAAATCAAACTTATGATGAGTGACTACACATTGAAATCTATGATGTTTTTATTCCCATAGGTGAAGCTGATATTGTCTTAGGAGTTCAGTGGCTCATAGTTTTGGGCACCATAGAGATAAATTTATAGGAATTGTTCATGTACTTTTGTTTTGAGGGTAAACATTGAACTTTGAGGACTATAAGCTAAAGATTCTCAAGTGGTGAGTTCTCACCAAATGTAAAAGATTATTAAAAAGGGGTCTAAAGGTTTTGTAGCATGATTGTTCTCCATGGAAGTCCAACCGCAAAATGTAGGTAGTGCATCCTAATATTTAGAAGGTTATTGAGCAACATGCAATTGTCTTCAAAGAACCAAGAGGATTTCCTCCTGAAAGAGAGGATGATCATGCCATTCCATTTATTCCAGGAAGCCTACCCCCCAACATCATGCCTTATAGATATCCATATGTGCAAAAGAGTGAGATCGAGAAGATGATGGAGGAAATATTGGAAATGGGTATTATTTGTCACAGTTAGAGTGCTTTTCTACTCCAATGGTGATGGTGCACTGTAAGGATGGAAGATGGTGCATGTGTCTAGAATACCGAGAGTTCAACAAGTGCACTATCAAAGATAAGTTTCCTATTCTTGTCATTGATGATTTATTAGATGAGTTACATGGTGCAATTTATTTTACAAAACTAGATCTGTGTTTTGGGTATCACCAAATTAGAGTAAAGAAAAAAAATATTCATAAGATAGCTTTTAGAACTCATCAAGGACATTATGAATTCATAGTGATTTTTTTTGGTCTTACCAATGCTCCCTCCACATTCTAGAGTTTGATGAATTCAATATTTAAACCATTCCTAAGGAAGTTTTTCTTAGTATTTTTTTTGATGATATACTCATCTATAGAAAATTATGGGAGAAACACTTATATCATGTCAATACAGTCTTAGAAGTCTTAGAGAAACATCAACTTTATGCCAAGCCTTTGAAGTGTTATTTTGGGGTACAAGAAGTGGAATACTTGGGCCATATTGTTTCTCACGAAGGTGTTAAGGTGGACCCTCACAAGATCCAATCCATGGTGTAATGGGAATTCCCAAAAACCCTCAAGAAATTATGAGGTTTCTTAGGTCTCACAAGGTATTATCATAGATTTGTAAACAACTATGGAAGTATAAAATCACCACTCACAAAATTATTGAAGAATGACTCCTTTAAGTGGAATGAGGAAGCTTGGCATTTTAAAAATTGAAGGTGGCAATGTGCACCATTCCAGTATTGTCAACTCTATATTTCTCCAAAACTTTCATAGTTGAATGCAATTCTTCAGGAAAAGGAATCGAAGCACTTATGCAAGAAGGATATCCCATAGCATTTGAGAGCCGACAGTTAAAAGGAAAGAATTTGTTGAAGCCCACCTATGAGAAGGAAATGATGGAAATACTACATGCAGTCAAACAATGGTGACCATACTTGATGGGTAGACATTTTAAGGTAAAAATTGATCATGATAGTCTGAAATACTTCTTAGAGTAACGTCTATCTTTATAAGAACAACAAAAATGGGTCACTAAAATGTTAGGGTTTGACTTTGAGATTGTTTATAAGAAAGGGAAGGAAAAATTGTTCGTTGATGCTCTATCTAGGAGGGATGGCAAAAGAAATGTTATCTGCCATCTCTATACTAAAGGCAGACTGGGTAGATCAAACAAGGGAAGAATGGAAGAAATATGCAACAACACATACTCTCATTCAAAATCCAAGAACATCCATCTATATCAGACAATTTAGATGGAAGGGGGATACATTATAGTACAAAGATAGGTTATATCTATGTAAGAACTATTATGTCAAAAAATTAGCACCCTAGGATTTGCACATTATAAAACCCTAATTTTGACTAACATGGGATTGTATCAAAAAGTGATGGTGTTATCCCTCTACCCTAACCCTAGTAGCGGTGGCGCGACCTGATGAACTATGTAGAATGGCTCAGGATCGACCTTAAGGGTTCGACTTCCTGATGGCACGGGACTCCTATTTCAAGTCCACAATAATTTGAGGGTCCATGAATTCACTAATATGGCGTGCACGTAGACTGCGGATGGTGAACTGGCTATTGCTCTTTTCCCCCACTAGCGCAATGATTTTCCTGACTAGGTAAATGCTCAATCTCCCATTGAATGCTCCATGGATTTACAAATCCTAGTCAAAATGATCTCTGGTATCACTCTTTGCCTCCAAACTCATAGACTTGTTTTTGGTTTTGAGATGCAGCATATGATTTCTCTTAAACTAGGTCTCAAACTTGGTTCCTTTAGCCTCTCATTTTGTGAGAAAAATGATTTCAGATGAATCCCCTCTTGTCACCTATGGGATAACCCAGTATTCTATGATATATATGGTAGGATTCTTAAAAGGAGGAGCCAGAGCTCGCAACATGATGACCTTCAAGGAAGCATTGTTCAAAAATGTTGCCCCGCCCTTTGCAGGATCCAATCCTCCACCCAACTTATCTGGTCGAGAAATCCACGGGTTCCCCTTCATTGGATATTACAGGTTCTAATTCCCTGAAGTTTAAATCTAACTTGGAAAAAAATGCACTGATTTTCAGATTCAATGGTGTTTGGCCTTCGAAAAGTGGTCTCATCCAATGGATTCACTCCAACTGGAAAAAAAAATTGCGACCATTTTTTTTTGTGCAATAGGCTTCTTCATCATTTTGTTCTTAGCACATGAAGATTATCAAAGAGCCTTGAATGAAGGCCCATGGTTTTGGGGTTCAACTGGGTTATTCACCACCCCTTGGTTCCCTCACTTTGACCTGTGCAATTATTCCATTTTGTGGGTTCCTATTTGGGTAAGGATTCCCAATCTCTCTCTCTATTTTTACCTTACATTGGAGGAGATTGGAAATTTATAACTCAGGATGACACAAGATTCCATGGAGGGTTACCCACTTTTTTCAAAATTTACGTCAAGGTTGATCTAAGAAAAGGACTGCCAGACAAAATAACCCTCAAGATGGGTGATTTTTCACATGTTCAACCCCTTGACTATGAAAACATGACTTTCATATGCATAAATTACAGGATGTCAGGCCACCTTCACTCTTCCTACCCTCATAAGAAAGCCCAACCTGTAAGGAAAAATCCTTCCAAGTACTAGACCCCCCTGACCTCGATGATGACTTAGACTTGGATATGGATGTCTAGGAAGCTAAGAGTTCTGATCCTCTAGTCGAGGCTCAACCTACTCCTATTGATTTATGTGTTGCATTAGGTTCGCATTTAGTGTCAGCCCATTCAGGGGAGAGATCCAATCTGGGAATCAAAATACCTCACGAATATGATCATTTTGACTCAGAAAAATATGGCCCCTTCCCTTTGAATCAGGAATCATTGACGGAAAACCCTCTAGTTTTGTCCATACAGAGTACGCCAGGCTCAGAGGAGCATCTTATGGAAAATTGGCAATTGGTACGAATGAATAAGGGAAAGAAGGGTAGGCTATGATTTTATATCCTTTTTTCTCTCTTTCCCTTCTTCTGCCTTTTATGTTGGTTACCATTTGGTGGTATCCACTTCTTCAATTGGAAGCTCTATAGGGGCTGCATCTTCTGTTCTCTTCATTTTTATTCTCCTTGTTTCTTTCAGTTTTACAAAATAAAAGAACAAGGGAAGAGAGAGATGCACAAAATAAAATCCCTAAACTAAGGGAGGCGATAACACCAAGAACAAGGGGTGGAGAGATTCTAAGTGAGTGAACATGAAGAGAAAACAAAGTTGGAGAGGACATACAAAGTGTCACAATCCGAAACAACATTTACATCTCCATTCTTGTGGAGCACAATGAATTTTAACCCTGTAAGAGGACACACTATGCACAATATACCTATGAAAATAATGGAAGGAAATAACACAATATAACTTGAGCTAGGGTGAGAAAAGCCACTAAACACCAATCTTAGTGCTTATAAATATGTACAATCTATTACAATATAGGCATAAGGTAAGAATCCTTTACAAAATGCATAAATTTGAGGCTTATAACTCACAAAAGAGTTGGAACAATTTTCACAGAGTTCCTTTACATTCCAAAATGCCTCCCTCAAAATGAGGTGAATTTTACAATATATAGAGCAAATAACCTTGGAAATGCTTCACCAACTAACCTAATTCATTAAATGGGTATGGGAAGTCATAAAAAAATTCTTCTTGAGGGTACTTCTCTGGTAGAAGAAGACATGGATGCCATACTTCATTTAAACTAGTTGTTGAATTATATTTTCACTCACCCACCTCACCTAATATGAGGTTCATTTTCAAGATTCCTGTAATCAATTGGTAACATTTTTTCATGTTGTCGGCCAGGAATAAGTCAGCTTAGATGTTGTAGTTGAGTTGGTTTCTATTATCGGTTGGTAACACCTTTTGTTGTTGTCAACTGGTAATGGTCGTAAAGATATTGAGGTGTTTTCAAGCAGAAATGTCAAGTGACTATGGTTCTTGTATTACCTGTTAGTCACACCCCAAGGTGTTACTAGATGGTAATAACCATACATGTTGTTGACTAGTAATGTCTATACGTTACTAGCTGGTAACACCATTTTTGTTACTAGTGAGCTTTCCTCCCGTTACCATTCGGTAATACCATTTTTGTTACCCGCCAATAACATTTTTTCATGTTGTAACCAAATGGCTCGGAACTTCACCGTGGTGAGCTGTGTAAACCATTTTCAATTAACTACCAATTCCCAGACCTATAGGGTAGTCCATTTTACAAGGGTGCAAAAAATGCATAACAATTGGCAACTTGCAGGGTGATCTACTTGCCAAATCTGAAAGATAAATGACTCTGAAGTATCCATTGGGCATGGAGTCACTTTGATTGTTGAAATTGGTCTGACATTTGAGAATTCATCCCTTAAATCTCTGAAACATTTTTGGGGCACTTTTTCTATCACTAGACCCTACCTGAAACTAGAAAGTACAAGAGCAACAAGACATAACTATATAAAAACAAAAAATCATACACATCCCAATGAAACATGCAGAGAGTGCACAAGAACTTATTACAAAAGAAAAAATACACTACAACAGAGCAATGTGTCATGACACTTGGAGGAATTGAACTAATATAATATTTATAAGGAAGATACTTCACTTAGTAACAATGCTTGAGATAGATTCCATTGGCTGGAATCTATAATTCCTCTCCGTCCAAATTTGATAGTTGGAAAGAATTGTTTTCTTTACATCCTGAAATCAAATAAGGGCCACTCCATATTACATCAAACTTGGAGTGTCTTCCTGGTTTGGCTATCTGCATCCCATTTCAGGACCAAGTCCCCTTCTTAGAATTTTCTAGACTTTTCCTTCCTATCAAATCTCCTCTTGATTTGAGCTTGGTCTTTCTCCATTGTTTTCATGGCCTGGTTTCTCAGCTCCTCTAGCTTCATAAGCTCTGCATACCTGAATTCCATGGGCCCAAACTCAGATACTTCCAGCTATTTAAGAAGTTCCAGTGCTGATAACTCAAGAGATGTGGGAAGCCTTCCTTCCCTTCCATAGACCAACATGTAAGGAGAATAACGAGTTGACTTCTTAGGATTGATTCTATCAGCCTACAAGGCTGAATTCAGTTTGGTATGCCAAGTCCTCTAATTATCATCTAGAGTTATCCTTATAATCCTTAGCAAGTTCTTGTTTGCAGACTCAACTTGGCCATTACCCTGAGGGTAATAATTAGAAGACGTGCTCAAATATATGTCATTCTTGATAGCCCATTTAGTGATCTTTGTTCCAAGAAAATCCAAGGCATTGTCTAATATATGTGGAAGGAACACAAAATCTTGTCACAATACCCTCATAAAAATATAGGATGCTTCCATCATTTGCTCCTTTAGTGCAACTACCTTTGTCCACTTGGTGAAGTAGTCTATGGCTATAAGGATCCATTTATGACCTAAGCTAGAGTTCAGATTGATCGTCTCGATAAATTCCAAACTGTATTGCACAAATGGTTCATTTACAAAGATGGCGTGTAATGGGAGGGTTGCTAATTTCTCTTTACCTATGAAGAATGAACACTTCTTAAATTTCTTGATCCATAAGTAGTAATCATTGAAAAGATTAGGCCAGTAATAACCAAATTTCATGATTCTAAGAGTTGTTGCTTCTGGGTCAAAGTGACCACCTATTTCTCCATCATAAAACTCATGCAATATCCTCTCCACCTGATTTGTTTTAATGCATCTTAGGAGGACACCATTCACATCCCTTTTAAACAAAACATTATCTACAAGCATATACAGGATGCAATGAAGCTTGAAATACCTTATCTTGGCCTTGCTCAAACCTTGAGGATTTTGACTTGTTTGAAGGAAGTGTACTATATCCCGAGTCTAGTAGTGAATGGGTAAAACATTGGCTACTTGCTCTTGATCATCTTGAACTACAAGGGTGGGCTCTTCATCCGCATGTTGACTTGAAATTAGTTTCTCACATAAACCTTTTCCCCTAACCAGTTTGGTCACCTTGATATCAATGTCATACTCCATGACCTTGGTTATCCAGCCATACAAATTTGCTTCCCGAGGGTACCTCTTCTCATTGAGGTCCTTGTTCAAAATAAAATGTTTCACACATGTATGTGTAACTTGTAGATGGATTTTGTTATTTGACACTAGGTGCCTGAATTTCTTTAAAATCCTTATCACAACAAGGACATGCTTCTCAATGAATGAATATCTTACCTCATAATCCTCAAGGCCCTAGATGAAGAACGTAATAGGTTACTCCAGTCTTTCTTGATTTAGTTGGACTATTATGGCAGAGATTGCATCCATGCCACCAAAATCATATCGATTGAATTCCTTTGAAAATCATGATTTATGGGGGTTGGGGCCTATGCAATGGCTTTCTTTATAGCTTTAAAGCTTTCTTTTACTTTTGTAGTCCATCTAAAAGCCATGTTTTGTTTCAACATCAACGTTAGTGGCTTGACCAACTTAGCAAAGTTAGGAACAAATCTCCTAACAAAATTTATTTTCCCCAAGAAACTTTGGAGAGATTTCTTATGACTTGGAAATGACAATGCTCGAATAACTTCTACCCTCTCTAAATCAATTGTTAGCCCCTCTTTAGACACAATATGGCTCAAGAGCTTTCCTTCATGAGAAAGGAAAATGCACTTCTTCAGATTCAAAGACACTCTGAATCTCCTGCATCTTTGGAACACTTTTCTGAGGTGGTGGAGGCGGTTTTCTATGTTCTTAGAAAAAATTGTGATATCATCAAGGTATACAAGCACTATCTTATTTATCAGCCCCTTGAACACCATGTCTATTGCCCTCTGGAATGTAGCTCCAGGATTTGATAATTTGAATGACATCTTCACATAAGCGTATGTACTCCATTTAGTGGTGAACGTCATTTTAAATTGATCCTCTTCCTTTACCATAATTTTATTGTAACCTGAGTATCCATCTAGGAGTGAGAACCTTTCTGATCCAACTACTACCTATAAGATCTGCTCCATAGAAGGAAGTGGATAGTGGTCCTTGAGACAAGCTTTGTTCAAGTCTCAGAAGTCCACACACAACATGATTTATCTATTTATTTTCCTAATCGGTACCACATTAACAACCCATAAAGAGTGTTTAATCAGAAAGATGATGCTTGTCTCAATGAGCTTGTTCAGTTCCTTTTTCATGAGAGGCTCTATATGGGGGTTCACTAGTCTTTTTTCTATTTAATAGGCCTAGCTTCCGGATCCAGCTCAATAGTGTGTTGTGCCAAGTTTGGGTTAAATCCCCTTAAGTCCTCATAGCTTCAAGCAAAGAAATTTGGGAACTCTTGCCAAAGTTTGAAATCAGATTTCTCATAATCAGTACTCACCTTGCCAATTTGGAGTACATTACCCTTTCTAACCGAAATAGGCTATGAATCTTCCCCTTTGACCTGAATATTTGCATTCTCCTTCCGTAATTGGTCATTCGGATTGAAGATCGACTCCAATGTCACCAAGCCTTTTGGGAGATTTTTCATCCTTAATTGAACCACTTGATCACCATACTGTCATTGTAGCTTATCTTGGTTCTCGGCGGAGGACTTCTTCATGCAAGAAGTTGATCTGTCGGTCATTTTGAAACACTTGTTAACTAATGTTTTTTTATGAAACTGTCGGTCTCATGAACACTTTGATATGAGGTTGAGTTTGGTATCTTTGATTCTTTTAACCACATCAAATGTTGTTTCAATTACTGTAGTCATGTTTGCAACCTCATTTTCCTTCCTTGGTATGGAAACTATGTTAAAAGCCTAAAATTATTCGATGAGGTCCCATACTCAGTTCTTATATCTCTTGAGAAGATCATTTTTTGTAGCATTTGACCCTCTCACTTGGTTTACAATCAACTCACTATCTACAAAGACTTGGAAGTTATTAATACCCCTCTTTCTTTCCCAATGCAATCCATGGATCAAAGCTTCATACTCGGTTGTATTATTTGAACATAAAAACTGAAAACAAAAAGCTGAGTAGTACTTCATACCTTGTGGTGAAAAAACCATTGCACTTCCTCATGTGCCTTTTCTAATTATTGAACCATCAAATAATAGTTGTCATACTTCATTATCACCATTTTTCTTTGGCTTGGTGACAGTAGGAAGAGGTGAATTTTATTCATGCAAGCAATTTACACCCAACTTAGCTTCTTCCATTTCCTTGTATGGATCAAAATCATGTCTCTGATGAGCCCAATCATCAAGCATTAAATCTGGAATGCTTCTAACCTTAGTGTGTACCTCCTGAGCCTCCAAACACTCCTCTTGATCAAATATGGTACAATTTTCATTGGTTAGACTTGGAAAATAAGGCTCAATTTGAAAGTTGGCAATTGGCTCCGACATGATAATAGCCTTAGCTCCATATCTTGTTCTGAATAACATGTGGGACCAATCAACTGATAGGTACCCACCAATCTTGGATGTAAAATCCCTTAAAAGGCACAAGGAAAACAGCAGTGGTAAATCAATCACTAACATAATCATGTAAGATTGTGACATTGGGACATGCATGCAGTGTCAAATTCAAGTCTTTGATGAAACCCACCATTCCCACTGTTGTCCCATCCAATTGTAGCAATCCTTTGGATATTAGTTCATACTTCAACCCCAACTTATTTGCAATTTTTTTTGACATCACAGAGTTGCTTGATCTTGAATCGATCATGTAATTGTGCACTAATCTATCCCCAACAATCAAAGACACATAAAATGGTGGAGGATTTAAAATTTTTCTTGGTTAACCTCCTCCCTATTGCATCGTATTTGTGATAGCTTTCTCCTATTTCTTGGATGACCCATTCAATGTAGACCAATTAGCCATGTCTGCTTGCAACAAATCCCGTTGTCCTGGGATTGCCAGTGACTCCCACATGGAAATGCTAATACGTGTCTTCTTCATTTGATCAATGATATTGAAAGGGGATGGGGTTTTCTTTTTTCGCCCCTTACTTGGTATGATCTTTTTTAGCACCTGGGTTGTTCCATGAAATGCCACAAGAGGTGCCTTAGGCTGATTTTGCACATTTTAGGCTACAGTTGGTTTACTAACTCCGTGTTGCATGAGAGTGGGCTAAGAAACACCCAAATTTGATGACTATCCTTCCTATATGTTCCTTTTATTTTACTGTGTGTTTGTAGCTACACCCTGGAAAGGAGCTTGATTTATGCCACAAAAATCCTTAGCTTGCCAATTCACAAGTGTAGTGTCACTTGGAGGTGTTTCTTTAGAATCCGGTTGCTGCTGATTTTCTTCTTGGATTGTCTCTTGAGGCACAACAACAATTTGTACCATGAAGGCCTAGTTTAACATAGCATTGAAACATGCTACCTAATTATAGGGCCGACCATAAGGAAAAAACCACTCATATTCCTATGCAATGTTATTCTGGACTATAACCAAGGCTTGGGATGTTGAAGGTGTATTAAGATTGTATGGCTAAAACGGTCTAGTAGCTAAGGTTGTCCTTGATTTTTTTGAAGCTTGAACATGAGGTTTGTTTGGCTGATATGGAGGCCTATTAGGCTAGGCTTGAGGCTGATAAGGTCTAAAATTTTGGGCCTGCTATGTATTGAGAGTCACCAAAACATTCCCTAGGTTCTATAATTGTTTCATAACTTCTTGGAGTTAAGTTGAGGTACTAGAAGAAGAGGTGGAAGCCTCATTGGAACTCTGATTTATAGGGCCAAGAATAGGGGCTAATGTAGGAGTTTTACTAGAACAAGGATTCCCTATTTTTGTATAAATAGGCATAGGTGGCCTAGGTGAAAGTTTACCAGCTTGAATTAGGCAATTCTCATTCCTAATGGCTATAACATAAGCTCCTAGTAAGGTTATTCCTCCCAAAGATTGTATCATAACAAATATATCAAAATTTAAACCTTAAAGGAAATAGAGAAATGGACTTTCAATAGTTGGCCTTATGGCAATTGGAATCCTATCCCACTTCTTTGGAATCTGAAATTAAAGTCATCCATCTACTTTTTTTGTGCTCTCTTGATTATAGTCAGCTTCTCTAATAGAGATAAGTTGTCAGCCCTTTCCCCTAATTGGTCACAAACGGTTGTGCATAATTGATCCCAATTTTAAATTTTTCCTACTCCTAAGCTTATGAAACACTACAAATCTTTTCCTTTGAAAGAAAAAGCTAGTAATTTAATTGCCACATCCATCTCAACAATTTAATGTATGGCACAGAAATTTGCAATGTCTTGAATGTGGTCAATTGGCGTTGTGTGATTTTATCCATTGAAGAATGGAATGTTCTTAAAGTCTACCACTAGAATTGGATTTTGTGGATTGATATTAAGTGGACTGCTTCTTGTGAAGTTGAAAAAGGGATTCGGTGGTCCTTGTGGTAGTTGTTGATGTGCCATCCTGATTGGTCTAAGAACCCTGGTTAATTAAAGGAAAGGCCTACTAGGTGGAGGTGTAGAAATGGCTCTGTTCAGTGGAGATGGAGATCTCTGAACTTTTCTTCCTCTTCTTCCTCTTCATGGAGATAACTACAAGTACTCAAATATCCCTTCTTCTCTTACTCTAGACTAAGTTTGGAAATGTAAATGCAACTATTCTAACACTAACCAACATTTCCAAGGGACTAGGGAAGAGAGAGATGCACAAAATAAAAGTCCTAAAATAAGGGAGGCGATAACACCAAGAACAAGGGGTGGAGATATTTTAAGTGAGTGAAAACGGGGAGAAAAAAAGTTGGAGAGGAAAGACAAAGTCTCATAGTCTGCAACAATATTTACATCTCCATTCTCGTGGAGCACAATGAATTTTAACCCTGCAAGACGACACAATATGCACAATATACCTACAAAAATAATGGAAGGAAAGAACACAATATAACTCGAGCTAGGGTGAGAAAAGCCACAAAACACCAATCTTATTCCTTAGAAAGATGCACAATCCATTACAATGTAGGCAAAAGGAAAGAATCCTATAGTAAATGCATCAATTTGAGGCCTGCAACTCACAAAAGTGCTAGAAATTTTTTGACAAAGTTCATTTACATTCCATAATGTCTCCCTCAAAATGAGGTGAATTTTACAATATATAGAGCAAAGAACCTTGGAAATGATTCACCAACCAACCTACTTCATTAAATAGGTATGAGAAGCCATACAAATCTGCTTCCCGAGGGTACTTTTCTGGCAGAATAAAACATGGGTGCCATACTTCATTAAAACCAGTTGTTAGTGTAAAATCACAGCACCCCTGGACGCACATCAGGCTTCTAGGTTGATGTTTCAGGCATCCAGTGTGATTGCACAACATGGAAACCTCTCTCCAAGTGTGGGACTTGTGAAACTGAGAGAGGAATCTCCAAATTAGAGGCTGGTTCCTCAAACTCCTTTGATTTAGATCTATATTTGCACAACTACAGAGGTTCAGATCCTAATCCTATTCTAAATTGCAAGGAGACAGGGATAGAAATGCAAAAATTGAAACTAACTAAAGATGGTGATGCACCAAAAGGAGTGGTGAATATTTTTGTCATGCAAATAGACACAAACCAAAGATTGCAACATAAAGCATACACAGGCTGATAAGATATAATTTAGGATCTGAAATGAAGCAAATAATACAAACAAAGGACTGAAACCCATTCACAAAGCTTGCATTATCATTTCCAATGTCAAAACCACTACATTACAACCTCAGAGAGTAGAAAACCTGTTATAGTCTTTGAAGAGGTCTGATTCTTGCAACAATCACTTGCTGGAGGTGAAAGAAGAAGATTGCTATGCCAAAAAGTGTTCCAACTTTTTAGAAATGAGCCAAATCTGGCTTTTATATTTCATGGGTCGAGCCCAGGACAGAGAAAACATACAAAACGTGGGAGCCCATTCCTCATTGACTGCAAATGCATTAAAATGGCATGGGGGACCTTACAAACCCATACCCTGTCATTTTTGACAAAATTGAAGGAGAATGCGACCCATTCTGTATTAAATTTGGTCGCTGAAATGTCACTTCTAGCCATAAACACGCGTCAGAGCCGTTTCTTAACTTTCTCTCTCTAGGCTGAACCAAAATTCAAGATTGACCCCAAAATCATGTAGAGAATTTTATAAGCTTTCCAATGATATAAAGAACATGCAAATCTGAGCTCTGGATCAAAAGATATGGTGATCTGAAGATTTAGGGCACAAAACAGGCAAAAATGGGTTTTGAAATTTTTTCCCGCGCTCTGCCACCTGGACGACACGTGTCGGGCGCTGATTAGATGAGAAATTCTCTCTCCTTCCCTTACCCGTGGGTTTTCCTTGAAAGTTTTGACTTTTTGTAATTTTGGAAAATTTCCCATTTTTTCCCCGCGTCCCCACCACTTGGGACACGTGGCATGATCTGGTTGGAGGACAGGGGTGTGGGGTCATCCTTCACCTTTTAGTTTTTGGCCAAAACTTTTGCCAAATTCTCTAATTCCTCCCTGAGCTCCACACTCCCTTTTTCCTTAGGACATGCATCCTCTTTTTATTGGCTCGAGCCAACGCTTCGAACCTTGCCCTTTGAAATTTTGGACGTTTTCCCTTGTGACACGTGGCATTTCCTGATTCGTCCGCGGGCCTGCCGGCTTTTCACTTCCCTCACGTCCCTTTGGCCCAGTTGTCCCAAACCATCCGGGACAAATTCCTCTGATCCACCCGATTCTGGCTTCCCTGTCCCTCTTTGAAGCGAAGACACGTGGCGTGATTTGATTGGCTCTCGGCTCCTTCGGCTCTCCGTGTCCCACGCGTCCCTTTGTCCCAACTGTCCCAGTGTGAAAGTTCTCTGTTTCGGCCGATCCAGGTGGTTCACATCCCTCGTGTCCTCACGGCCCAGATGTCCCAGCTTGTTCTGCACAGCAGTTAGTTAATTTTTCCTCCTTCAGCCGAATCAGCTTTCCGCATCCCGTGCGTCCCGATGTCCCAACTATCCCAGTGCTGCGCAGACCGCCTAGAGGCTTTTCGGCCGATTCGCGCCCCAATGTCCCAACTGTCCCAAGGACCACCTGGACTAGGACTTAGCCGATTTTCATGATTTTTTCTGGCCCAAGCTTGTTTTTTACAACTTTTTCACCCTTTTTTAGAACTTGCTCCTTTCTTCCCGGACAGGAGAGTTAGAAAAAATCTGAGGGGACCCTAGAAACATGATTTTTTACCTTGAATCAATCTATTTTCCTGGGACTTGAGTATTCTGATGCATGTTATCAAATTTACCCTGGGGGGTGAATTTTGGATAACACCAGTTGTTGAGCTATCTTTTCACCCACCTACCTCACCTAATATGAGTTCCATCTTCAAGATTCCGCTAGTAGGCCAGTAACAACATTTTTGTTATCGACCGGTAACATTTTTTCATGTTGTCAGTTGGGAATAAGTCAGCCCAGATGTTGTTGTCAAGTGGGTTTCTATTACCATCAGGTAACACCTTTTATTGTTGTTGACCGGTAATGGCCGTACATATATTGAAGTGTTTTCAGGTGGCAATATCGAGTGGCTATGGTTCTTATATTACCGATCGATAACACCCCAAGGTGTTACCGGTCAGTAACAACCATACGTGTTGTCAGCTAGTAACATTCGTATGTTACCGGCCGGTAACACCATTTTTGTTACCGATAAGCTTTCCTCCCATTACCAGTCGGTAATACCATTTTTATTACCAGCCGGTAACATTCTTTCATGCTATAACCAAGTGGCTCAGACCTTCTCTGTGGCTCGCCAACTCACCATGAGCTACCCTGTTTGTAAACCATTTTCAATTAATTTCCAATGCCCAGACATGTAGCTTAGTCCATTTTGCAAGGGTGAAAAAAATGGATAACAAGAACTCTACACTTAAACATCAAGAGTTAAGCATGATTTATTTTGGGAGGGATTGAAAGGATATGTTCAAAAATTTGTGGTAGAACATTTGGTGTGTCAACAACATAAGGGTGAGACCATTAAGACACTGGTTCTCCTCCAACCTTTGTCTATTCTTAGAGAGATATGGGAAGAGGTATCGATGGATTTCATAAGAGGATTACCTAAATTAGAAGGTAAAAGTGTCATCATGGTCGTGGTGGACAGACTTACCAACTATGCCCAATTTTGTGCCCTGGCTCATCCTTTCACACCTAGTATAGTTTTCATTATATTGCTTGTCACTGTTTACACTATTTGCATTTTATACATTGTTTACTACATGTATGTTTTTTTGTACTAATACTTGTTCATGACTAGTCACTTGTTCGTACATGCCTTGGTTTCTACCAAACATTTTCTATGGGTTGAGTATGTGGTAGTCCTCTTTTGTGGCCACATTCTCCTTTTAGTGACATTACATGCACCCCCAAAGAGGGGTGACATTACTTAGGGTTATTATAGAGCTCTTCATATGGGTTACTATAGAGCTCTTCACTAGTATAGTCATTGTACTTTGGTTTAGTTTCTGCCCTTGGCATTGTGGGTACAATCAACACAATCTACACAGTGGTTATAGTTAGCACAATCTGTAGTAGTTACAAATTTTACATACATGACTTCATGGATATAGTTAGCATAGTCTACGTCCATGACATTGAGGGATTATTAAAACAAGTGAGTTCTGACTAGTTCACAGAACTCCATACACATCGGATTTTATAGGACATGGTGTCCTTAGCATTATGGGAAACAATTAGAGTTAGAGGATATGATGGACTTCCTCCTACACTTCTTCAGCTAGTGGTGTTGGATCACCCAAAAAACCCTAGCAGTATAGAGATCTCTACATGCATGTTTAGGGAAGCAGTTAAAATATGGAGAATAATGCAACTTTCTCCCTATACTTCTTTGACCTATCAGTGGTAGATCACCCAAAAAACCTCGGCATTACAGGATATCCTCTTTTCTTTTTCCTTGATTTGGATCAAGTGCACATGTTCCACATTACCTTTTAATTTTCAACATTTACATTTACATAACATTTTTACATGTATACATATTTGACTACTTGATCATTTTTCTCCTTGAAGGGATTCCCGTATGAGAAACAAACAGTCAAATTTGGGTAAGAAAATCAACATCAACATTTTTCAACATTGACACTTTACTAACATGCAGGTACATCACACCAAGTGGCAGCGACACACGTATGTTTCCACCCTAGGTCCATTCTTCACTTTTATTTTACACTTTTTCATCATTAGCTTCCACACTTTCATTGTTTTCTCATTCCATGCTTGGTCTGGTCCTTTGGCATGATCATCACTTCATCTTCTACAGATATCAAGTACGCATTTCTATTTTACTTTATGTTATCGAGCATTCTGCTCACCAACATGAAGTGGGGGAAAATGTAGTCACAAAATCACTCACTTACTACTACTATTACATCATCAAGTATGTTAGATTATATGTAGATCTTGCATGATAAAAGTACTCACTAATGACCCATTTCCTAGTCTTGTCATCCCCTAGTTAGTTGTCATCTCTATTATTTCTAAGTAATCAATATGTTTATCATCACTTATCACACGCATTCGTCAATTGTCTACACAATTCTGGTAGTAACTCATCATGTCTCACAGGTCACAAACTTCACTTTTATTGTCTTTGGTCCTAGATTGCGGTGCCTAGGAATGGATTGGGGCACCTTGGGCACTCTTGTCCTCATTTTGGGCACACATGTCCCCATTATACTTAGTTTTCTATAAAAAAATTGAGGTTGGCACTTTCAGTATTTCCCTACTTTCCCCGAGGCACTAGTCAACAATTTTGAGTTATTAGTGACGAAACTAAAGAAAGAGATCCATATAAAAACATATTATACACACCCTCATAAGGAAATTGGATATTACTATCAAAGGGTAACTTCTACTAAGGCAAGGAACTACATTGGAGCTTCTACTTCTGCATCACACTGCGTAGGAAAATGAGAGTTCATTCTATTTCATCCACCATTCTTACATTTTATTTAGATACATCCGTTATTATCACGTCATTGGTGTTAGGGAACTTAGGCACATAATTACACACAAAACTACATGGGATATGAAATGTAGTGCAATGCTTAGATGAAAAAATTCCACTATTGTGGAAGTTGAGCACAGTCTGAACCTTTCATATGCATCTTTATTTATTTAGGGTTTGATGCTTTGTTTAGGTCTTATGTAGGTCATATCATTACATTAACATCAACGCAGATCCAATGATATATCCCAGACAAGAAGTGACACCAAGCAAAGACCTTGTAACACAGTCAGAACCAATTTTGAGGGTTTTTACTAGACTGTAGTGCACATATCTCATACTGGAGTGCCCCAGGTGCTTCTTTCTATTCCCAAGTTCCCCTGTCTAGCCTGATCAACATCTGTCACAGGTATCTGAGTAGATTCGACCCATCGCACCTCATTGATCTAGCACAAAGTCCACTTCCAACATACCCTATAGGTTATTACCTCGTCCTTTCCATTTCACTTATTTTCTTTAATACAAAATATCCACACACTTAGATAAATTACATAGCTGAATTTACATTATTTATTATATTGTTGTTACTATTTATATTATCTTAAAATTCTCCAATTTTAGTTAATCACTACCACATCATCCAACACCTATATTTTTCATTCTGCTTGTCTGTCAGTCTAGTTTTACTTTGCTAACTTTTAGTCACCTCCAACTGAGCCCAATAGTCATCGACCTGTGTCCTACTAATCATCTTATCCATCTGAATCCTCATTTTCTTACATCTATTTTGTTTCCCTGCCTCATCTTACCCTCTACGGGTTTCTATTAGTCCATACAAGCCTTTAATTTTGTTTGTTTGCACTCAGATTCATCTATATCTACATTTATAGCTTGCTGGTCAAATCCATTTTCTGAGGTTTCCGTCAACCTACCCCTTTGTATCCTGGGTCGTCGTCGACCCATCCAGGTAATATTTATTTTGTGTAGATTTAGGTCGGATCTACACTTTTCATCCATTTTTTCATTTCCATATTTTGTTTTGTATCAATTTCAATATGATATTCATTTACTTATCGATTTATCCATTATATTTTATCACATGGGGGTTGACATCCGCATAAGGAAGTTTACACTTCTTGGAACTAATTTTTTCAGTTTGCCCCCTCATCTACCATCTAATCCATTTTCCTCTTAGTGATTTTTTTTGTGCATGATTCATCACATTTACATCAAGAAGATCCACTTTGTGCCTGTATTCCCATCATCATTCCATCTCCTCCAAGGTACCTTAAACCCTTTTATTTTTGAGCTGTTTTATTTCCTTTAGTATTAGTTTAGTAACTTGAATAGGAATGAGAAATTTTTCTCAACATTCTGTCATGCCTGGTGAGACCACCCTTCTAAGGTGAGTCCTTGTATTTTATTTACCTTTCTATTTTTCTTCCATTCTTGCACTAACATTGAAGGTAAGGGCTTTGCGCTTGGATTTGTTTTTACTTGCATATTCTTGAAGATTAGATAAAAAGGAAAAGTGTTTGTTAGGTTTTCCATTTTTTATCTTTATTTTCTCTTTCTTGCATGTTGTCTTCATCAAACTTCACATTTGGATTTGAGATTAAAATAACCTTTCCATCTTTGCTTGATAAAAAATTGTAAGGGGTTAGTTAGTTGTATTCACACATTCTCACACACAACCAAACTCACGAATCAATTAACACATCTAGACATCTTCCTACCAAGTGGACTGATTGGGATTTCATCACCCAACATAAAGTTGTCATGGTATTCTAGATGCGTTAGAAATTTTACACAGATTCGGGTCTCATGTATCTTCAAGTATATCGAGGAATCCCCATCCACAAATACCTAAAACCACCCCTAGATTGTCATTTCCTAGGCACCTTTGTTATCCATTTCCCCTTTTATTTTTCACATTTTTTTAAGTTAATCAAGATAAGAAAACATTGTGTGCTTAACTTGCTTAATCTAGTTAAATATAGGCTTTGTTTTCTTATTTTGTTTCATGCCCATAGTTACACGTTTGGTAGCTATAAAAATGGTTCAAGATCTCACGTTGAACACATCAGTTATCCTTCCTTTGGGCTCATATGGAGTCATTTTGGGTATGGATTGGTTGTCTGCACACAGGGTCAGAGTGGATGGTTACCACAAGATTATATCTTGTGTAGATGATTTGGGAGTTAAGTCCGTGATTTCAGGGGTCAGGAAACCCGTTTTTATTCACACCATCTCTACTATGCAACTTAAGTGGTGTGTGCGGTGGGGTTGTCAGATGTATGCTATTATAGTCAGTGACAGATAAGAGGATGGGTATAGTGGACCATCGCTAGATGATCACCCCATTTTGAGAGAGTTTGTAGATGTCTTTCCAGGGGAGCTACCGGGGTTACCACCCTCACGTGAGATTGATTTTCATATAGACCTAATTCCAGGAGCAGAACCTATGTCATGAGCACCCTATCAGATGACCACCCCAGAGCTCTGTGAGCTCAAGTTGTAGCTTAAGGACATTTTGGAGAAAGGCATTATCCATCCTAGTGTATCCCCTTGGGGTGCACCAGTGATTTTTGCGAAGAAGAAGGATGGATCCTTATGGTTGTGTATTGATTACCGCCAGCTGAACAAGGTAATGATTAAGAATCATTATCCCCTTCTACGCATTGATGATTTGTTTGATCAGATGAAGGGAGCCATGGTTTTCTCTAAGATTGATCTTAAGTCAAGCTACCATCAACTTAGGATTTTGGAGGTAGACATTCATAAGACCACCTTCCGTACGAGATATGGTCACTATGAGTTGACAGTGGTGCCTTTTGGTTTGACTAATGCCCCCACAATGTTTATGAGTTTGATGAATGGGGTATTTAGGACCTTCTTAGATCACTTCGTGCTCATCTTCATTGATGACATTTTGATTTACTCACGTACACATGAGGAGCACGAGGGACACCTTCGCCAGGTTCTTCAGTGTCTTAGAGAGCAACAACTTTTCAGGAACTTGGAGAAGTGTGCATTCTTTCAGACAAAGGTGCAGTATTTGGGCCATATCATTTATGGAGAAGGTATCACCATCGATCCTTCCAATATTAGAGTTATTATGGATTGGCCAACACCCACTATGGTGATTGAGGTGCGCAGCTTCGTGGGATCAGCAGGGTAATACCAGAGATTTATTCAAGACTTCTGTCGAATTACACACCCCATCACTTCCCTATAGAGGAAAGGGAAGAAGTTTTTTTGGTTAGACAGGTGTGAACAGGCCTTCAGTACACTGAAGGAATACCTCACTACAACACCTATTCTTGTAGTGCTGGATCCACAGGGCGAGTTCTTCGTTTGCATGGATGCTTTTATAGCAAGGCTTGGAGGTGTGTTGATGCATGAGCATAGAGTAGTGGCTTTTGAGTCTAACAAACTTAAAGATTATGAGCTTAATTACCTGACTCATGATCTTGAGCTTGTGGCAGTTGTGCACGCTTTCGTTTGATGGAGGCATTTTCTGCTTGGTCAGAGATTCACACTCAGGATAGATCACCTGAGTCTTCGTCATCTCTTCACGCAGCCCAATCTCAACGCTCGTCAGTGGCATTGGATGGAGTTGATTTGTGAGTATGATATGGAGATCGAGCTTGTGAAGGGGAAGGAAATTGTGGTGGTAGAGACATGTGACTATGGCTGCCTAAGTGACCATAAATTTGTGGAGCAGGATTCCTCAACAGCTTCCTCTAGACAACTTCTACATTGTAGTTCGAACAAAGATTGAGTCTTAGAGACCTCTCGAGGGGAAGTTTGATGGTTTTTCTTTAGAGGCAGATAGTCTTCTCAGGCACAGAGGCCGGATTTATGTTCCCAGAGATGGAGGCTTGAGGCAAGACATCTTGGCAGAGGCACATCATGCACCCTATTCAGCCCATCTCGGGGTGAAGAAGATGCACACCACCTTGAGATAGTTGTATCATTGGAGAGGGCTTTGTAGAGACGTGGCCCAGTTCGTGTCATGATGTCTAGAGTGCCAGAAAGTTAAGGCCAAGCATCAACATCTAGCTGGCCTTCTTTTCCCTCATGCTATACCATAGTGGAAATGGGACACCATTTCCATGGACTTCATTGTTGGGCTACTGATGTCGAGATATCACCACGACACCATCTAGAGGGTCCAATAAGAATGGGATGGGTGAATGTATGAGGATTTTTGTGGTATACCAAAAGGGTTTGGTGATGGGGAACGACACAATGTGGAGCATGGGGAGGAAGAACGTTGTCATCGGATAAACCACGGTGGCGAATGATGTCGAGAGGTGACAATTTTGCATGGTAGAGGTTGGTGCCTAAAAGGAGGACTAATCAAGTGATATGGTAGCATAGAAGGTGTGTAGGTAAAAGGACTAGGAGCAGATGGTATTTGGACCAAATTAGTATATGGGGTATGAGAGACCATAAGAGAAGTGGTACTAGATGTGCGGGGAGAAGGTGCTAATGGAGGTGTTGGAGGGACAACGTTAATGGAAATGATGCGATTGTTGTGAATAAATTTGAGTTGTAAGTGTGGCATGGAGAGGATAACACCAGATTTTCGAGCCCAGTTAAGACCAAGAAGCATGTCACATCCATTCATTGTGCCCCCAATGAGGAAAGGTACAAGCATAATAAGGGGATCCACAATAACATTGAAGTGAAAAACACCATATGGTTTGTCAAAAGGGTAATCAATTTGTGATGATGGATATCCAATAGCTTGTAGGAGGGGAATGGAACACACACTGATAGGCCAAGATGGATCTACTTTAGTATTGTTTATGGTGACCCAGACCATAGATGCCTTAATGTTTAAGTGACTAGACTCAAAATTTGCATGATAGTCAAAATATGAAGGAAAAAATGGCTAATAGAATAACATGTGTGTGGGAAACTAAAAAATATAGGGCCCTGGTGGATGTAGGAGGAGGCCCTGTTGGTGCCATTTCTGAGCTGACGTAGTGTGCCCTAATTTTTCATGTCCATTTTTGCTCAAAAATATTTTACCCTTTGAATTGGTGACTTGCAATTTCCCCCCCTTGTTGAAATGCTTAAAAAATTCCCATAAACTTGTTCTGCCCTAGTTTGAAAGGAATATTCCAAGTTTGCCCCTTTTGTGCCCTAGTTTTTCCAAATTCCACGAGCTATGTTGTTTTTTCCCTTTGCCAGATCATAAAAAAATTTGAATTTGATCAATTCATACTTGTTTGTACTTGAAAATCCCCTCTCAAGGTCGAAAATGTTGTAAAATTATGCTTCAGTTGATTCAAAATTGAAAAATTTGCCATCCTTGGTGAAAAAATTGAGTTCTAGGGCTTCCCTGGATTTTTTTAACGTTTTGACAGTCAGATGGGCATCATTTTCCCGTCAAATTTATCCTCAACAGGTATTGGCAACACGGCGGGTTTGCATTGGTTGCGGAAAGGCAGGGAGGTGCTCTAAATTTTCATTTTTCACCTTTTCAAGCAAATACGGAATTTTTGGGCCCGAGGTCCTGTTTTTTCCAAATTTGCCTACGTGGCATGATCTGATTGGCAGGTGGGATGACGGATGGTTAGATTGACTTAAGGTCTTTCGACCTTAGTCTTGTAAAGGTTTTAAAGTCAAAATTTGGTCCAAAGCCCCGTAACCAATAGGGAGAGGACGCGTGTCCTAGAAGTTTCAAAATGGAAGTGCGGGCTGCGGGGGGACTTAGAGTTTTTTGGCTCTAATTTTATAAGGTTTCAAAAGTTGTTTTGCCCCTGCTCCAATCAAAGGAGGACACGTGGCAACACGATGGCGCAGAGTGGGTCGACGGGCTGACAGAGGAAGAAAGGGATTTTTGCCTTTTTCACAAAAGGGGTTAAAGTAAATTTTTGGCCTGAAACTCTGTAACAAATCAGGAGAGGACACGTGGTGGGGATAATTTCAGAGGCGCGGGCCCGTGGAGACAAAGTGAAATTTTTTCCCTTTTCTTAAAGGGAGAAAAATGAAGATTAAGCCCATGGGTCCTAAGCGAATCATAGGAGGACATGTGTCCAACAGACCAAGGTGGGTCGGCGGGCCAGTGAAGGCAGGAAGGAAATTTTTCCCTTTTGCCAAAAATACTCAAAATCAAAAAATTGAAGCGCTAGCCCGCTAGCGAATCACAGGGAGACACGTGGCAAGGGAAAAATCAGAGGTGCGGGCCCATGGGGTAAAAAGTGAAATTTTCCCAATTTCCAAAAAGGTCAAAATGCGCAGAATTGAAGCACGATACCGATGGGGCCCACCATATGCCATGTGTCAACTCCAAATTTCAAGGGCGGAGGGGTGGAGAAAAAAGTCAAAATTTTCCTTTTTTCCAAAAAATGTGGAAAAGTAAAAAATGATCCCAATTTTAGTCCCAATTATTTTTGGACATGTGGCGGGTTGATATTAAAGGTTGATGTAAGATCAACAATTATTGTGCATCCATTTGTTTTGGCTGCCATGGGAGCTCTAGGAAGTTTGGAAATCATGTTTTTGCATCAAATTTCATCAAGTTTATAGTGATTTTGTGTCCTCTTGGCCTTCCAAGATCATTGGCATCATTTTCATGGATTAATTCTTTGACATGTGATGTTTTTGAAGAAGATTTTTGCCCCAGCCCCAGTAAGCACGTGAAATGACAAAATCAAAAGTTGCAGAGGTAGTTTAAAAGGGTAAAAAGGTGAAAATGATGAGTAAGAGGTGTTTGCATGCCTCAATGATGAAAAACATGCCTCCAGGATGGATAATGATCTAGATATTTGTAATGATTTAATCTTTTTGGCACACCTGGCAATAAGCGAGTGTTTTTCAATTTGTTGTCATTTTCATTGAATCATGAGGAGTTGTAACAGAATTGATCCCATGGCATATTCTTTTCTTGGGAGAGAAGGCTCCAATGTGGCATGAGGTATATAGTGCATTTTGGAGTAATTTGTAGAGGGAGGGAGTTGAAAATCATGGGTAAATTCTGAGAGAAAGCTCATTTTCTATAAAAAGTCCACCAAAGAACTAGGTTAATGTCTCATGTGTTGAAAATTCATGTATATGACTTGGTTACAAGTGTATAGCCATCACACAGCTATGAGATTGTTCATGTAACTCTCCCCTACTGTTGAATCTAACAAGTTTTGAATTAAATATGTGATTGCTTTGGGAAATATGATGCCTGTTATCATTTTTAAATGCTTGCAAATAGCTTTCATTGTTCTTGTTGCAATCTTGCACTAAAAGTCTTTAGAAATCACACAAAATCTACATTTCTTGTTAATAGTTTAGTGGTATTTGCAATCTCATGTTCAAAAGAGCCTTCATTTGATAAAAAGATAAACAAATTTAAAATCACTTTACCTTCCTTGACTGCAGAGGTACCTTAGGCGTGGTTTGATCATGGATTTTTGTGTTTAATTGAGTTCTTTACTTCAAGATTTTGCGGTGAATTCTCAAAGATTGTGTGAAGGGTTCAACTTGGGCTTCCTTTTGTGCCTCTTTTGGTTGAAAGAAAATCCTGATTATTTTAGGCATTTCATCTGATAGTTGTTCAAGTATTGTAGTGGTTTCCAAAGATTTGATCTATCCTAGTTTTTCTTGTCAATCCCCCACCAAAAAATCATCTAACAACAAAGATCCTGTCATATACTACCCCTGATTTACATTTGTATACCTAAAAAAGATCAAAATCCATTTACAAAAGTATGCATAACAGATCAGGATTTCCAATGTCTCTAGTAACCTTTGCCTTGTTTTGAGAACATATCCATGTTTTGAGAAGTGACAACTCTTGAGAGTTCAGATCTGGGCTGTTGATCATGTTTTCATCAAGGTATCTGTATGTACCCAAAATTATAGGGTACTACACCACCGAAACGATGTTACACATCCCCCAATGATGATGCAGGTCTCCTTGTAAGGTCTTCGGAATACATAAAGGCTTGCCAAGTGTACACTTGTATCCCGCATGCCCCGCTTAGCCTCCACATGCTTTGTTTTTCCCTTTTCCCCCATGTTTTCTTACATTTTAGGCTTCAGTGATGAAACCACCACCCTGCTTGGGTGGTGATCCTGTGACCTTCGCCCAGGATAAGGTGGCGGTCCTGTAACCACCACCCTGCACAGGGCGGCGATTTTTTTCGTATTTTCCAGATTCTTTCGACGATCGCGTCAAATGTAAATCTTCAAATTTACACACTTTCTTCAACCACTTTAGCTTGCATTAATGTTTTTGGTTCCCTCGTAATAGTGTTTTTCCATTGTTTATAGTAAAAGAGTTCAAATGGGAGTTACCCTCTGGTAAATGCATTGGTTATAAATAACCAGCTTGTTTTTAAGCAAATGGCCCCTCATCTTCTCAATTCTCTTATTCAGTCTTTCAATTTCTTGCTTAGAATTCTACTAGCTTCATGTTTTACACCAGTTATTAGTTTTCCTTTGTTGTTTAGAAGTCATTCAATCTTCTTGTTTCAGTCTTGTTCCGTTGCTATTCCATACAATCAGTTTAGCATAGAATAGATTCATTTCTAAACTAGAAGCCATTAAAGTTGTAAGTTTTGTTTTATCACAAGGATAGATTCTAAAACTCTCGGTGCAATTGTGTCATATTCCTGCAATAAATCCCACTAGGAATTACATAGTCAAGCTCTGTTCACTTGTGTTATTCCTCTCCTACTCGCATTGTATTTGATCTATATCCAAAGCTGTCATTGTGCGAATACCATCTTCTATTGATACACACATATACACACTTTCTGGATTCACGAGGACACTAAGGAATGAGGAGATCACACTGAGGGGATGAAATCACACACAACTGGATTTACCACTATTATGTAAATGCTAGGTTTGAGCTATCAAAGTTCTAGTTACAACATATGAAATAGAGTAGTGAATCATTTTATTTCAGTTAAGCTCATTTTCAATATTGCCAGGGAAGTTGTGGGGAATGATAGTTTCTAAGAAGCTATGATTTGTTCCTCACTTCTGAGGTAAGATTGAAGGTTTTTAATTAAGTTAATTAGTTTTCTTTCATCTAGATTCAAACATTTGCACAGGTGAATAACCACACCGGGTTATCTCGCTTGTTTAGTTTTAGTATAAAAGTCTTTTAAATAAGTTGTTTGTAATTATAATATTTCAATCGTGTATTTTGTTTAGATTAGTTTTCCTTTCATCAGTAGTATAAATTGTTATTTTTAGTATAATTTAATTCAGAGTTTTCAAAATAGATTAAATACTTAAATTCTAGTTAGGAGGTTAAACCATAGGGAATTTACGCTAGTCGTTCATAGCCTTTAAATCTTCCCTTTCTCGTTCCAGCTATCAGGAGATCACACTACCAGATCTTAGTTACTGATCCTCCCATAGTTAGCTTTAGGAAAGTTGCTTGCTAATTCTCATCCTCACCTGTAGCTTTTCTATCGTAGAAAACTGACCATAATCCTGGCTGTGACTTCATCTGAGTCACCTGCGTTTCAAACCATCGACTGTTTTGGCATGACCTCGGGAGGTCAGTTACGGGGAAGGTCACTTGCCGATTATCATCCTCACATGTCACTTTTATGTCGTATAGTATCCATCATAGAATTCCAAGCAAAGAGAAGGACATCTTCACCTCCTTCACCATTACAAGGTTACAAAATAGGTCCTCTTACCTTGGTTGTAAGGCACAACCTAAAACAGCTAGGAAAAGATCAAGTCCTATTGGAGTACTATCCATTTCTCCACAAACATGAGTGCTAGTTAGACCATATCCCCAGCTACCAATGACATACAACATGGTCTAATCTATCCTTAAGCTCCATGACATATATATGGTGCTTCTCAGACTGAAAAGGAGAACAAATTTGGATACTAACAGGCCCAACATGATATTCATGGTTCGTGGAAGATTCCACTGTTTTCTTGTCATTATGGGGAGTGTGGGATATTTTAAACTAACCTTTATCAATGGTGGAGGATGACATGGTGTTGTTGGGTAACTCAAGTTAATTGTCATCGATTAGGTCTTGAATGATTGTGTTGATTTTAAAACAATGATTGGTAGAGTGACCTATACATCTATGGTAATCACAATGAAATATTTCATTATAATTATTTCCTTTTGGTCTTGCTAGATCTAATTCGAGGGGTGGATGGAGGGTGGTGAGATTAATTTCTAGTAGTTGTTTTAAGATAAGGTATTGTGTCATTGGGAAGTGGGAGAACCTATGTAAGGTAAGTTGTGGTTGTGATTATTGAGTAGGAGCAATAACATTAAAATAAATTTTGGTATCAGTTATCATGGGCAGAGATGGCCTGAATGGTGCTTTAGTGGGAAAACGAGTGGAGGACGATGCTTGGTCTTGATATTTTAACTTACCGATGGAAATGAGTTTGGTTTCACAAAGTTTAAGCATATGCAAAAGTTGGTCAAATGAGGGAGCATTTTTAAAGAGGATACTTTCTTGGAGTGGTATCAAAAGACTATGGATAAATAGATCTTGTAATTCTAAGTTAGCCAAAGCATTAGACATTTTAGCTAGGTTGTTTTTATATCTTAAGACATAATCCATGAAAGGTTCATTGTATTTTTGTTTAAGTTGCACTAATTGGGCATAGGATATTTTAGAACCAATGTTAATAGAAAAGTGTGTAAGAAAAGCATCGACTAAATATGTAAATGAGTTGACATAATGTACGTGTAGGTCATAGAACCATCTCATAGGATATTTGTGAAGGCTTCGGGGAAGAGCTTTGCTAACAACTTTTGATCATCAGTGAAGTCAAGACAAGCAACATGAAAAGCTTGAAGGTGTTCTTATAGATCACTATTCCCATTAAAGTGTGGTAGTTTAGGCAGCGAAAAATTTGGCAGGAATGGGTAAGTGGATATGAGTAGTGAAAAGGGGGTGTGTAAAAGGGTGGTGGAGTCTAGAGATTGTGAAGGATAATAAGAGGCTTGCTGTAGTTTACGAATTTGAGTTTGAAGATCATGATAGAGGGATTTTAGATCTTGTGTACTGGTAGGTGAAGGTTGATGTGTATGAGAAACTATAGGAGGTGTGAAGTAATTGGTGGGAGTAGGGACAATAGTGGAAATAATAGAAGTAGGTGGGAATGTACAAGCAATCGGTGGATTGGAAATAGAAGAAGGATTAGCCTCAAAATTACAGACTTATGGGAAGCGAGTAACCTCTTCACGAGTGACATGAAGAAGTAAATCTAGATCTTGAGGATGTTTAGTGAGATGTTCATTAATAGCATGAATGTGTTGGGTAGTAGATTCCTCATACCTATGAGCCATAAGGTGAATAATGCAAATATAAGGTGGAGAAGGTGTGATGAAAAGGGATTTTTGAATTCACCAAAATGATTAACTAATATTTATATTTGAAGCTAATATAAATAGAAACAACAACATAATAATGATATAAATGTAACTATGAATGCTAACTAAATATTTGAATATTTTATGATAAAGGACATAAATGAAATAGAAGGGATGAGGCACTAACCTGTAGGGTACTTACCTTGCAATATGTTGGAAGTGGACTATGTGTTGAAATGGTGGGGTAGGATAGGTTGAAGCTACTTAGAGAACTATGATAACTGGAGATAAGGATAGATAAGGGCACTTGGGATAGGATAGGGGCACCTTGGGTGCTCCAGTTTGCAATCTAGGTGTTATAGTTTGCTAAAAACCTTTGGATCTGGTTACGACTGTGTTGTGAGGTCTTCACTTGATGTCGCTTCCTATTTAGTGGATGTCGATGTGGTTGCGCGAATGTCACTGTGATGATATGACCTACATAAGACCCATATAAAGCATCAAAACCCTGAATAAACAAAGATGCATATGAATGGGTTAGACTGAACTCATCTACCACTCATTTAAACAACTCATCTTAGAATTCATAAAAGATTTTGACATGAACAAATTGTTAAGAATAGGAATCAAGGAATGCTTGCATATTAAGCAAGAACATAATGAATCCACTGCTCATTTTATTCAAAGATGGCGTACGATTCTCTACTCATTAGCAAGTGCTCCAAACATGGATGAAATGGAACTATGTGATTTATTCCTTAATTCTCTCAATAGAGAGATAAATGAAGAAGTCCAGAAGTTCCCACTAAGAACTTACGATGAAGTACTCGAGAGTGCTCTCCGAATCCACCAAGCAACAATAGATAGTGGTCGTAAGACATATGGGACAAATGGGAAATTAACCACTCCCAATCAAAACACCGTGGCCTATCCTAATACCAGGAACGCTAATCAAGGACCTAAGATCCTTAACAAGAACCATGGAGTTAAAACCGATGGAGTAACTGATCAAGTTAAAAGGGAAAACATTGTACACATTTTGCCACCTACTAATAATCAGTGAAATAACAATTTTACTCCAACAATCAATGCAGTGGATTTTAATCGTCCACCATGGTAACAAAAACAAAAAATCTAAACACAAAGTCCAAATCGAAACCCAGCTAGATATCAGAGTCAAAACCAAAGGCAACGGCCTCAAAATTTTAACTCTAACAACTAGCAACCTTATCAGAATTTTGGGTCACAACAGGTTTTAAATCAACAGCCTCGAAATTATAATCCCAATTTACATTTTGTCTTCCACAAGATTCAAGGCCACGATACTAGGACTTGTCGTGAATACAATAAATTCATGTAGCATTTTCTAGAAGACCAAAAGCAACTCTTTATAGATATGTTTTTAGAAAATTTTGTAGTGCCCATGCCAAATGCTTATGCAAGGGCAGTTTCCACTCAAAATGCACCCCTCAAGATCTTTAATGATCCGCTCCCAAACCATTCTAACAATAACAGGCTAGATCCTAATGAAACAAACAAGGGTGTCATAACAGGAAACAATGATCATGAAGCTTCAACTTCATTAAATCCACCAGTCACACCCTAACTAAGAACTCAACCCCAAACCAAGATAGTTGGTTTAGTAGACTTAGACACCGAGCTACCCATAGAAACCATAACAAGAACACATGATTATTCTTCTCAACCTACTCCAAGTTATCCATTGGGACCAGACAATAGTTAACAAATGTTGGTAAAACCCATAGGCGCCTATGATTTAATTAACGATTTAACTAAAACCTTCTCTCACATCTCCTTTTTGGATTTGTTAAAAACCTCTCCCACCCATGGAGTTGCCCTCTTAGAAGTATTAGGCCTTGGTCATTTAATCAACATCACTCCTCCTCTAGAAACGTAGGTAAACCATGTAGACTTTGACATTTATCCATCGGGGCAGCAAAATAGGGATACAAAATTTATATTTGATAGAAGTAAAATGCCAACAGGTGCTGAAATTACATGAAGAGGCGACCCAACTTTACATTTACAAGTTTGGGTCTACAATAATTATGTTAAATGTGCAATGGTTGATGATGGGGCAGTAGTTAATATAGTCCCCTTCACTTTTATTCAAAAGTTAGGATATGGAGAGACAAATTGTTCCACGACGCGAAATACGCTAAGAGGTTATAATAGCCTTACAGCCACTTTGATTGGAACCATAGTTTTACCAGTCACTTTAGGAGCCAAGATGGTCCTCACCGAGTTTTATATTATAGATCGGGAAACCAATTATAATATGATCCTTGGTTGGCCATGGATACACCACATGAAGGCAATCCCTTCCACTCTATTCCAAGAAATAAGATTTCTACACTTAGGGAAAAATTTTGTGGCACAAGGTGACCCAAAACCCTTTGATATACACCTAGTTGATTTGAAGAAAATACTAGGTGTTCACTCCGAGTTTGAACTCCCAACAAATCAACTCATCAAACCAATTAATTTGAAACCAAAAGAAAAGTTGATACCCACCACAGAGTTAGAAGTTACAAATCCAGCCGAGGACATTCCAACACTCAAAAATGAGACCAATGTCATAAAAATGGTGTCACTAGGGACTACCGCAAAAAATTTCGAGTTGCTAGAGAAAGACTTACCTATTCTCCTACCATTTGATTCCATGGGTATGGGACACACCCTCGGAATTGATTCTCTTCCATCAGATGAAGTTTTTATGGTAGAGGTGATCGAAGAAAAAAATAGATACGACAGATATCCCAACATCCATTTTTCCAAACAAGTATTGGACTCTCCACTTCAATGGAGCTAGATGTCACTTTGGAGCTGGGGTGAGATTAATCTTTACTTCACCCAAGGGAAAGATCCTACCTTTCACCTTTAAATTAAACTTTGAATGTACAAAAAATGGGGCTAGATACGAAGCTCTCCTCCTTGGCCTCATCCTAGCTAAAAGAATGGGTGTCGACAACATTAGAGTGCTAGGAGACTCGCAACTAGTCGCAAACCAAGTCTCTGAGGTATATGAAACTAGGGCTAAAAATTTACAACTCTATAAAACAACAGTATTAGATCTAAGCAAGGGATTTAACTTCATATCAATTGAAGCAATCCCATGAGAGCAGAACCTTCTCACGGACTCAATAGCAACCTTAGCTTCCTATTTCACCCCAAAAAACAAGTTGGAGGATACAAATTTCATGGTATCACTTTGTACCAAACCATTAGTTTGTAAAATATCAACAAATTCACTCCTGACTCATGGAGAAGCTGAGTATGATTTTTCTATCATGGACCACTTTGATGATGATAGAGTCACTCTCGAATATCTAAATGCCTATGCGGAGCTACACCTTGCTCACCATATAGTTGATCTTTCCTTAATACCACATTCCTCTTCCTATTTTGGAAATCCCATGGTAGAGTCTCCTCCATAGAAGGATCTCGCTATATACGAGATAGAAAACAGAGAAAGCTTGGAACTACCTCCAGCCCCACCTAAATTTGAAGAAGGTAACGCTTCTTTAATAGAAGAAACCATTGACATAAACATTGGAATGGAGGAAGAACCAAAGACTTTGAAGTTGGGATCCTCGTTAACTCCAGAGGAGATAGAAATACACACCCAAATCCTCAAAGAACACCAAAAGGCTTTTGCATTTAACTATAAAGAAATAACGGGCATTGCACCACATGTCATGGTGCATAATCTTGTCACTAAACCAGATGCAAAACCAATTAAATAGAAGTCAAGACCAATGAAGCCAAAAGTAGCTCTCATGGTAAAAGAGGAAGTAATAAAACTTCTCCAAGTGGGATTCATCAAGCCCGTTGACTATTCAAAATGGGTATCTAATATCATCCCCATCCTCAAAAAATGGGAAGATACGCATTTGCATAGACTTTCATGATATTAACAAAGTTTTTCTCAAGGATGACTTCCCATTACCATCCATCGACGTTATCGTTGATGCAACAGATGGATTTGAACTATTGTCCCTAATGGATGGGTTCTCAGGGTATAATCAGATTAAAATATCTGAACAAGATCAAGCCAAAACTACATTCATAACTCCCTGGGGAACTTATTGCTACGTTGTCATGCCATTTGGTCTTAAGAATGTTGGTGCTACGTATCAGCGGACAATGACATATACATTCCATGATATTATCCATAAAATTGTGAAATTATATGTAGATGACTTGTTAGCCAAGGCCAAGAAATGTTGTGATCATCCAGAAGTGCTCAGTATCATCCTCTCATGATTAATTGAATATGATGTCACATTAAATCTAGAGAAGTGTGTGTTTGGTGTGACAGGAGGAAAAATTCTGGGCTACATTATATCTTCACGAGTGATTGATGTTGATCTAGCCAAAATACGGGCTGTTCTCGAAATGATCCCACCATCTGACAAGTTTGGAATCAGGTCATTTCTTGGGAAACTTAGTGCAATCCACAGGTTCATCCCAGATCTAAGTTTTTCCATTCATCCAATCAACAATCTATTAAAGAAAGATTATAACATTGATTGGACTGAAGAATGCAACGAGGCCTTCAAAGCAGTTAAACGCTTCTTGTTATCTCCACCCACACTAATGCCTCCCAAACCAGACCACCCTTTGATCCTATACTCACGAGCCACTCATGTTTCGCTCGCCTACATGCTGGCTCAAGAAGAAAATGATAAACAAGAACGTGCAGTCTATTTCATTAGCCAAACGTTGCTTGATTATGAAACACGTTACACACAGGTAGAGAGAGAATGCCTTTCCATAGTCTTTGCAACAAAACATTTAAGACATTACATGTTAAACTAAGAAATGAGGGTCATTGTAAAAATAGATCATTTACGAACATTTTTCACAAGGGATCTTTATCTAAAAAGGTTGGACATTTCATAACCTTAATGGGAGAATTTGAGTTGACATTCGTAAACCAAAAATCTATTAAGGGAAAAATCATTGCAGATTGGCTAGCTAACAATCCACTAGATGGAGGTGATCTGTAAATCTGGACTTTCCTGATGAGTGTATATACTTCATCGAAACTAGGCCTCCCATCTCTACATGTCCCTTAGTATACTGATATCATCAATTTCATCATAGACCACACATACCTGGAAGGTGCCACATCATAAGAAAAAAGGTGGTTACACATTATTACCGCTAAATATGTTGTCTTAGAATAGGTACTCTATCGTAAAACCTTCGACGACATGCTTCTAAGATGCATCGACATAGAAGAATCCAAGAAGATTCTTCATGAATCCCACAGTGGGATATGTGGAGGCCACTTCGGTGGTCACACCATCACTTGAAAAATACATCGGATGGGCTATTTTTGGCCCACTCTCGAGCACGACATAGTGGAATTTGTACATAAGTGCCACAAATGCCAAGAATTCTCTCACAAGATTCACATGCCAGCACAATCCCTACAGCCAATAGTTACCCTGTGGCCCTTCTCCACATGGGGTCTAGACTTGATAGGGAATTTCTCTCCCTCATCAACCGATGGCCATAATTTTATAATTACAGCTACATAATATTTTACCAAATGAGTGGAGGCCATGCCTCTCACCACAGTACCAGGTTCGGTAATTGCCAAATTCATTCTTAACCAAATTATCTATAGGTATGGTGTCCCACAAGTCATTATCTCAGATAATGGCATATCCTTTAAAAATAATGAAGTATGTGAGTTATGTAGCAAGTTCAAGATAAACCATCACACGACCTCTCTTTACTACCCTCAAGCCAATGGGTAGGCCAAAGCGACAAACAAAACGTTAAAAGCTATTCTCCTCAAAACGGTCAAGGAGAACAAGTGAGATTGGCATTTAAAACTATATCCATCCTTGTGGGCCCATCGAACCTCAATAAGAACACCAACAAGAGCAACCCCTTTCTCGTTGGTGTTCGGGCAGAAGCAGTTCTCCCCCTTGAGGTTGAAATACCCAGTCTCTGCATCTCATTACAAGGGATTTTGGATGAATAAACTTATAGGGAGGCACACCTCTCTCAACTGGAAATCCTCGACGGGGTAAGGCTAAACACTGAGACAAAGGCAAAGAGCCTATGCTGACTGGATGTACCGGTAGTACAACAAAAAATTCTACACTACTATGAGTGATAAATATATGAAGAAGATCTAGTTCTAAGACTAGACAACCGAATCGATAAGAAAACTCAGCAAAGGAAGAAAGTTTCTGGCCCAAATGGTTGGGCCCATACCGAGTCATAAAAGACTACAAAAATGATGCGTATCTCTTTTGCACACTAGAAGGTGAGGAATTCAGTAAAACTATCAATTCCTTGCATCTTAAACAATTTTACGCATAAAACATCAAAATCACCACTTATACATTATAGCTACCTAGATTACATTAGTCATTTAGCTGTTTCATTTTTTTCACTCATTTTGTAAAACTGGTAGTTCATGAAGCTTGCTCTTAAGCAATCTATTACAAATTTCTGAAAAGTATTGGCACAAAACTTTCAAAACAAATCTCCTCAAACATCATCAAGTATTTTCAAATATTTTCATCATGCTCGACAGACAACCATTGACGAAAATCATACTAAGGCCCACATACTTGGCTTTTCTATTTTTTTCTACTACGTGAAGTTATCCTTACCTACAGTTTATTCTAGAAGTAGAAGCTTCTTGGTGTCACATCTACCGCTCTTAAAATCTCTTTAAAAGAAAGGATATCCCAAATTTATGGGTCAGAAATGTCAAAATCAAATGAAATCAAAAGCACCAAACAAACAAAATGTTTTATTTTACGCACCTCTTTGCCCCATAAACCCTCGATGATGAACCCACATCTCTTATTAGGCGGTGTGAGGTTGGGAAAGGAAAGAAGTGTCATTATTCACCTATGTCTCACCTTTAGTGATAAACCCATGCTTCTTACTAGTGGCATGAGGCAGGGTGTGGGGGGTCCAGTCACACAAATGAACTAATCTCGGTATGCTAAAAAGACATGAATCAAATTCTATTAAAAGAAAACAAATGTCCAAATTCCAAAGAGATCAAATCCTCAAAACCATATTTTGTCAACCAAGTTGCCATTTATGAATCTAAGTCTAGATAAACTAGAAAGTAAGTGGCCTTCTAAGCCGTGGTGGTAGTTCTGAGTAGGGTAGGTGTGTAGGTCTAAATTTGGTTTCTATTACTGGTTTTGTCTATCTCTCATCATTCCATTCAGTCAAACTCATACAATTTGTGCCCTTCCTAACTCTTGGTGTTGAGCCCTCACATCTTACTAGTTGCGTGGATTTAGGATTGGGGCAAGTTCATCTCTTTATTACTTTACATTCATCACATTTTGCCAATATAAGAAGAAATTACAAATATTGCCCAAAGAGTTTAAAAGTTCAGTATGACCATATGTTAGTATCATCTCATATCAGCATTACAAAAAAACATACAAGTAAAACATTATGTTTACTATCATTTGTCCATCCATTGCATACATTCTGAAAAACATGAAAAACAATTATTCTAAAAACATCTAAGTACACATGTAGGAAACCAGTCACAAAATTCTAGGCACCAAGAGTCTAGATCCAAAAAGATATATATATATATATATATATTATATATATATAAATATATATATATCAAGTTTCATATATAATGCCATCATGCACTAGGCATGGTAAAAACACTCAATGAGCCCAAAAAGTAAAAAAACACTCATATAGATATCTGACAAAATGCTACAAAAATGGCCTCTTAATCCCTATGGGATCCCTCAGAGGGTGTATGACCACGCCTAGGACTCCGGCTATGCCGGCACTCTGAATGCACTGAGGGCTCACGGTCATGAACCAGTAGTTGCCATCTCACTATGAGAATGACTCCTCCTCATCAAGCACTCTGCCTGTCCTATATCCAGCTACCTCAGCGCGGAGAGAATTCATGATCTTCGTCGCATGCCAGACAGAGGAAAAAACATCAGTATGCCTACCAGCTACTGAAGGTTCCCCCACATCCACGAAAAGCTCAGCATGAGTCTTCTCCGAGGGGAGAAGCAAGGTATCAGTGCATACTTGGCGAATCAAGTCTCGCCACTCATCAGTAGTCACTGCAAGTAAAGGAGAAAACAAGTTAGAAAATGATCAAAAGATAAAACCAAGAGTAAACAAAACAAAAAGAAATAACAACTAAGGCAATTCTAACTAAAACAAATGTCAAGAGAAGAGTGACAACTCACTCAGATCTTTGGGCCTCCAAGAAGGATCTCGAGGATCTGCAGCTGTCACTGATGCTGCCACTGACTGATGTCCCTCTCCCACGTCTGGGACAATGTGATGGCCTGTAACAGACTCACCATCTCCACCTAAGTCCTGAGAGAGAAATTCCTCTGAGATAGGAGTCACCCTCTCTGCTACTCCGCTCCGCCCTCTCAGCCCGCAGGATCTCCTGAGTGTCATGCCACTCAGGATCACTATCATCTCCCCCACCCATCTCACTGATCTCCATCTCCTATGTTTCCTCCTTGGTCTCTCCCCCAGTGAACTCCTTAGACTCGAAGTCCACATCAATGGGCTCATCACTGCTATGGGCAGGACCGGCGGAAATCCAAAGTAAGGGTGCCTGAGGAGCACCGACTCTCCCTCGAGCACGTACCACCCTCCTGGCCACAATAGGAACACCAAGAGTAACAATAGTCCAACCTCGGCCTCTAGGACCTCCCCGAGCTTCACAGATAGATCTATACACTGACCCCACTAGAGGAAGCATGTCACTATAGGGGAGGCCGAACTACTATGGTACTCTATCAAAGGGGTGGGTCTCCAACTTCCCTGCCCTATCTATCAACTGGCTAGTAGTTTGACAAGAAATCAATGTAACAATATCCTCTCCCCATACCCCTATCATGGCCTGATAAGGAGTGGCCTCCATGTCTGCAGTGATCAAGGAGGCCACAAGTTGGTGAGGTGCTCTAAGAACTGTCATCCCCGTCCACCTCGATGCCCTAACGGCCCCGAGATCCTCTACCTCTACACCTCTCCCATATGGGGTAATATGCTCATACACCCAACTCATGACAAGAGTCAGGTGGCTCAGTGACTATCCCTGTAATCGGACTACCCTATATAAATCATGGTAGGTAGTCCCGAGGATATCTGCTCCCCAAGCGTAGATATGTCAATGGCCCTCAATCTATGAAATAATGGGGGCCCAACAATATAAGAGGGTGTCCCCTCCCTTGTCCCCAATCAGTCTTGAAGCAAGGATGCCCATGATGGCCTTATGGAGCATGGGAATGTCTAACTCAATGATAGAGTGGATCCTCACTCCCTTCTTCGATCCCATCGATATAACTACATCCCCCATGTAGGTGGCCCATTGAACCACCTGGGATCTTGAAAATTCTATCTTAAGAGATAACTACCACCCAAGGATTGGAACCCCTAGTATATGGTAAACATCCTCCAGGGTGATGGACCACTCACCTCTAACTTCTGGCAATCGGAAGGTGTTTCGATTCATATCCCAGTATGAAAATAAGTCACATAGAATGTGACTAGCAGGTGCAACGTGAGGGACCTGCGCAATCCTCCAGATGCTAGCCCTTTGAAGGGTATCTCTCTCTTCCTGAGAGAGTGCCTCTAATACTACTAGGATCCAATCACACTCCCTCTCCCAGCTCCATCTAATATACTCCTCCTTCTGCATACATCCAAAAACACAAAAAAGGAGTAAGTTAGTACTAAAATCCAGTTGGAAAAACTATTAAAAAACATGTAAAATTGCTAAAAGTGCAAAAATAAATAAAAGAAAGCTTTGTTTTAGCTTTCTGTCACAGACTGCCACCCTATGTAGAGTGGCAGTTCCGTAACCGCCACCTTCTAAGGCAGCGGTCCCGTAACCACCGCCCTACACAGGGCGGCGGTCCTGTCCCGCAAATACAAACGGGTCGTATACCCTAAAAAATGCCCAAAAACAAACAAATACACCATTTTAACTAAAAAAGAAACCTACCCTATGGGAGCCCCCCCTAGAGACATGTTTAAAACTAATATTTTCAAAAACGACCCCCCCCCAAGACAAAGATTTCATCATTTCCACAGTTTAGGTTTAAAAACAATAAATCAAGAAGAACTAACCTAAGACTTCGCAGGTTTCATGTTACGCTATCGGAGGCATGATCGCTATCTCACCACGAATGTTTTGACTATACTCTCGTCGAAAACCGTCACTGTGGGTCCCAAAGCTAAAAAACTATCAAATCAATTCATGCAAATGAATAGTAAAATGACTTTGTTTTATATAAATAGCCCTCTTAATTTGATTTTGGATGTCTTTCGCAGGGTTGTAGCACCGACGGAGGTAAGTTCTAAACCTCACGTAGATGGTAAGTCCTCTTTTCATATCAATTCAACCTTATTTCTCAATTTATTTTATCTATCTGCACTTGAGTCCCTTTTTTTTCATTTTTGCAAGTAGCGGGATATTGGATGGTGACGTTCCAGCACACGGGCATGTCAAGTATAACTCCTAACTCCCCATTTCAGGAACGCCATACTCGGATCCACCATTTTACGCCTCTTCATGGCTAAGACGCTTCTCTGAGGGGGCAATATGTACGTACCCAAAATTGTAGGGTACTACACCACTAGAACGATGTTACACATGCCCCAATGATGATACAGGTCTCCTTGCAAGGTGTTCAAAATCCAGAAAGGCTCACCAAGTATACACTTGTATCCCACATGCCCCGCTCAGCCTCCACATGCTTTTTTTTCCCTTTCCCCCCCTATTTTCTTGCATTTTAAGCTTCAATGATGAAACTGCCGCCCTGCCTGGGCAGCGGTCCCGTGACTGCCACCCAGGAAAAAGCGGCGGTTTTTTTTGCATTTTCTTGATTCTTTCGATGATCGCGTCAAACGTAAATCTTCAAATTTACACACTTTCTTCAACCACTTTGGCTTGCATTAATGTTTTTGGTTCCCTAGTAATAGTGTTTTTCCATTGTTTATAGTAAAAGAGTTCAAATGGGAGTTACCCTCTAGTAAATGCATTGGTTATAAATAGCCAGCTTGTTTTCAAGCAAATGGCCACTCATCTTCTCAATTCTATTATTTAGTCTTTCAATTTCTTGCTTAGAATTCTACTAGCTTCATGTTTTGCATCAGTTATTAGTTTTCCTTTGTTGTTTAGAAGTCATTCAATCTTCTTGTTTTAGTCTTGTTCCATTGCTGCTCCATACAATCAGTTTAGCATAGAATAGCTTCATTTCTAGACTAGAATCCATTAAAGTTGCAGGTTTTGTTTTGTCACAAGGATAGATTCTAAAACTCTCGGTGTACTTGTGTTGTATTCCTGTAATAAATCCCGCTAGGAATTGCATAGTCAAGCTCTATTCACTTACGCTATCCCTCTCCTACTCGCATTGTATTCGGTCTATATCCAAAGCTGCCATTGTGTAAATACCATCTTCTATTGATACACACATATACACACTTTCTAGATTCACGAGGACACAAAAGAACAAGGAGATCACACTAAGGGGATGAAATCACACACAATTGGATTTACCACTATTCTGTAAATGCCAGGTTTGAGCTATCAAAGTTCTAGTTACAACATATCAAATAGAGTAGTGAATCATTTTATTTCAGTTAAGCTCGTTTTCAATATTGCCAGGGAAGTTGTGGGGAATGATAGTTTCTAAGAAGCTATGATTTATTCCTCACTTCTGAGGTAGGATTGAAGGTTTTCAATTAAGTTAATTAGTTGTCTTTTATCTAGATTCACACATCTGCACAAGTGAATAACCACACCGGGTTATCTCGCTTGTTTAGTTTTAGTATAAAAGTAGTTTAAATAAGTTGTTTGTAATTATAATGTTTCAATAGTGTATTTTGTTTAGATTAGTTTTCCCTTTCATCAGTAGTATAAATTGTTATTTTCAGTTTAATTTAATTCAGAGACTTTCAAACTAGATTGAACACTTAGATCCTAGTTAGGAGGTTAAACCACTAGGGAATTTATGCTACCCGTTCATAGCCTCTAAATCTCCCCTTTCTCGTTCCAACTATCAAGAGATCACACTACCAGATCTTAGTTATTGATCCTCCCATAGTTAGCTTTAGGAAAGTTACTTGTCGATTCTCATCCTTGCCTGTAGCTTTTCTATCATAGAAAACTGACCATAATCCTAGCTGTGACTTCATCTGAGTCACCCGCGTTTCAAACCACCGGTGGCCTTGGCATGACCTCGGGAGGTCAGGTACGGGGAAGGTTACTTGCCAATTATCATCCTCGCATGTCACTTTTATGTCCTACAGTATCCATCATAGAATTCCAAGCAAAGAGAAGGAAATCTTCACCTCCTTCACCATTACAAGGTTACAAAATAGGTCCTCTTACCTTGGTTGTAAGGCACAACCTAAAACAGCTAGGAAAAGATCAAGTCCTATTGGAGTACTATCCATTTCTCCACAAACCTGAGTGCTAGTTAGACCATATCCCCAACTACCAACGACATACAACATGGTCTGATATGTCCTTAAGCTCCATGACATATCTATGGTGCTGCTTAGACTAAAAAGGAGAACACATTTGGATACCAACATGCCTAACATGATATTCATGGTTAGTGGAAGATTCCATTGTTTTCTTGTCATTATGGGGAGTGTGGGATATTTTGAGCTTACCTTTATCAATGGTGGAGGATGACATGGTGTTGTTGGGTAACTCAAGTTAATTGTCATCGATTAGGCCTTGGATGATTGTGTTGATTTTAAAACAATGATTGGTAGAGTGACCTATACATCTATGGTAATCACAATGAAATATTTCATTATAATTATTTCCTTTTGGTCTTGCTAGATCTAATTCGAGGGGTGGATGGAGGGTGATGAGATTAATTTCTAGTAGTTGTTGTAAGATAAGGTATTGTGTCATTGGGAAGTGGGAGAACCTATGTAAGGTAAGTTGTGGTTGTGATTATTGAGTAGGATCAATAACATTAAAATAAATTTTGGTATCAGTTGTCATGGGCAGAGATGGCCTAAATGGTGCTTTAGTGGGAAAACAAGTGGAGGACGATGCTTGGTCTTGATATTTTAACTTACCGATGGAAATGAGTTTGGTTTCACAAAGTTTAAGCATATGGAAAAGTTGATCAAATGAGGGAGCATTTTTAAAGAGGATACTTTCTTGGAGTGGTATCAAAAGACTATGGATAAATAGATCTTGTAATTCTAAGTTAGCCAGAGCATTGGACATTTTAGCTAGGTTGTTTTTATATCTTAAGACATAATCCATAAAAGGTTCATTGTATTTTTGTTTAAGTTGTACTAATTGGGCATAGGATATTTTAGAACCAAAGTTAATAGAAAAGTGTGTAATAAAGGCATTGACTAAATATGTAAATGAGTTGACATAATGTATGTGTAGGTCATAGAACCATCTCATAGCATATTTGTGAAGGCTTCGGGGAAGAGCTTTGCTAACAACATTTGATCATCAATGAAGTCAAGACAAGCAACATGAAAAGCTTGAAGGTGTTCTTGTAGATCACTATTCCCATTAAAGTGTGGTAGTTTAGGCAGAGAAAAATTTGGCGGGAATGGGTAAGTGGATATGAGAAGTGAAAAGGGGGTATGTAAAAGGGTGGTGGAGTCTAGAGATTGTGAAGGATAATAAGAGGCTTGCTATAGTTTACGAATTTGAGTTTGAAGATCATGATAGAGGGATTTTAGATCTTGTGTACTGGTAGATGAAGGTTGATGTGTATGAGAAACTATAGGAGGTGTGAAGTAATTGGTGGGAGTAGGGACAATAGTGGAAATAATAGAAGTAGGTGGGAATGTAGAAGCAATCAGTGGATTGGAAATAGAAGAAGGATTAGCCTCAAAATTACAGACTTATGGGAAGCGAGTAACCTCTTCACGAGTGACATGAAGAAGTAAATCTAGATCTTGAGGACATTTAGTGAGATGTTCATTAATAGCATGAATGTGTTGGGTAGTAGATTCCTCATACCTATGAGTCATAAGGTGAATAATGTAAATATAAGGTGGAGAAGGTGTGATGAAAAGGGAGTTTCGGATTCACCAAAATGATTAACTAATATTTGTATTTTAAGCTAATATAAATAGTAACAACAATATAATAATGATATAAATGTAACTATGAATGCTAACTAAATATTTGAATATTTTATGATAAAGGACATAAATGAAATAGAAGGGATGAGGCACTAACCTGTAGGGTACTTACCTTGCAATGTGTTGGAAGTGGACTATGTGCTAAAATGGTGGGGCATGATAGGTTGAAGCTACTCAGAGAACTATGAGAACTAGAGATAAGGATAGATAAAGGTGCTTGGGATAGGATAGGGGCACCTGGGGTGCTCCAGTTTGTAATCTAGGCATTATAGTTTGCTAAAAGCCTTTGGATCTGGTTACAACTATTTTTTGAGGTCTTCGCTTGATATCGCTTCCTATTTGGTGGATGTCGATGTGGTTGCGCAGATGTCTCTACGATGATATGACCTACATAAGACCCATATAAAGTATCAAAACCCTAAATAAACAAAGATACATATGAATGAGTTAGACTGAACTCATCTACCACAATAGTGGGCTTATTGATTTGAGCGTTACACTACATTTCAGACCCCATGTAGTTATGTGAGATTTTTGTGTGCAACTGCATGCCTAGGTTCCCTAACATCAATGATTTGATAATAACGGGCGTAGCTAAATAAAATGCAAGAATGGTGGATGTAATAGAATGAAATTCCCCTTTTCCTATGTAATGTGATGCAAATATAGAAGCCATAATGTAGTCCCTTGCCTTAGTAGTAGATACCCTTTGATAGAATTATATGTTGCCCTTATGAGGGTGTGTATGTTATGCTTATATATGGATCTCTTGCTTTAGTTTCGTCACTAATAACTCGAAAGTGTTGACTAGTGCCTTGAGGAAAGTAGGGAAATGTTGAAAGTGCCATCCTCATTTAAGAATTAGATAACTAAGTGTGACAGACACATGGGTGCCGAGAATGAGGACTAGAGCACCTAGGGCACCCCATTCTAGTCATGGGCACCCCAAACAAGGACCAAAGACAATGAAAGTGTAGATTATGACCTTTGAGACATGTTGAGTGACTACTAGAACTGTGTAGATAACTGACGATAATGTGTGACAAGTGATGATAAAACTTGTTGATTAACTAGACCTAATGGAAATAACAACTAACTAAAGAATGACCAATTTAGGTAACGAGTCATTAGTGAGTACTTTTATCACTCAAGATCCACATATAAAATAACATAGTTGATGATGTAGTACAAGTAGTAAGTGTGTGATTTTGTGACTACAGAATCCTTCATGGTTTGATTCAAACATCATTTGCACTTATCACTGTACCCCCAGACATGACATCAAACATTTCAAAGCACTCCAAACCATTATCCATAACATCACTGAGGAGGATAACCTTCTTCTTGAAACCAATCAATCTCCTCCTTTTACCTCCTCTTCTTTATCCATGTCATCAATACACAAGTATTCCCAATCATCAAGGACTTATCCAAAAGAAGATCCTTCCAAGGATGGTCCTCCTTTGTTCATCAATGTTGTGTGGATAACCACTCGATCAAGACCACGTGACTTATAATAAAAATTAAGGACCTATGTGGTTATCCCTCATTCAAAGGAGCTTACCATATCTATGCCTCCATCATCAAAACCTAAGGTTGTGATCACCGCTCCTTCTAGTGAGCCCACTTCATCATCACCCGCATCATCATCAAAACCAAAGGTCTCTATCTTAGCCACCCCTCAGTCTATTGAACAAAGTATCATTAAACAACTTCATCAAGTCCCAGTTAATATGTCTCTTTATGAGCTTATCCAAAGCTCCCTAGATCATAGGGAAGTCGTCACTGAAGCCTTAAAATGCATTCCAAAATATAGTGATGAGGCTCACCCCTTTACATCTTTAGTAGGAGCACTTGTGGCTTCTGCTTCCATCTCTTTCAAAGACACTAAGATTCCAGACATTCCCCCTGAGAAGCATGACCTTCCACTCTTCATCATAGTTAGGATTAATGACACATTTATCCAAAAATCCATGATTGACAACAGGGCTAACATCAATATGATCCCGTCACACACCTTTGATCAACTCAATATTCCCAAATCTGTTGTTTCCCAATCACTTTTTTTTCTTCGAGCATTCAATGACACAATCGCTACTTCTTTGGGAATGGTTGTTCTCCCTATCTACGTCAATGAAAAACTTCTTCACAAGCTCTTTTATATCACATAAGAGGAGTTTTAATATAATGTTCTCCTTGGGCAACCTTGGATTCATGCCATACGTTGTGTCCCCTACACACTTCATTGTTGTCTTAAATATGAGCATGAGGGGAAAATATTGACACTTCCTGGTGATGTTCCTCCATTCCAAACATGTAACATGATGTATCGAGCCAATAATTTCCTTGTCCCTAAGGACGATCCATCTCAACTATCCACTAGCTCATCCATTTCTTCATCTAAAATTCCTAATGATGACTCCTTGGACAAGGTTATGGACAAATTAATGTTGGGGGAGTATCGCCTTCTTATGTTTAACACTCTGTCCAAACCTCAACGTCTTGGTAGACCTGAAAAATCTTTGATGTATCAATATAATGCAAGGGATATAGTTCCTTTTGGCCCACCTCATCTTCACACCAATATTTTCTATGGCGGTGTCGATTTCCATTCTTCTCACATCATCGATCATCCTCACACCAAACCATATACCATCGGTTATGGTTTCCTTGGAAAACTAGCCTTTGCCCACACTTATCTCTATCATTTTGCATGGAAAATATTTGGCATGTGACGTATGAGCATGGAGCACATGACCTAGTCATCGATCATTGTTGTAAACCTCATGAGAAATTTGGATTAGGTTATCGAGAACAACTCGTCGATCCCACCTCACCATCTGAGATGTGCATGGATATGCCTTATCCATCTTCTCCATCCCATGAATTGATGAATGTAGATGATACCATGTCTATTGCTTCTGAATTTATTTAGTCTCCACCATCACCTTAGGACTAGTCACTTATCAGTATGAAAATCAAACTAGGTTCCTTCCTCTTTGTCATCCTGAGATGGTAAAAGAAGACTCTCCTATCATTAACGTTCTTCATTGTAATGATGATGATGCCATTCTTTCTCATCTAGGGGAATAATATTCCTACCTTCATAAGACCTTGTCATCTGATTCACCCATGCTTATTAACGAATCCACCATCGACATTAACATTAGGAATCCCTAGGAGCCTCACATTCTCAAAGTGGGCCAATCCCTTAATCCACAAGAGCTTTAGTCCTTCACCACATTTCATTCTCATCATAACCAGACCTTCACATGCTCATATTTTGATATGTCTGGAATTGATCCATCTATCATTGTCCATAATATCATCACATATTCCAATGCTAAACCAATTAAGCAGAAGCTTTGTTGCATGCATCCTTGAGTTACCCTCTTTGACAAAGAGGATTTGAAACACCTTCTTTATGATAATTTCATCATCCCCATTGATTATTCCCAATGGGTTTCTAACATCGTCCCAGTAGCTAAGGCATTTGGAAAGCTTCGCATATGCACTGACTTTAGAGATCTAAATCTTGTTTTCCCTAAAGATGACTTTACCCTTCCCAACATTGATCAACTTGTGGATCTTACTACAAGTCATGAAATGTTTTCTCTTATGGATTGTTTTTCCAGTTATAATCAGATTCTGATCGCACTAAAAGACAAACATAAGACCTCATTCATCACTCTTTGGGGGAACTTATTCTATCGCATCATGCCCTTCGACTTGAATTTTTTTGGCACAACCTGTTAAAGGGATATGACTTATATATTTCATGATCTCATCCATAAAAAAATCAAGGACTATGTTAATGACATTTTAGGTGAATCTAAACATTCCCATGATCATCTTGATTTCTTTGAAGTTCTCTTCGAACATCTTATTTGTTTCTTCCTTTGTCTTAATCTAGCCAAGTGTGTATTTGGAGTGTTAACTGGAAAAATCCTTGGCTTCATCATATCTATTAGAGGTATTGAAGTTGACCCCATAAAGGTTAGGACTATCCTTGAGATGCCTCCTTCTAATCTTAGGAAACTTTTCATTATTTAAGGCAGACTTCAATCGATCTGTCGCTTCATCTCACAACTTTTAGATCATTTTGAACCCTTCCATCATCTTCTTCATAAAGACACACACTTTGATTAGGACGACAACTTCCAAAAGGATTTTGAAGTTCTTAAGTAGTATCTCTTTGCTCCCACCAGTGCTTACACCCCCATGCGAGAGGGATCCCTTCTATCTATATATCTCTGACACTAAGCATGATTTAGGGGCCATGTTAACACATCGTGACAACCAAGGTTGTGAGTAGGTTGTTTATTATATTAGTCACACCATTCATAACTAAGAGACTCGCTACATTGAAGCTGGAAAACTTTGTTGCACTCTCTTCTTCGCCACGTCTAAGATTCAACATTATCTTCTCAATCATAAGACTTATGTTGTCATTAGCTTCCATCTTATTAAGAAGATGCATTATGAGCCATATCAAAATGATCACATCACTCGATGGCTCATGCTCATGACCAAATTTGACCTTGATTTTATCTCTTATAAATACATCAAGGGCTGAGATATCACCGATCAATTAGTTGAATCCATTCTTCCTAGTTCCCATCTTCCTCATAAGAAATTTTTGGATGAATCCATCAATCACTTTCATCATGAGTACATGACTCTTAAAATGACCCTCTTCTTTGATGGATCTAAGTTTCAACAAGGGGGATGGCTTGACGTCATCATCATTCCTCCTTGGGATACTCCCATACCCCTCACTAAGAATATTGATTTTGAGTGTACCAATAATATGACAGAGTATTAAGCCCTTATCTTAAGTCTTAAAACCGCTGCCTTTTTAGGTATTTAAATCCTTGACATCTATGTGGATTTTGAACTTATCATCAAACAAGTCACAAGTGATTATCAGTGTAAAAATGATACTCTTCAAAAGTATCGAGACATTTTTCTCCTTCTTCTTCAGGCCTTCAATTCTTACACCGTTCAGGTTGTTCCTCGATCATCCAATCATTTCATTGATACAATGGATTCTCTTGCATCTCTCATCCCATGGAAAAATCAAGAATCTAAAATCTTTGTTGTTGTTCATCGTCATGATGAACCATCTCATGAGGTGCCTCATGTTAATCTTATTGATTCTAGTTCATCAGATTTTTGGTATTCTCAAATATTTGATTATTTGTCTAAGTCCATCATTCTCTCCGACTTATCTAAGAATGGTAAGAGGTCTTTTCTTCACCATGTCAATCGTTATGTCATATTTGGTGGCATTATTTACAAGAGTGGATTTTATGGGATTCTCCTTTGATACCTCAAGTCCTATGAGTATTTTTGTGTTATCTAAGAGATCCATAACAGAATTTTTGGTGGATGCTTTAGTGGCTTAGTTGTCTCTAAGCACGTCCTTTGTCTTGGCTATTATTGGCCTTCTATCAATCGTGACTGTTGTGAACATGTCAAGAAATGTGTCAAATACCATCAAAATTCCAATCTCATCCACATTCCTAGACACACTTTACAGCCAACCCAGGTTATTTGGCCTTTCTTACAATGGGGCGACGACCTCATTGATCTTATCAATCCTCTATCTTCGCAACAAAACAATTTCATCATCACTACAACTGAATACTTCACCAATTGGGTGGAAGAAATTCCACTTACCTTAAACAAAGTGGATCTAATCATTATCTTCATTTATCAGCACATCATTGTCACTTTAGTGTTCATAACAAGATTGTCACAGACAACAAAAAGTCCTTTAAAAACAAAGATCTTAAGAAGATTTGTGACTCATTCAATATCAAGCGTAGCTTCTCTTCTCCATGCTATCCTTAAGCTAATGGCCAAGCTGAAGTGACTAACAAAACCCTTCATAATATTCTTTCCAAGGCTATTGATAGAGCAGGTCATAATTGGTATCTTCAAATTCATTTTACTCTTTAGGCCTATCGGACTAACATTTGTACCTCCACGGGTGTTACACCTTTTTCTCTTGTCTATGGCTCTGAGGTTGTTCTTCCTTTTAAGGTTTAAATCCCCTCCTTACATGTTTCTCTTCGTGACTTCATCTTTGATGAAGGTTATCGCCAAGAGAATCTAACACAACTCAAATTACTAGACGAACACCACCTTCTCGCTCTTGAGCACCATCATGTTTATCAAGATTGCTTATAACAAACACTTCAAAGAATGTGACTTTAATATAGGTGACATTGTCCTTAAAGAAAACCATAATGTTACTATTTTAGAAAGGAGCCAACATGGAAAGTTTTCTACCAATTGGATTGGACCGTACATTATTACGCATAAGTATGGGTTGAGAGCCTATCACTTGGCCTCCCTCAATGGTAAACCATAATTGGAACCACTTAACTATTTGGACTTGTGACCATTATATTGTTAGAATCTCTACCGATGAGCACTTAGTCATATCCTTAGATCATTACTCTATCATTAGTCCCTTCTATCTATCATTGTAATGATTTGGAATTATGTGGTCTACCATCACTCTCCTATTCATGACCTTAAATATGGGCACCACAACTCTACTCATAGCATTTTCCTTATGGATAGGTTCTCCCTCTTTGGTGGGAACTCCACTATCATTACGTCCATCACCCTTTTTTTACCTATTGGAACCATGTTGTTAAGGGACATGAGGTGTCACTTGTACATTCGTCATCCCCTCCTAAAGTGGTCTACCTAGTTATTCCCAACTCTTCCCCATGTAAAATTCAAAATTCATGGATGTTCCTATCAAAATTCAAATTTATTAAAAAAAGATTGCTCCCTCGAAGGACAGTCGATCATGTCAAAAAAAATCAAGTCAAATAAATAGACTAATCCTTCAAAGGACGACTATCATGTATATCATTCTTTCCATCTATATCATACATGTATAAAGTAGACCATACCCTCAAAGGATGACTAATATTTTGTTTCATGTCATCAAAGGCTTCTCGCATTGATCATCCTTCTATTATATTATCAGCATCCTAAGAAAGCTTCCCACATTGATCAAATTTCTTTTACCAAACTTCCCATATTAATCAGTTTGCTCTCTTTTTCCCTTCCTAAAGATGGGGCATACACTTATGGAAATCCACTTATGGAGAACCCTCTTCCCAGTCACATCCTAAGCCCCTTTTTTGTGTTGAAATCAGGTTTATGAGCTCACTTCCATCCATCTTTCCCTCATGGTCTTTGATATAGCTAACTATTTTTGGTTGTATGTTAACATTTTGTATGGTCACATGTGCATTGCGTTACTTGGATCCCCTTTTTGTTTACCTCCAATGCAAATGGAGGAATTGTTTCCTCACGTGTTCCTCTCTAAGATGTGGTATCGTTCATACCCATAGGTCACTTATCATCGGGTTGTGTTCTATCATAGATCATCATACTTATCTTTTATCATCTACATGTTATCTATCTATCTATCTATCTATCTATTTATCTTCATTCATCTATCTTGTCTACTTTTCATTACTCTATCTATATATTTTCATTCATCTATCTTATCTATTTATGTCTATACATCCTACTTACTTTCTATTCACATTTTCCACATCACCAATAATCTATCACATCACATCTATTATCCTAACATATACATCATATCCAATCACATCTATACATATTCACCACCATCATCAAATAAATAAAATAAAACACATCATTCATCAATCATCATCCACATTAATATTAATGCAAATTAAATAATCATCATCACATCATATAATAAACACATACTAAACCACGAAAAAATCATATATCATATATCAATCACAATCAAGTGTCTCAAGTTCATCATCATTGACCTCTAAGGGCCCTCTCTCAGAGCAGAGATGTTATCAAAATTAATAAACGGTATGTCAAATAATCATAAGTCATGTCCCATAGGGTAAGACCCTCTTTTTATCTTTGGATATCCTCCCCTACACCCTAGGCCTCTCCTTAAAGTGACTAAGATACACTAATAGAACTCTCAGATGGCTCCACTCCAGCCTCAACTCACCTCTGTAGATACTCCCAATATCTCAAAGTGTGAGGTAGCTTATGGATGATAATCTACTCATAGTACTTGGCCTCCACGACCAGTGCTCTGTATTTATCCATCGATATCATTCTAGGAGGTGCCCTCTACCTTGACCCCTGTGATGTTGCACCACTTCTAGACTCTGCAACCAGAATAGTCGCCAAGTCACCAAAAAGGTCCTTGTAGGCCTCCCTCTGACAATGATATCGATCTCTGTCCTGGATGGCTCGGTCCCTCTCCTGTGTGATGGTATATCTCTCCTATCACGTTGTGTCTCTCTCTAATCGAGTCTAATCTAGCTCTGCGCATAGCCATGCCATCTCCTCCTTCTCTCCTCCATCTCCCATTACTCGTGTTGCCTATGCATTAACCATCCACTGTGTAAATCCCACTCCAACTCCTACATCATTTTTGTCATCCCATGGAGCAGGTGCCTCCTCCATAGGATCGGCCATATCTGGAGTCAACGACTCTCTGTCTATCTCCTCTTATCTATATGAAACTGGATCTCTAAGTATAGTCTGCACGACACCGAGCTATTATCATACCCTATCAAACTGCACAACCTCTATCATCTTGGCCTTGTGACCCTGTACCCAATGATTCCTCCTCATGTCAGCTATCTCTATGTCCACTCCTGACCATGCAAGGAAACCTCTGTGGGGGGGCTATCTAACCTGATCACCCTCTAGCTCGGTGAATTGATCTCTATACCACTCCGGATCTCTATCTCCAAAATCCTAATTGGCCCTCCATCTCAAAAATATGATGGTTAGCTCTATATGTTCCCCTATGACCCATGGTATCCCTAGTGTCCTGATCACTACGATGTGTTCGTAGACCCAACAATGTAAGAGGAACAATATATCCAATCTCGCCCTCCTCCCAGCTCTGTACATGGCTAGGTCATGATACACCTGAGCTATAAGAGATGTGCCGAATGAAAATATTGTTTGGTGGTCTACTATATTGGTCACCACACCTATCAATGTGCATGGGAATCTTTCTCCCCCTGAGTCATGCAATGCATAAAATGATATAGCCATCATGATCAGGCATATCAACCTAATCTGCGGTACCCCAAACTCATATCTCATCTCATATGAAAAATCACTTGAAGCAAATGTAATATGTGGTGCATCAACTCCGAATAACCACGCCAACACTTCCAATATACTATTTGTTGTGATGAGGACCATCTACTTCCCCTGAATAGTAAACCTCGGGATGTTGAACACATCCTCTAGGGTAATGGTCATCTCACCTGTCCTGAACCAAAAGGTACCTATCTGCCTGTCCCATCTCTCCACTAAAGTGATCATCAACCCCACGTCCCATGGGATCCTCTGATAATATTTTAATCCCCCTACTCCAGTAGCTACCAAGTGGTCACACTCACCATTAGTCACATCTTCTCGTAGATTGTCAAGACTCGATCTCTTAGATATAGGGTATCTCTAGCCTAAAATCATCCACATAACAATGCAAAAATCAGTCCTCATTCTCACCATCTTCATATATATGTCAAATTCATTAAATCTCACTTTGGTCGACACTGACCCATGTCAGGTTGACATGTGTAGGGGTCGATCGACACGCCTTAGGGTTAAGTCAACATCGACCCTTCTAGGTCACCGCCAAACGCCCCCGGTGTCATCCAATTTTCTAAACATATGCAAACAAAATAATTAGATCATACAATTAATCAATAATGAGTGTTATTTTTTATTACTCACCATCCTGCGCACCCTCTGGAGTTTCCTAGCTGCTCTTGTTGCTTCCATCATTCAATCTCTCTTTATAGACCTCTGCTCTCCATCATCACTTGAAGGCATTCAAATTACCATCATCGAACAAATTTGAGACTTATATAGCCACCGAACCTAGTTGTCGTTGACCCTTTTAGGTCATCGTCGATCAACCCTAGTCACTATCGAACCGCCTTGGGTGCTTTGGACACGACCTGCCCTTATCCATTCCTCGATATTTTCTCATCAGCATTGTTTCATAAGTCCACTTATGTGGCCATATATATTTATTCCCCTCCCCTTGCGGGCATTTTATATCATCATTTTTCATTTTTTTCCTCTTTGGCCATGTTTGTGCCCTACGCTAAGGCACCATTATTTTTTCATCTTTTGCGGATGCATCCTCATTTGTTCGATTCCTCATGTATGTAGGATTTCACATTTATTTTCACATTTTGGTTTCACATAATTTTGATGTGTGCCTATCACCCATTGGTGCCCACGGCTTGCATCCATCTTGAATGGGTTCTCATTAGATCCCCTCCATTTTGCTATGATTTTCGCCGACTCACAAGCCTGTAGGACATTGATGTCATCTCCTTGAAAACCATGACCTTTGTCTCCTACCGATGTGACTACTTAGATCACTACCATGTTTTTATTATTTTTCTTGATCCTTCTTGCTTAAGTAATTTTTCCTTGCCTCATCATTTCACCCATCCTTCTCTTCCCACCCACCCTTCTTCGTCTATCTCTTTCAAAATTATGATCGATTCTCTTTCGCTTCATCGATCCCTCATTTGAGGGGGAGCTCATCATCTATCCTTCATCATGCTTCATTTAACCGCTTACTTCTCATCATTTTTATCTTACGACTTGCTTGTACAAACCACACGACAAAAGAGGGAAAATGTAGACACCAAAATTTTGTATTGCTACCCTTATTTCCTCACGTTCACTTATTTTCATCATGGTCGCTTGTCTAGACCCTTTTAATCATTAATTCATACTTTTACTAATTTTTCCATCATTCCCATCTAATATTCTATCTATCTCTATTTATTGCTAATCCCTATTAATTTTCTTCTAATCCTCATCTCATTAACTAATTATATATAATTAGATTTTGTTTATCCTCTCTAGGTCATTTTGTGATCCCTAATCACCTAGTTACTTATCCCTAGGCTACCCTTAGCCTTTATTTACTTTTTATAACCTCTCACCTACCCATTTCTCTTCCATATGTAACCCTAGCTTGCCTAAGCCCTACATAACCCTAATCTCGCTCCCAAAAGGTGCGATGCCTCAAATTAGGCATCATTCCATTGCCCAAACGGACGGTTCCTTGTAGTTGGCAGCGACCCATCTGGATCGTCCTCGACCCTATAAAGCTAGGTTATCCCCCCATCTAAAGGATGCATAATCAAATTCTTCTTGTGTTGTGCAATCTTATTTTCAAGATTGAGCATTCTTGCAGCTCTTATCATCTTCTTGAGGTCCCTTGGAGCTTATTTGCATCATTTAATGAGACTTTAGTGGGTTCATCTTGGCCTTGTGTTTATTTATGTTATCGTTGGTGATTATTGTTATATCTTGTAGTAACTAACCCTTTTGCAAGTCCAATTGTTATTAGTAGTTTAGTTTCAGTCTTGTTCTTCATAATTTTTGTCTGCAGGTCATCTTTTTGGCTTATCTACCCTCAACATTATTTAAATTTTCCCAGATCATTGTTGCCCCTACCAAGCCATCATTGACTTAGCCCTGTTATGCCATCCACTCTGCTCCCAGATCCACATTTGCATCTATGTCTATTTCTTCCACATCATCCAACACCCAAATATGTTATTCTACTTGTTTGTCAGTCCAGTTTTGTTGTGCCAACTTCTAGTCATCACCAACTAAGCCCAGTCACCATCAACCCATGTCCTACCATCCAAATCCTCATTTTCTTACATACATTATGTTTCCCTACCTCATTTTACCCTCTGCGGGTTTTTGTCAATCCCTACAAGCCTTTGTTTCTGTCTGTTTGCACTTAGATTCATCCATATCTACATTTACAACTTGCTGGTCAAATCCATCTGCTCAGGTCATCGTTGACCTACTCCTCTGTAGCTTGGGTCATCGTTGGCCCAACTAGGTAATATTTATTTTGTGTAGATTTAGGTTAGATCTACACTTTTCATCCATTTTTGTCATTTTCTAGATTTTGTTCTGTATCAATTTCTACATGTTATTCATTTACTTATCCCTTTATCCACTATATTTTATCACACGAGGGTTGATATCCGCATAAGGAAGTTTGTACTTCTTAGAACTGACTTTGTCGGGAAGCCCCCTCATCTACCATCTAATCCATTTTACTCTTAGTTATCTTTGTTGTGCAAGATTCATCACATTTGTAGTAAGAAGATCCACTTTGCACATGTATTCCCATCATCATTTCATCTCCTCCAAGGCACCTTAAACCCTTGCATTTTTAGTTGCTTTATTTCCTTTAATACTAGTTTATTAACTTGAATAGGAATGAGAAACATTGGTCAAAAATAAGATTAGTACCTGAGTATTTAAACTTCATTTTGCTAAAAAGCACTAAGATGAGCAAAACCAAAGTCACCACAAACTTTCTGCACTCAAATAATAAACTTTCTATTTTTAGTAGGTAGGGTCCGTAGCTACTATTATTAGCAATTTACCACTATTTTAGATCTCTGATGTTTCTAAATCATTTTGATTATTGCATTTGATGAAGGTTTACTATTTTGAGAAACCTGCTATTTGTAGATGCACGCTTACCTGAATACTACTATTTTTAGAAAGTTTCTTGATTTACCCTTTTCTGATGTTTCTTGTTTATTCAGGATATTACAAATGTTAGGAATTCATGGTTTTGAGAAACTTACTATTTTTAGCCACCCACTATTCAGAATAATTTCTCTTTTTAGAAACCACACTTTTAGATGTCGGTTTGTAATGAAATGATTTTCAAAATCTTCTATTTTGCACCAAGGTCTTCTGCTTTGAATTTCATTATTTTTCATCCACTGGATCTTCGGGAAATTGAAAAAGAACTTTTTTAGATTTTGAAATTTCATTTTTTTGTTGTAAAAAAGCTAGGGCATTAATGAATTTGTTGTTATAATCTTCCCAAAGGCATTTGTGAGAGGGATATTTTGGTAAATTTTTAAGGTAATCAGACTCCCAGTTGAATATTTATCATCAAATTCTCATTTTTGGTGTCTATGGATGTATGGAAGAATTTTGGCAGCCATTTTGGGTGAAAATGGAGTTTGGAGGGTGTTACAACAACAACTTGTCATGAAAAATGGCTAATTGTGTGAGTGAGGAGTTGAAGTTTTATTTTATTTTTAAGTCACCCTATTAATTACACACTTAACTTGGCTTTGAATGTATTGACTGAAATGGTGCAAGGGGACATATGGGACACCAGGGAAACCAAAGTGTAACTTGCACCAGATGGTGACAAGTGGCATCTTGTGGTGTGTGGTGGATGAGATGAGGAGGTTGTGAAATTGCACTTGTGGAGTAGAGTGAGGTCACATGGGGGTCCAGGGGATATGAGAATATGGGTCACACTTTTGTGTCCCCTTTTTACCCTAGGGGAAAAAGGAATAGAGGGGACATCGGGGAAACCAAAGTGTGACCGAGAAGAAGGGTTGAAGTCGCACTTTAGTATCCCCCTTGCACCATAGGGATAGAGTGGACAGTGGGGACGCTTGGGTGTCCAAAGTGCAACTTGGGGAAGAGGATGTGTTCAAAATTTTATGTCACTCATGTACCCCTTATCCCCAAGGGGACAAAAGGGAAACAATAGAATCCAAAGTACGACTGGGCTAAAAATGGAAAGTAAATTTTACACTAGATGTTCAAATTTGGGCACTAGAGTTTCTTTTTTCACCTCGGAGCCTTAAAATAATATTTTGGGGTTAAATATTATATGATTTTGACTCAAAAACACATTTTAAGATTAATAGAACCGTTAACAAGACTTTATTATGCCAACAACTCAAATTTTCGGTCCTTTTTTGTCTAGAACTAAGAGGGGCAGATATAGTGTTTTGAAAATTTTCAAGAAATGTTTAATCCTTGGAGAAAATTTGATATTTCCAACATGTAGAGAATTCCCATAGTTTTTTTTATTCCTACTTGTTTACTTCCTAACTCCTTACAAAACTCCCATAATCATCTAGAGAATTCAAGTTTCACCATTAAGATGCTCATTCCCCACACCTAGAAAACTGGGTGTTGAACAAGTTGTTCCTGAATGAGATTTTATTTCCTAAATTTTCCTAATTTGATTCAAAAACCTTTAATACTCTTTGACACCACCCTCAGATAATTTAGATCTTCCCTGAACATTTTTGGAGGATGCATATTATCTATTAAATGATGAAAATGTCATTTTTCCACCTCTAGGAGGACTTGTCTTTTAGAGAACTTTACTGAATTCATCTATCAAATTCATCACCATCATTTTCAAACCAAGGAATATTTGAAAAATTCATTACGACTCTATGAGCTAGGTTGATGGTGACCTTGAAGATAGCTTGGATAAGAGAGGAGCTTAGTGTGATCGAGAGGTAACATTTTTAACTACGAGATTAGTTGTCATGCCTTAAAGTTTCAATTTTTAGGCTATTCATTTTGCATGACAACAAGATCACCTCAGTCAATGAGATATTGGAGGAAATTTCTAAAAGAGTGACATTCATTAATGCCATGTCCTCGAATTTGGTGGTATTTGCAATAATCTTCTTCTCTATACCAAGATGGCTTAGGAATAGATTAATCGACATGTCGAATAGAAGGGAGTTTTATCATGCGAGCAACCACAAGTTTGTCAAAAATAGAACTATTAGACCCCCCATAGGTGTGTATTTTTTAGGAGGTTGGGATTGTTCAAAGTCTGAGTGACTCTTAGATGTGGTTTTTAAAATGAATGCATTTTTTTAACCTTTGGATTTGTCACTGTTGGAAAAACTCTTAGAAGAGTCAGGTTTGGGATTTTCATATGATAGTTTAAATGTACCATCTTCAAGGGCTTAGATTTCTAATTTCCTGGCCATGTTAAAGGCTTCGTCAAATGTTGTAAATGATTGGATTTTAAGGGTGGATGATATGTGTTTTGTGTAAGAGCAAGTCAATAACTCGATCAATTCAGATTGGGGTAAAGAGAAGGATAACTGATTGATGATTCCTCAACATCTAATGATGAAGTTAGCAATAGATTCATCCTCAAACTGTTTGATAGAATATAAGTTGGAGATGGATATCTTGTATGCAATGTTGATAGAAAAATGTTCTAAGAAAATTTGTGCTAAATATGCAAATGAATATAGAGAGTGTTGAGGGATGTTGTTATACCAATCAAGAGCGGGCCTAGTTAACAACATTGGGAATTTACTTAACATGAGGCATTGATCGTGATATATGAGGTAACAAGAATGTCAGAAGACCCTGAGAGGTTGCCGTAGATCTTCCTTGCTATAGAATTTGATAAATTTTGGAAGCTTCCAATTAGGGGGATATGGTTTAAAGGGTATTGATGGGTTAATGGACTTGCTACAAATTTGTTTGTAAGAAAATGTATTTTTAAATCCTATGGTAGCAGTTTGTAGGCTCGCAATTCTACTCATCAAGGCTTGGATGGGGTCATTTTGAGGAGGTTAAATGTTCATTGAGGAAGGTGATTAACTAAAATTTAAATAATGTGTAGTTAATATAACTAGGAACAATAGTAAATAATAGCATTAGGGTGATGTAAATACAATATAATAAAATCTAAGAACTGATCCAGGCACTAAACAAGAGGAAATGTGAAAACCCTAGAGCATGAGAAGAGTAAAGAGGTACTTTGATGGTTATAGAAGCTTGCTGGGCTATGTCGTAGGAACGACTATGTAAAGGTCCCGAAAAGGATGGATCTGGATGATTTGGCTAGACTGGAGTGCCTGAAGAGGGAATGGGGTGCCTACGGGTGCTCTGGTATGCAGAATGGGTGCCTTGGTCTATGAAAAATCTCTGGAATTGGTCTTCATAGGATTAGTAGATGACCTGATACCTTCGCTATTTGTCACATCAGATCCGCTACACCGTCCCGAATGTCACTAATGATCTAAGAAGGAAAATAACTTGCAAAAGCACACAAGAGAAGTATCAAAACCCTAGAAAAAATAGAAGAATGCATATGAATAGGTCGAAATAACCTCAACTTCGACAACAATGGGCTTACTAACTGAGTGTTGCACTACATTTCAGAACCAAATGTAGTTTTGGAGGTGTGTGCAATCATGTTCCCTAGGTGCTCTTGTGTTAACCACACTTCGTGAAGTAGCGAACAATAAAATAGTAGTAAAATGTAATAAAATGGTGCATGAAATAAAATAGAATCCCTCCTATGATGTGTATAATGCAGATGAACTAGCCTTGTCCCTTTGTGATGGAGCTAATGGATGCAAATGTCCTCCAATGGATGTACCTCTAGGTGGATGATAGTAGTGACTACTGCTTGGTCCCTCAATATGGTCTCATAACTTTACATTTATAAGGTTTTCTTGCTCTAATTTTGTAATTAACGTCGAATAGGCCAACCATAGAGAAATTCAAATGCTAAAATGGTCAGAAAACTCCCAAAAAGAGGCAAGAAAGTGGAAAAAGGCTCGGAGCACCCATGGTGGTACTAGGGCACCCAAGGGTTCCCTAATACTAGCCTGAGTGCCCCAGTATTACAGTAAGAATTGCGGGATGATGGAAATAACATGGGTAGTCGTGCAATAATGGTTGGGAATGTCAAAAGAAATTAAATAAAGATGGTCAAAGACATGGGTTAATTAGTACTTTCATCACTCGAGAACCTTCTAGATAGTAGTATGATTCTGAGACTAAATATTACCCCAAAGTGCGTGATTTATTGACTACAGAAGTATTAACCTATCCATAGACAAGAAGATTTGATTATTGATATTGATTGTTGGGGTGTGGATCCTGTGTTTTGGTCTTTTGGAATCAATATTAATGTGTTGGATTTTTAATGGTTAAGTTTGGAGACTTCAGGAGCAATCTGCATTCATTTTTTTTTCATGTTGTGACGTTGTTGTTAAGTTGTTATTTGGTTGTCAACACTGTGATAATTTTTCCAGCCGTGGGAAGTTGAAAGGTTATGACTTTCAAACTTCTAGGGTCAACTTTAGGACTTCTTAAAAGGATTGTAATCCTATAAATAGAGGTTTTAGGGTATCTTGAAGGCATCTTAAGTGTTCAAGAGGTCTTGAGTCTTATTGATCAAGAGGTGATCAAGGTTAAGCAATTGTGGTTTAGCATCTTTAAAATTTTGTTGTGAGTTCATAATTGAGAGAAGACTGTGAGAGTTGTTTTAATCTTGTTGATAATAAAATATGAGTAAGTTCTTGGTGGACGTAGCCCATATTGGGTGAACCACATTAAATCTTGTCTTGTCTTCTTTTGTGCATTACTTATGTATGTTGCTATATTTCTGCAAGTATAATTTTGCTAAATAGTTTCCTACTGCTATGATTTGAGGAATTGTTTCCACATATTTGTTTACTAATTCCTAACAACTGGTATCAAAGCTTTGGTGGTTTTTTGCTGAAGTGGTAAATCACAGGGAATGTTTATCTTGAGTGGGAGCTATGGCGAATGAGGGTAGATCAAGGGTTGAGAAGTCCGAAGAAATTTGGTTTGTGGAGGATGGAAATGGAGGATTACTTGTATCAGAAGGACCTCCATGTTCCTTTGGATGGAAAAATAAAGAAACCTACAACCATGTCGGATGAGGATTAGGAGTTGTTGGATAGAAAGGCGCTCAGGGTAATTCGGTTATGGCATGCATCTTCGGTTGTTTTCAACATATCATAGGAGAAGATCATGGAAGGTCTCATGAGTGTATTGGGGAAGTTATATGAAAAATCATCTGCCTCTAATAAAATATTTTTGATGAAAAAATTATTTAATATGAAGATGTCTGAGAATGATTCTGTTGTTGATCATTTGAATGAATTTAATATAGTTGTGAGTATGTTAAACTCGATAAAAATTGACTTTGATGATGAGGTCATGGCTTTGTTGATTTTGTGCTCCTTGCTAGATAGCTGGGACAACTTGGTTATGGTTGTAAGTAATTTAGTGTCTAATAATTCAAAGCTGAAATTTAAGGATGTAATAAGTGTGATCCTAAGCGAGGAAATGTGAAGGAAGAGCACCGAAGATTCTTCTACTTTTGGAAATGCTTTGACAGTGGAGAGAAGAGGGAGACAAAAGAACAAAGGGGAAGGTAATCATGGGAAGTTGAATGATCGCGGAAGGTCAAATTCTAAGAGCAAGTTAGAATGTTGGCACTGTGGGAAGGTTGGTCATGCTAAGAAATATTGTTGGGCTCTTCGGGATAAGAAGAATAAGGAGGAAACTAAAGAGGTAAATGTGGCAGCAGGTGATGTTTGTCAAGATGCCTTAATTCTTTCTTTAGATAATATTGTTGAGTCTTGGGTGTTAGATTCAGGAGTTTCTTTCCATGCCACCCAACATAAACATTAATTTACTAATTTTGTTCAAGGAGATTTTGGACATGTATATCTCGGTGATGATGAACCATGCATCATAGTAGGGAAAGGTTGTGTTCTAGTGAAAATTTAAAATGGGAACACATGGCTACTTAAGGACGTCAGGCATGTGCCTAAGTTGAGGTGGAACTTGATATCAGCGGGTCAACTGGGTAGTGATGGTTGTACAGTCAGTTTTACAATGGATTCTTGGAAGGTTACCAAGGGAGCTCTTGTGGTTGCAAGAGGTAAGAAAACTGGTACTTTGTATTTAACTAGTGGTGCTGATTATTGTAATTTAGTTGCTGCAGATGGAGATGTAACTTTGTGGCACCAGAGATTTGGTCATATGAGTCAAAAGGACATACAAATTATAAAGGGAAGGTTGCCCGGATTAAAGGAGCTAGATTTGGACTTCTGTGAGGAATGTGTTTATGGGAAACAGAAGCGAGTGATATTCCTCAAGGTTGGACCTATGAGGAAGGAAGGTAAGCTGAAGTTAGTACATAAAGATGTATGGGGGCCAACTAAGGTAAACTCTATTAGTGGTTCATGTTATTATATCACTTTCATTAATGATGCAACTATAAAAGTTTGGGTATATTGCATTAGAAAGAAATTTGATGTGTTTGAAACTTTCAAAAGATGGAAAGCCTTGGTTGAGAATGAAACATGTCTCAAGTTGAAATGTCTCATGTCGGATAATGGAGGGGAATACTCCAACAATGAATTTCTTGATTAGTATTCGGTAAATGGGATCCGCAGGTAAAGACCGGTTTCGAAGACTCCACAGGAAAATGGAGTGTCAAAGAGAATGAACATGACAATCATGGAGCGTGCTAGGTACATGAGGTTACATGCGGGGCTGCCACTCATGTTTTGGGCGGAAGTGGTAAGCACAACTATTTATCTGATTAATAGAGGACCCTCTATGGCCTTGGATGGAGGTATACATGAGGAGGCTTGGTTTGGTAAGAAAATTGATTACTCATTTCTTAGAGTATTTGGATGTGAGGTATTTGTTCACATTGATAAAGATGATAGGACCAAGTTAGAGGCTAAGTATGAGAAATGCACCTTTGTTGGATATGGTGAGGATGAATTTGGTTTCCGTGTTTGGAGTCTTAAGGATAAGAAAATATTTCAGTTCTAGAGATATTGTCTTTAATGAAAAAGTCATGTATAAAGATCAGTTGCAGGAACAAAAAGAGGAATCAAAGAAATAATACACAGTGTTAGAGGACATTACAGACAACAAGGTGTCTAAGGGGCCAGTTCAGGTGCAACATGTTCCGACACAGCCAGTTCAGGAACCTACTCATCAGGAACCCCAAACTCCTGAGGTGAGAAGGTCTTTTAGGGTAAGAAGGGAACCTGAATGATTTACTCCATAGTTGAATTATTTATTACTCACTGACAGTGGAGAGCCAAAGTGCTTTGAGGAAGCAGTGCAGGTAGGTGTCAGGAAGAAGTGAGAGTAGGCCATGGATGAAGAGAGCATAGATCTCTTATGGAGAATCAGACTCAGGATCTGGTGGAGCTACCTGAGGGAAAGAAAGCATTGCATAACAAGTGGGTGTACATAATCAAAGAGGAAGATGGAGGCACGAAAAGATACAAGGCCCTATTAGTGGTCAAGGGATTTGCACAGAAGAAAGGTATAGACTTTGATGAAATTTTTTCTCCTGTTGTTAAAATGACTTCTATTAGGATTGTTCTTGGTTTAGTAGCAGTAAAAGACCTGCACTTAGAGTAGTTGGATGTGAAGACTGCATTCCTTCATGGTGAGTTGGAGGAGGAATTGTATATGCAACAGGCACAATGTTATGAGGTCAAAGGGAAGGAGAGGTTAGTGTGTAAATTGAAGAAGAACGTGTATGGCCTGAAACAAGCTCCACGATAGTGGTACAAGAAGTTTGACAATTTTATGCAAGAGTAGGGTTACTCCAGGTGTCACTCATACCATTGCATGTACATCAAGAAGTTTCTTGATGGTAGTTATATTATTATGTGCCTGTATGTGGATGATATGCTTGTTGCAGGGAAGAACACACAGGAAATAAAGGTACTCAAGAAGCAGCTAGGTGACTCCTTTGCTATGAAGGATTTGGGGGCAACAAAACAAATCCTTGGTATGAGAATAAATTGGGACAAGAAGGAGAGGAAGCTGGTATTATCTCAAGAAGAGTACATAAAGAAGGTAGTATGAAGGATGCTAAACCGGTTGGTACTCCTTTGGTAGGTCACTTTAAATTATCAAAGAAGCAGAGTCCCAAGACTGAGGAGGATAGGATCCAGATGTCTAGGGTACTATACTTTTTAACGGTTGGTAGTTTGATGTATGCTATGGTATGCACTAGGCTTGACATTGCCCATGTAGTGGGAGTAGTGAGCAGGTTTATGAGTGATCTAGGTAGAGATCACTGATAGACAGTGAAGTGGATCCTTCGGTATTTGAGAGGGACCATGGGAGCAACATTGTGTTTCGGTGGATCAGACATTACATTACGTTGTTATGTAGATTCAGACATGGCATGAGATTTGGACAACAAGAGGAGCATGATAGGTTATGTATTTATGGTTGGTGATACATCAGTGAGTTGGATTTCACAGTTACAAAAGGTTGTGGCTTTGTCAACCACAGAGGTTGAGTATGTTGCTGCCACAGAGGCAAACAAGGAGATGATTTGGCTACATCAGTTTCTTGATGAGTTGGGTCATAAGCAAGAAGTTGGGAGACTACACAGTGATAGTCATCACACTATTCATTTGGTGAAGAACTCCACTTTCCACTCTAGGACGAAGCACATTCAGCTGAGATATCATTTCATCAGGGCAACTTTGGAAGAAGATAAGTTGAAGCTGGAAAAGATTCATACCAGTCAAAATCCTATGGATATGATGACCAAGGTGGTCACAAGGGAGAAGTTGAAGTTGTGTTCAACTTTGGTTGGCCTTCATGGTTGATAATGAAGGGTTGAGAACTTTTCTCAGTGGAAACAGTCTCCAAGTGGGAGATTGTTGGGGTGTGGAGCCTATTTTTGGTCTTCTGGAATCAGTATTAATGTGTTGGAGTTCAAACGGTTAAGTTTGGAGACTTCAGGAGCATTTTGCAGTCGTTTTTTGTTTTCATGTTGTGTACATTGTTGTTAAGTTGCTATTAATTAGTTGTCAATTCCAGTGACATTTTTTCCAACCGTGGGAAGTTGAAAGGTTATGACTTTCAAACTTCTAAGGTCGGCTTTAGGACTTCTTACAAGGATTGTAATCCTATAAATAGATGTGTTAGGGTGTCTTGATCAAGAGTAATGTGTTCAAGAGGTCTTGAGTCTTAGTGATCAAGAGGTGATCAAGAGTGATCAAGGTTGAGCAATTGAGGTATCAATTGTGGTTTAGATGTGGTTTAACATCTTTGGAATTCTGTTGTGAGTTCATAACTAAGAGAAGAATGTGAGAGTTGTTTTACTCTTGTTGATAATAAAATCTGAGAAAGTTCTTGGTGGATGTAGCCCACATTGGATGAACCACGTTAAATCTTGTCTTGTCTTCTTTTGTGCATTACTTATGTATGTTGTTATATTTTTGCAAGTATAATTCTGCTAAATAGTTTCCTACTGTTGTGATTTGAGGAATTGTTTCTACAAGTATAATTATGCTAAATTGTATTACGACGGGAACTGCGGGATGATAAAAATAACATGGGTAGTCATGCAATAATGGTTGGGAATGCCGAAAGAAATAAAATAAAGATGGTCAAAGACAAGGGTTAATTAGTACTTTCTTCACTCAAGAACCTTCTAGATAGTAGTATGAGACCGAGACTAAATATTACTCCAAAGTGCGTGATTTATTGACTACAAAAGTATTAACATGTCCATAGATAGGAGGATTTGATTGTTGATACTGATGGTATGGTAAAAGAGGATTTGAAAAATGATGAAGGCTTCCTGGTATGTTGTAAGTTTGCTGAGAAACTAACAGTTGTGACGAAGAGTGGATATATTGGTAAGGTTGCAGAATAAAAGTGTTGATAAGGGGTTGAGAAGATTGTGGATTCTGTTGAGAGGAGATATAATCATACTATGAAACACTAGTCGTAGAGGTTGGCTATGAGAGGGGACAAGCGCTAGTGATAACACTCATATTGATAGGTGGTATGGATGCAGGAATATATACAACTCAATTTTGGATTGATGATGTAGATTGTTCTGAGATAACGGGTTAAGATGTGACCAGAGGAACTGTAAAATAAGGCATACCAAAAGAGCCTATTGAAGGAGGAGGAGAATTGGAAGGGGTGTGACTAACTGCAGGTGATGAGGCATAAGATGAGTTTGAGTGCCCTGAGCACTAGCTACGGGCACAAACAGTAAGGCCACCATATTCAAATTAGAACTCAACAATAATAACAAAATGGTATCCTTTTGCTATATTCAAATTAGAACTCAACTTTCATAAATTTGTCTTTAAGATAGTTTTCTTCTACCAAATCTCCGATGAACTTGAACCCCTTGAGATTTGCACGTTTGTGGATGACGCAACAACACACCTTAACATCATCTAAACCAATTGGACTACAACCCTTTTAATAAGATCCTTTATCTATCTATCGATCTTTAAGCACACATATTATACCCTCCATCTATCTCTACGCACATATGTTATGCCCTCCATCAAAACTCACACTTTATAAGTACATACACAACCCAAAATCATCTCCATCCTCAAAGACACATGGCATGGTAGGACCTACAACCTCTCAAAGACCACCCATTACATACAAACTAACCCCTATGTAACGGATAGACCCCAAAATCACTTCGACCTCAACAAGTGCACTTTGAGGCATATGACCTCACATTACATAGGGCGCTCCAATACTAAATTAGCCCTTTTGTAATCGAGACTCTTTGATAGGCTTCTAGTAACGGTTTGTGTGGAGTTCATTTTCTCCAACATTGACCCTGGTTTTAAAATATAGAGTTTCACGAGCTAAGCAATAGCTATTTGACCTTTCGAGGGGCATGGTCCCATGGAGCGGGGGCTCCATAAAAATCTCAGCGGGTGCTGCTGAGAGAAATTAGGAACATTTTAGCAGTTTTTGGGTCTCATGGTCATTTTTTTTTTCTCAACATTTTCCATTGAAAAATTATAGGAGGCCCACTGCAGTTTTTTCTGTCCAAATTGGCAAGAAAAAAAGTGGCGGGAATGCATGTGTGCTGCCAGATGGACAGAAAAACGCCTAAACTGTAGCAGGAAGTGGTCAGCCCCCCCTCTTCAGCGATCCCTTAAGTTGAACGGGCCAAAAATGCGGAGCTCCTAATTTCCAGGGCGAGATTCTATTGTTTCCTGTAGCTGGTTGAAATATTGTGCATGGGACCACCTGCTTCTGAAAAATAGCTCCTGTAGCGGCTCCATGGGACCATGCTTAATGTTACACAGACTGTAGTGCTCTTGCTCACACTGTACAGCTCCATTTTGATTACAGAGAGACGGCCCTATCAAATGAAACGGCATTTGTTTTGTGACATTTAATGTCTTGAGATGGGTCTACGGGATTCGTAGAAGCACAAGAATACCTATATTATTAGAGAATCTGACCTACCGAAAACTTTGCCCATAATTTTTTTGCCATGATCATTACAAAGAACAATCGAAAATTACTGCTCTCTCTCCACAACCGGTCAATCAAAACCAGCGGCAACAAGAAAGCAACTCAAAGCCAATGGGTGTCCGGGAAACCCATTTTCTCGTGCTCTGTAAATTTGGTTCCATTTGGGTTCAGTCTCACAAGGAGGATTGCCGGCTCTACTGCACCTTATTCATACTTAGACAAAAGAAGTGACCACGAGGATTCAGCAAGAGGAGGAAAAGAAGCAGAAGAAGAAATAATCAGACAAGTATGTGGGTTGTTGCAACAGAAAAGGTGGGTTCAAGCCCAATCTGCAATAAGGTCTATAGTTCTCCTCAAGACTTGCAATGCAACTCCCCATTCTATTTTGAAAACATTCACGGCTACTCCTCAATTAAAACCAGCACTTTTCAACTTGGTGATCAAGTCCTATGCGGAGGTCAAGATGCCATCACAAGCAGCAGAAACCTTCTTCCTCATGAAAGATAATGGTATGGTTCCCTCACTTTCCTCCTGCAATTTTCTGCTTGAATCTTTGGTAGTGTCTAGACAGACTGGTATGGCTTGGGAAGTTTTCTCTGAGATGATGTCAATGGGTATTAGTCCTGATGTGTTTGGTTTCAATAAAATGCTTGAAGGCTTTTCCAAAGAAGGGCAATTAGATGCTGCCGTTATGTTGTTGTCTAGAATGAATGAACTGGGCTGTAACCCTGATGCATTTTCTTATAATGTTATTATCATTGGGCTCTGCAAAAAGAAACAGATGGAACAAGCAGGGAGGCTTTTTTGGGAGATGGTAAACAGGAGGGTGGTTGCTAATCATTTTACTTACAATGTTCTGATTGATGGTTATTGTAAATCTGGGAATCAAGATGGGGCTTTTGAGATTCTGAAGCAGATGGTTGCACAAGGTCTGAGGCCTGATTTAGTGACCTACAATTCCTTGCTTAATGGGCTTTGTAAAAGTGGTAGGTTAGAGCAAGCCAAAGGGACTGTAGATGAAATGTATGAGCATAAGTTGGAGCTAGACCATGTCACCTACTCCATATTGATTGATGGGTATCTGAGACATGGAGATGTGCCTGGTGCTCTGGATCTGCACTGTGAAATGATAAGAAAAGGTATTCAAGTTGATATTTTCAGGTACAGTGTTTTGTTGAATGCACTCTGCAAACAAGGGAAAATGAGGGAGGCGGAAGAGCTATTCTATGAAATGATTGGGAAGGGTTTGAGTCCTGATAGAGTAGTTTACAATACACTTATCAACGGGCACTCTAGGCTGGGAAACACTGAAGATGCTCTTACGTTATACCACAAAATGGGAAGAGAAGGCATAAAGCCTAATGTCATTACTTACAATGCACTGATCAAGGGGCTTTGTAGGAAACATATGATTGAAGAAGGCGTAAGTATCTTAAAAGAGATGTACATAGTGGGTTTGGTTCCAGATGCTGTCACTTATAATACATTGATTGATGGGCACATTAAGGTTAGCAATATGCAGGAAGGCTTCTACCTGCTCGAGGAGATGCAGGAAAAGGGCCTTGTACCTGATGTAGTAACATACGGTGCATTGATAAATGGATTATGTAAGGAAGGTAGTTTGCATGAAGCTGAAGATATTTTGAGGGAGATGGTGAGTAGAAATATCGCACCAAATATACAAGTGTACAATACTCTTATAAATGGGCACTGCAGGTCAGGTAACATGCAGGAAGCTTTCAGTTTGCAGAGGGAAATGCAGAGAAATGGCATTATGCCCAATACTGTTAGTTACAACTCTCTTATAAATGGGCTTTGCAGAGAAGGCAAGATGCTGGAAGCAGAAGGTCTCTGGAATGGACTTGCTGACGAGGGTTTATTTCCAGATATTGTTACTTACAACTTAATGATTGATGGGTATGCTAGTTCAGGTGATACCCTTAAAGCACTTAAGCTATATGAAGAGATAGAAAAGAAAGGCCTCCAACCAACTGTAATGACTTACCATGCGCTGATGAATGGGCTCTGCAGGGAAGGTAAGATGCAGAAAGTGGAAAAAATATATGATCAGATGCTGGAGAGAAATCTGCTTCCGGATGCAATAACTTATAATTTACTTATTCACGGCTACTCCAAATCTGGTGATCTTCATAGGGCATTCCAGTTGTTTGAACAGATGAAACAAAATAATCTTTTGAAAGATGAAATAACATATAATGGTTTGCTCAAAGGGCTCTGTATTCATGGGAAGATGCTGGAAGCAAAGGAGCTTTTCGTTCAAATGGTGGACAATGGAGTGGTTGCCAATGCTAATACTTACAACACACTCATAGATGGGCATTCCAGGGTAGGTAATCTCATTGAAGCTTTCAAACTGCATAGAGAAATGGTGCAGAAGGGTCTCACACCCGATGCACTTACTTACAGTGAATTGATCAATGGTCTTTGCAAAGAGGGCAAAACTCAAGAAGCAGATCTACTCTTGAGTGAGATGCGAGAAAAACAGCTTATACCACCTAGCTTTATCATTAAAAGGCCAATTGATAAGAACTTCCGATTGACTAACATGTGTTAGTGGGCTTAAACTACTCGGTGAAGGATTGAGCATTGCTCCTCAAATTAATGCACTCTCAAGTGATTTATTGCCAAAGCTTCTATCAAGCACAACAGTTTGGCTGGTGAAGCTTGCAAGCTAATCAAACATGGAAGCCTCAGAGAGTTTTTGTACCCAGAGTGAAGTAAAGGAAGACCGCCTGATTGAAATCTCACCATGAGATGCATACATGCAAATATTATGTCGGTGTCGTCCATAAGATTAGCGCTAATTACAGTCAAGGCACTTGAAAAACAAAATAAGTTTGGGCACTGTTAAAATAAGCATTAACAAGAGACCAGAGGTAAACTTTGACAATGCTCCATAGATTGCTCTGTTGATGTTAATGGCCAATAAGATGCAATCTAAGAAATGGAGTATCAATTCATTATTAAACAGGCAGAATTGGGTCTTGAAACACATGCTGTCATTTTCTATATGCGGAAGTGGATCCTCGTCAGTGTGAGAAACAAGCTTTGCAATGGTTAAACCAAAGGATTATTTGAACAAGTCAATATCCGTCGGGGTTTGTGATGCACATACATGAACATTGGAGTCATGCATCACTTGCAGAGGTGACAAATTATACCACAGTAACATCCAAGGACTTTCTTTAAAAGTAAAAATTCCGTTACACTATTTTTCTACATAATTTCTTTGATGTTCCTCCAACAATATAGTGCCTTTACATATATTCGTTTGTAAATGTAAGGTAGAGACTGTTTTCTTTCTCTTCTGTAAAAGTGGGTATCAGGCATGGATTGTAAGGAGATATTGGGGAGATGCAAGTTGTTGGGAGTATTTACAAAACATGTGAAGCTCAGAGCCGAAGTAATAGAAAATCCTTCTCATTTTATCTTTTTACCGTTGCCTGTCCATAGCTTAGTTTGGAGGTTTTGCCTCGTGGATTCTCTTCATTACCATGCCATTGTGCCCGAGCTTCTGTTTTCTAGAATTTTGTGCATATTTATTAGGAGTTTGGTTTTGTGTATCTGAAGAAACCCGAGGAATTTCACGACTACTTGCTGCATCCATTGGTAACAGAATAATTGGTATGGCTCATAAAGGAGTTACTTTCAATCAGCAAATAAGACAGATGGATTGCTAGAGGCGAAAATAATGCAGAAATAGAGCTTTATAGAAGAATAGAGGTCTTAGTGAGCAGACAAAGCTTGATCATTCTAAAGATGAAAGAGAGAATGGGGACACTACAACTGAAGAACTTGACCTGATAGAAAGGCTGATTGATTCTATACCAAACCAAGTAGCCGGAATGGTTTTTGAAGTATCAGAGCTTCAACTAGATATGAACCCAAATGCATTCCATCTGGCCTAGTGTAAAGGTGGACCAGTCTTTGAGGACGTATTCTGTTCAAGAACATAGAGCAATATTTGCATATGGAGAATATGAATGAAGATGACTCAAGGAAGGTAAAGTTTTCCGCGACAAAGATGAAGTCTCATCCAGCCTGCAACATCAGATTGTGGACAACAGGGCTCAGATATTCATGGGCCAAGTTCCTACATTCAAATTAACTTCAAATTATATTCAGGTAATTTGAGAAGTTAACAAAAAACTTGTCATTGCACAAGTATATGGAGCAGTTTAAGGAATTGCAAATCAGAACGGACTTCCTTGAAGTCTAAGAACAGATTGTATCCAGATTACCTTAATGGGTGCATGTCCAAATGCAAGATTTAATCCTAAGCCATTATAAAGCAGGATAAAGGTTATTGCATAGCTTGGCCACAATGTAATGTCGTAGTTCTTTATCTCTGTGCGGTGGAACACTACATCTGGTGAAGCCTTTAATAAGTTTTCATTGGCCAGATGTTGCGATGCTTATTGTCTTATTTCCAAGTTATAACTTGAACATTGTACAAATATCTTGACGTTGAGGAAAATTCTAGTATGCACTTGTTCTTTGGCTGTCTTTAAGATTTTGCGATATACAAGCACACTTTCTATGAACATAGTCAACTATACTCTCCTGTAGCGCGTAGCCTTGGTTGTCTTCAACATGCAATTGTGCACCGAGCACCTTTGCAAATACCAATGCCTCAACTTCACCTTACATCTCTTCTTGTCCTCAGATCAAGTTATCTTGATGAAATTTTAAAGTCACTTTCCTCGTAACATGTTCTTTTGGCAATATAGTTTTCAAGATATTGATATGATCAAAAAAAGTACATAGGGTTTCCAACCAAAAAGCTGGGTAGAAAAATCACACCCCAAAAAATACACCAGGCACACAGTACCACAAGAACACAAAAACAGACAAACAAAACAAGTCACAACAATAACAAGTCAGAGAGCACTAGGCAGCAACAGCAAACATTGCGAAAGGAGGAGGCGGCGACGGTGGCGACCTGTGCGAAGCGTCCCCCCAACCCGTAGCAGGAGAGTCTAGAGAAGACGATAGAGGATCCTGCACATCGCCTTGATCGTGGGTGGGATCAGTCTGCCGAGTCAGTGAAATAGCAAGAGTCATGCAAGGAAATTTATCAGGACGAGCACCCCCTCTAGAACTAGAAGCTGGAGAAGAAGACGGCCAACCAAAACCATTGCCACTGTTTTGACCGAGGGGAGGAGCTCCCCCAGCTAGAACCATCGCCATCATGGGGACGAAGAGGACCTCCCCACCCATCGCCACCGAGTCGCTGGAAAACACCACCGTTTTGCCACTTAGGAGGGTAGGAACTACACCGAGCTCGAGCACGTTGTCGCTTACGAGCTCCTTGACCATGAGACCAAAGCTGATGAGGAGGCGAGGACCGATGTCGCGGTAGCAAATGGTAGCACAACGAGGACGAAACACTGCTAACATAGCACAAAGCGCTACTCCAGTGGGCGAGAAGATCCTACAGATGTTCCACTTCCAAACGGAATTTCTCTGCCTGGTCCTGGATCTTAAGCAACACATGAGCAATAATTTTAGTTTTAGCATAAATAGAAAACTCCAGGCTAAGTGAAGTTTGATTAAAACTATAGTCATTTCTAATCTTCCATATTTCAAAAAGAATTTCAGCACGAAAAAAATGCCAGAATTTGTTGAATTTTGCAGGCAACAAGGTTGAGTCCCCCAACAAAACAATTTTCCAGGTGAAGGGTTCAAGGCGAAAAGGTTGGAAGAGGGAGTGAATCCACTTCCAGGTAGACTGAGCAAACAGGCAAAACCAGAACAAATGCAGGAGGGTTTGAGGACATTGAAACGCATGACACAAGGGATTAGCAACCCCAAGATGTTGAAGACGCTTTCCAACTGGTAAACCCAGGTAAAGTAAGCATTAAAGGAAATGAATCTTCTTTGGTTCTAAGAGAGCTTTCAAAATGTTTTTGAATCTGCGCTTCCAGACCCTGTGCGGGGATTTGAGCTTCCAGGTTGTGTTCAAATTTTCAAAAGGGATGTGTTGAGGCACAAGAAGTTGGTAACCGAGGTAGGGTTTGTATCAACTAAAGGGAGTCACAGTAGGCTAGTGCTAGTCACGCCACCATTGAGATAGGGGGCAACACCAATTTTTTGAAGCATCTCATCAGATATGGTAGATCGTATTTCCTGAATAAACTCTTTATCTCCATTGTTGAGAGCAAATTGAGGTTTAAGAAGGACCCGAGGCTTCTAAGAATGGGTGGCTTTACAAAACAGGTCCCCCAGTTTATGATGTCATGTTTAAACAGACGAAGGCTTTTAATCCATGGAACCCGAGCAAAAGGAACATTATGGAAATTGACAACAGAATACCACCATAACGAGCGAGAGTTAATGGACAACCCAATCCTGAAATCATCCCCCACCCAACTTAGGTGGGGTTTGATCAGTTCCCAAGCTTTCCAAATACTCTTTATAACAAATGATTCGCCAATCTTGACAGGAACAGGGGAGAGCAACAAACTTTGCAAACCCATATTTTTCCAAGATTGTTTGTCAAACAGAACCCCTTGACAAATACAATGGCAGAGAAGAATTTTACAGACCTCTTGACCTTCTAAACCTCTGATAATCCATTTGACACTAAGAGCAATGCCTTGAAGCCGAATATCAATGAGACCTAAACCACCTGCATCTTTAAGAGAACATCAGATGTCCCAAGCCACTATGTGGAAGCCCTTGTGATTAATATTGTTAGCCCATAAGAAATCTCTAAGTTGCTTTTCCAGCTTAGCATATGCAACTTTCGAAGGTGGCCAGCAGGAAGAATAGTAGACATGGGTAGTAGCGAGCACCTTAGATCAAATTAGGAACTTGTTAGCCAAAGAAAGGGACTTGGTAATCCAGTAAGCAATTTTTTTCTTGACTTGCTAGACAACATAAGACCACAAAGTAGCAAGAGTAGCCTGAAAAGCAAAGGGAATGCCAAAAACTTGAATTGAACCCCTGGTTGAATCCACTGCCAAGCATAACCTGCAAGCCAAGGAGGTAGAGGATCCATAGATTGTTTGTAACATTGAGTTTTAGCCCATTGAATGGAGGACCCTAAAGCCAAACAAAATATGACATTGTAAAGTGTTAGCAACAGACTCTTCATTCTTATTCATAGTTAAGGAGTCATTAACAAAACGGCCATTAATAAGTTGCAGATCAAAGTTAGGAAGAGAAATGCCCTTAACCAACCCTTGTGATGCAAACTTGGCAAGAAGGTGGTTGAACCCCTCCGTAATAAGCACATAAAGCGATGGAGCTAAGGGACAACCCTAACGAATGGATCTGTGCGGCTCAAACATATCAGAGTGAACTCCATTAATGGTAAGCTTGACATTAGCATCTTGGAAAAGCATATTGACATACCGAATGAACGTGGGGCCAAAACCAAGAGCTTGTAGCATAGCAATAATAAAAGGTCATTCAATCCCATCATAAGCTTTTTCAAATTCAATTTTGATAAAGAGGGCCTTTTTACGAGAAACTTGGGCCCATTCCATACCTTCTCGGACTGCAATGATGTTATCTAGAATGAACCAACTCTTGATGAAGTCAGTCTGTTCAGGGCGCACAACAAGAGGCAAGAGATTACGAATCCAAAGAGCTATGACTTTGGTAATGATCTTGTAAGAAACGTTCAACATAGTAATTGGCCTCCAATTGGTGATGAGTTCAGGATCTCTAGTCTGGGGAAAATTTTGATATTTCCCTTATTTATCAAAGCACCAAGAGAATTATTGGCCATCGCTTCATAATAAACATGATGAAGGTTAGGACCAACAATGTCCCACAAAACTTGATAAAATTCACATGGAAAGCCATCAATACCAGGAGCTTTATCAATTTTCATTTGCATTACCGCTTCCTTAAGGTCATCAACAGAAAGCGGGCGATCATAGGCAATTCTCTAAGTCTCAGAAAGCTTGTAGGGAACAACCTGGAGGCATTGAACCAAAGCAGCATCCCTCTCAAGAGTGTAAGGTTGTGCAACAAAAACCCCATGACAGTGTTGCACAAAAGCCTGCAGGACATCCGGGAGATCATTGAGACGATCAGTGGCTCCCTTGATCACCCAGATTGAACTAGAGGAATGGTAGGGACAAAGAAAAGCAAAGAATTCTTTAGTAACTCAGTCTCCTATCTTAAGCCAATGCAACCGAGTTCTAATTTGAGCTCCACGAGCTTGATACACTTCTTCCATCCTGAGTTTGTGATGTCATTATGCCACCTCGGTTTAAAGACGGATGTTGAAGGGTGAGCATTCCAGGGCTCTATAACTTCTTACATATTCCCTAGAAGAGGCCTTATACCCCCATCGTCTGAAAAGAGTTTCCTGTTTCCCAAACAAATGGATAAAAGACGTAACTCGAGTAATGGCATCTTGCCACCAAATAATCCATCCATTTGAATCAGAAGGGCGATCAACCAAGTTCCAAATGCGAAGGATGTGTTCCACAGTTCACTGATGTTGTAGGTGAGCAATGTTAAGATATAATTAACAGTTTCGAGGTTTGGAAGGAAGTGGATGCCACGCAATTTCAAAAAAAAAGGTTAGTGATCTAAGAGCAGAGTCCCTTCCCAAATAGAAATGGGTCTTTCTGAAGTGGAAGGAAAATAAAATGCCCGTTGTTCTGGAATGAAGCCCCGATCAATCCGTTTGAGAACTCTGCCATCACCTTGCTGAAGGGTAAACCAGGTGAACCAGGGAGCATCAGTGGCATGTCAAACATAGTGATTAGGATTAGAAATGCCAAGTTTGTTATGCATATAGAACCAAGCCTCGCATTCCCCCACACACCATCGCATAGGAAGACGCCCCACTTTGTCCTCAACAGACTCCACCACGTTGAAAACCCCACACAAAATCTAGTGTGCGTCGGGTAGCTCATCAGCAAGTCACCGCCAAAGTAAAGAGTGTTCAACAACATCATTAGAAGCATAAATGTTAGCAATGTTAAAAATCCGACCATGCATATCAAAAATGGACCACACAACCCGGTGCGAGGGGTCAGAGCCCCAAGAAATAAACAAATTTAATAGACAAGGAGAGAGAAGAGTAATAACGCCCCTTTCCCAGGATCATGATTGGAATGGTGACAAATGACACTTGGCCAGATAGTACGAGCAACAGACTAGAGAAGAAAACTAGCAAGCTTAACCTCCTGCAGACAGAACACATGCATGTGACCAATTTTTTGACAATTGTCCCGAACTGTGTATCAATAGGTCGGTTTAGTAAGACCACAAACATTCCAAGAGAACACAATCATTGAGAACCATCAAAGTGCATTCCCAGTTCCTCCTCGATACCCCCCAAAAAGGAAAACTTATTCACAAAAAGGGAAGAGCCAACAATTTTCTTAAAAGGAACATAATCACTCATTTAAAATGGGTGCATCTGCAATGGAACATATTCTTCATCCTCTGGGGGAGAAGGACTACGAGAACACTTACGGGCCAGACTTAGGACTAGAGATATCAAAACTCGCCTCAGGAAGAGGTTGTGAAATCAAAGGCGTAGGCGCAATGGTGGACGCCGCAATGGGGGGTCGATGAATGGGAGGAGGAGCCACTAGTTGTTTATTGGCCACGGGAGTTGAAGTCAAGGAAGACCCTCCAACAAGGCGATAAATAGATTGTTGGGGTTTAGGGTTTTTCTTGTGGATGACATTGGTCCAACCTTCTCCAGGAGATGATGTCGTCTTAGGGGTGGCAAATTTCTTATCATTGACAGGCAGGGCCGAGGAGGCCATTAACGGACATTCCTGAATCATGTGGTCTACAGACTGGCAATGAAAGTAGGTGTTGGGTAGATTAATATAAGGATGCATTGAGAAAAGCAGGTGTCGCCAACTTGGATATCAATGGATTTCTTGAGGTCTTTGGCTAGGTCCACTTCCAAACAAACCCGATGTTGCAGATGGGCTGCATAAAACTTGCTTGGCTCATGGCAGATGAAACACCCAATGGGTTTGACCAGGTCTTCCACAAAATTCCACATGGGAAGAGATAAGCCAGGAAATTCCACCCAAACCAACACTTTAAGCTTAGCATGTTCAGAGACTTGGAAGTCACGCGTCCATGGGGAAAAAATCACCAGGGTATTGTAAATAAGCCAGGGGTCATGATTGACAATGGCCTTGCAATGTTCACGATTAGAAAAACGAAAAAGAAAGAAACCCTTGGTAAGGTTCTGGACACCCTCAAGCTTGATGCCATAACCTTGTCAGTGGTTGTGAACCCATAGCTCGATAATACTCTTTGAGGGGACACGTCAAACAAAATATGTAGCCAAAGTAAAAGATTCAAGCCAAGAGCAAGTCTTTTCAAATTGAGGTAAATCTAAAACAACATTAGGCTTGAGTAGAGGAGGGTCATTACCTCTTCGCACACTTTCAAAACAAACTTGCAAGCTTGTTTCTTTGTCAAAGGCATGGTCGATCGAGTTCCCACCGCTTAAACTTGCATCAGAAGATGCAAAAATACTGGTTGCTACCATTAAAATAGGCAAGCGCCACCGCCCAAAGGGCAAAAAATGTAATTAAGAGCAATAAATAGATAAGTAAATGTCCCACTTTGATTGAAAAAGGTAGTGTGACAGGCAGTACGGAGCCACAACCACAAGTATAGCACTCAAAACCCTAGCAGAGCAAAAAAACTTTCACGATAAAAAACCGTAATTACACCGATACACTTTCTACGATGGGAGCGAGGGAACTTGTAATGTATTGAGTTGTTCAGAATTATATTTGATCTTAATTACGCCGATACACTTTCTACGATGGGAGCGAGGGAACTTGTAATGTATTTGTTCATAGTCATATTTGACCTTAAGTTTGACGCCCATTTGACGGTCAAAGCGAATTGCAACTTTAAGTCTGAAGTCTATTTGATTGTCGCTTCAAAGTTTTTTCTTTTTGCTTAGGGAAGTCAATCGAAAAATCGTAATATCTTGGCCATATAGTCGGGTTTGGAGCCATTTATTTTTCCAAATTTTTTGTCCCAAACCTTACACAATGTTGTAGCTAGATTGATGCCATTTTTCACTAATCAGTGGGAAATTTACAAAGAAAGCAATGGAATGTTTAATCAATATAGTATGTGAAAAATCCAAAGATAAGAACCTTGAGATTGATATCTATCAGCATATCTCAGATAGATGTATTTAGGATATCTGTAGAAGTTGCTCGCTAATAATCAAAATCAACATATAGTTCCTACAAAAAAGATGCTCAACCTTTTTCCTCCTAAACCTAACATTCTAGACACTTTTCCTCAAACTTGAGTCACTCTAATTCAAAATATGGAATTGTCTCAAGTCTTTTGAGAACAGCTGCTAACCCTTTTCTCCTATTCTATGAATAAGTTTGTTTCTCACGGTGAAATGATTGCCAATATCAAATTTCTCTGTTCCCTTCAAAACTAGGAATGTTGGGATTTATTCAACTATATCCTACCGCAAATACTTTTCCAAATCCTGGTTCCCCTCAAGGATGATCCTTAAGGAAAAAATTTAAATCAAGAGACCTTATGATTATTTTTTATTACTTGCTTATGAGGATTTGTTTTCTTAAGTCGATTCAGACAAGATTCTGTTCTCCAAAATAACACTTTCTTGACTAGAATCTCATTTTTCTCCTTATCTATGAATATAACTTTGGTTTAAATTTGATTTGAATTTTTCCACTAGGACTTCCTAATCTTTAACTCTTATTCACTTAACAGATGTTTTGTGGGTTCATATAAAGGAACTTTCTAAAAGTGAACTTAGACAAGACAATGTTTTAGGTCATGAGATAAAGTTGAAGAACTTCATCAAGTTCTTTATTCATTTTTCGTGAAGCTTCTCCCAAGCCGAGGGGACATTCTACCTACTTTGTAAAACTATCCTTCTCGTTTTGTTATTTTAGTTCTGATTTTCCTTACTCTAGAAATTTGTTTATTGACTTCCTCAAGGTCTCTACCATGATAATGTTAAAAATCTTGGGGATTGGAAGCAATCTTTTCAAATTTTGCTACACTCAGCCCATTATCTGCTCAGTAAGATGAAAGTTGTTTAGAGTTGTAAAAAAACCCTTTCAAAGGAAGAGATTAGAGAGTTGGGAATTGAACTAATCTTTCCATTACATAGCTATTCGACTTCTATTGCTCCAGATAAAGAAACTCTTACAACTTTTAAGATATGTGGGACACATCCACCATATTGTGGGATGCACTACAAATTAACGGGACAATTCTCAAAGGTGTGGGTGCTTATAATCTGCCCAACATGAATGGGTTTTCTTCTTCACCTGGCCACTCTACTTCCTGGCCTTCTATATAGACATATTTCATTCAAAAATAAGTTAGTGACCATTATGTTTTGGATCCTTTCCCTGTATGAACCTGAAATCAAGGTTCACATTTCTTTTCTTTCAAATTAAATCAAGTATCTCCCCCCTTATAACCAGTTTTCAGTAGCATTCCCATTCTCGTTGAGGAGAGTTCCAAGGACATTTTTAAAATCTTAATACAGTTGCATGTTTCTTGAGATCTCTTTGCCTTCATTCCAAAACGCGAACTTCAATTTTGGTAAGCTTATTTTCAAATTGATTTCTAGTTTGCAAATCATACTTTAACATTAAAGAATATTGCTAATTAGAATAATCTAATCAGTGGAAGGAAGCTTCTCTTGGGCCCAAAGCATAACTACGATCTAGCAAAGGTCGTTGAAGGAAAGAAAAATGGATGCTTCTTGAAGGCTGCCCCAAAGCCCATACTTGATATAATGATGAGCTTCCGTGTGACACATCTACTCATCATGCTTTGATATGTTGGTTTCTTGGCTTAACCCTTGCCCCAAAATCTCGTGAAATAATCAGATGTCTATGACAGCCTCGAATTGAATAGGAATTGCTTTTTTTGCAGCAAAAGATTTTTTTATCATGAATTTTTATGGCGATATCCATTTTATGATGGTAGCTGGGTGGTGGTGGTGGGCTGTAATTGTTAGGAATATATTTGTTTGTTTAGTGTGTACATTATATTATATTGTTAGAGGTTCGCTATGTTTGTTATACCTGATTCCCTTTACCGGGTTACTTCTTGTTTTGACTTCCTATTTACTTCTTGTTCGCTATTCAGGTTACCGAGTTTCTTTGGCTATACAATAGCCTATGTACTGTGCGGAATCATTTATAATACAAGATATTATTTATTGTGTTAATTCTCTGCAACCTGAAACCAAATTATTATTTGGTATCAGAGCAATGGTGTCCTAAATATTTTGTGGGGGCAAATATATTCTCATTGATGGTCGCCCCTTTTATGAGGTATATATAATTTTATTTTTATGGTGGTTGATGCATTGAGATTGATAAATCCTGTATAAAATGAATCTTTTGTGGTGACATCTTTTGTTTTGTGTGATTAATAAGAACATAAGTGCATCCCTGTTCATGTGTGCAGTGCAGTGCTTGTGTTTCCCCTTTAATGATAATGATGTGGAGATTTTTACTATTGATACTATTGCAGGAAAAGTTCTTGATCAAAATGACTTGATGGTTGATGTGAATTGGTTGAATGGTCCCAATTCATGTATTCATCTAATAGGTTGAACGGTCCCTGGATGATGTAGTTCCCACAACCAGTGTTGAGGATCGAGACCATGTGCAAGCTACGGAGCGACATGTTGCTTGGTTGAAGATGGTGTTTTTCCCATGTTCGCACTAAGGGGGGGAATGTTAGGAATATATATTTTTGTTTAGTACATACATTATATTATATTGTTAGAGGTTCACTATGTTTGTTATCCCTGATTCCCTTTATCGGGTTACTTCTTGTTTTGACTTCCCATTTAGTAGGAAGTTGGTATGTGGTTTCTTTGGCTATATAATAGCCTATGTACTGTGCGGAATCATATATAATACAAGATATTATTTACTGTGTTAATTCTTTGCAACCTGAACCAAATTATTAGTAATGTCCATGAGTGTTCACTTTTAATTCCAACCTTAACTTTGATGTACACTTGAACATCACTAAGAGCTTTTTCCTTTTGTTTTGGAGAATTCAATCAAATATCTTGGTTGTTTGGTGGATTTTGGAGCCCATTTTGGGGCATTCAACTACTATCAACTAGAGTCGAAGATTTAGCACAATTTGGAATGCCGTTATTGAACTCAAGCTTTCTCATTTTGCATGGTGTCTTCTTTATCAGGGTCTCCCCCATGGCCATCGCCTTATGCATTTAGTTCCTTGGCCCAAGTGTTTCTTTATCAGGGTCTCCCCCTTGGTCGTTGCCTTATGCATTTAGTGCCCTTTTTATAGACACTCATAAACATTTATGCACTTGTTTCAATTTTGTTAAAAGGCTTAGTTAGCCTAGAATTGGATCCATGACTTTTTTAATACTTTTAAGCCAAAGCCCTTCATTTGGCAGAAAATGCTCTTATGAGATCGAATGATTCTCCCTTCTGCCTTCACCTATATTTGGCATACTTTCAAATGGGAAATTATTTTCTGTATGTAGCTATATTTGCTATTATTTTAATTTTGTTGTTGATTATAGCTTTACAATTTATAACAAAGAGCTATGATCATTTCAAATGCATTTTTACAAATTCAAGTACAAGCACGAAAGGTGGTTCTCAAGGTCGCCCATCTGCAAACTCTTCTTGATCATTAGGGAAACACTTCTTGCACTGTTGTTCGTGTTCCTCCCTCTTCACCATCTAGAGATGACACTCTGAGATGAAGAGACCACCATAACTTGCTATCATTCTTAGAGCCGTGTTGAGCGGTCTACACCGCGTTGCCACTTTCATAATATGGTGGTTGGTGTTTTTCGTCAACTCGTTAGGATAGTCGAGCTTCTTCCCCACCTTCTCGATAAGATGGGTGGACTCTTCAAAGATTTTAAGTTCATATTGTAGGTTAAATGAAGAATGAAACTTCTGGATACGATGTGTAGAGAGGTTTAGCACCAACGTTTCGGTTCCCGTATTGGAACCATCATCAGAGTGGACTCTTACCCGGTTTGACAAGTTTCCGCAGTTGTCTCTTGTCATTTCTCTTGAGCAGGATAGTTCTCAAGTGCATGAAGATACAAAAATGGTTGGCACTGAAAATGCAACCATCATTGGTTAGGACCCCATTGATGAGAGGAAGGACATCTCAAATGGCATTGTTGTAAAAAATGATCTCATATTTCACTTTTGGGAACTGATTACAAATTCTAGACTTGGAGGCTTTGATCATATTATTGATTCATTTTGGAAACCTTGGTATCTTCAAACCTGTCAAATTCACTTGCACAGATCAGCTCTAGGATCATACAGTCAAATCAAAGGAAAACTTGATCAAAATCCTCAAAATGGTTTGGTGACATCCAAATAGTTCATTCTTTATAAAGGATCCAAACTGTCAAATTTAATTGGGGCACATAGGGGACACACGATGGTTGTTGGTCACTTTTCACCTTCCATCTGAGTTGCACTTGAGTTGGAGCCGAGGTGGGTGAGTTGGATCACGAGTTGGGTCACAAGTTGAGTTGATCAAGTTGGTCACCGAGTTGAGTTCGAAGACGATTGGGTTGGTCACAAAATTGGCTAAGTGTTGAATTAAAGGAATCAAAAACTTGAGAATCACGCGGGCCTGTCATTGGTGCATATGAACAATGACAGTTAGGATCAAGGGCTTGAGTTCAAGTTGCAGGTTGTAGGTGGCCAATCAAAAGGGTGGCATCATAAGGACTCGTCATTGGTTCGCGTGGACCAATGATGGTCATCCATTAGTTCTCAGGCCCCAAAGTCTTGGGGATTTTATGCAAAGCGGCAAAGGCAATAAGGGACGAGTCTCAGGATCTCAAGATCTCGATGATACATAAAGGTGACCCCAGTGGCCTCATGAACACAAAAGGGGAAGTGGGCGAATCATGGGCCGCTTCAAACTCAAGTGATCAAAAGTGACCCCCGTGAGACCCAAGAGCTCGAAATCCCCGAGAACATAAGATTCTTGATATAATCATAATGCGACACATGGCACTGACCTATGGTGGAAATTAGAGATCAAAGAATCACTTAGGGAGAGACGTGTGGCAAAAGGTGAGTATGATGTAAAATTTGAGGGCCACGTGGATGTTGACTATGTTGAACTGCTTGGGGATCTTCAAATAATCATATCTTTTGATCAGGACCACCAAATCACGCAAAATCGGTCTTGTTGGAAAGATCTTGAGGAGTAGATCATGATGGGAATAGTTATGGGTCAATTTTCACAATCTTCAACACCTTCTTATCCTTTGTGTGCTCTTTATCTCTATACCTTGCACTTACTTTTGTGCGGTCTACATGCTCTTACTTTTGTGCCTTCAGATATCTCTATGCCGCGTTCCCAGGAACTCAAAATTCAAATGTCCCTTCTCTCCATAATCATAGCAACATCCTCTAAATACTGCAGGTTCGTCTCTTCTCACCAAGAGACTTCTTCCTCTTTTCTCCGTCCTCTACGCTTGTTGGCATATTCTCTGCACAACCCTCTTTGTTGCACCATTGATTCCATGTTGACTCTTCTTTTCTCCTCTCACACTTTTATCCTACATGTCATCTCTCTTTTATATGACCTCCTTGAAGAGCATGTAAGCTCCACTTCTGATACTTTTTCCTCCTGAGAGACGGTCCTAGAGTACCATGCTTATCTGGCATCTACAACATCCTCCTCGCAACTCTCTAATCCCTTTTAGCCACAAGACCTCCTCTGTGGTCTTCCTCTACAATTTACAGTTTAATCCTTACATCTTTTAGCTCACTTAATATATATTTCAAATTTTTCTCTATTATTGTGTTTATTACATATTTTGAACTCATATTACCACCATCTTCTCTTATGTGCGCAATAACATGACTCCCATATTCACTATACTCTCAGGTGTGCTTGGTTCACACCACCTGATGTCCTCTACCCGCTTTCTTCATAGTAGAGAACAATAATTTAATAGCTTCCTCACATTCAACATTCTTCTTGTCTCTTCTCTCAAATCTCTCAACTCTCCCCCATACTTATTACCATGATACCAATTTGACAACAATTGGGTGTGGTTTAGGCACACAAGCTATTTCTCAAAGTACACGAAGGATTCTCACACAAACAACCAAGAGATTCTTATTAATCTCAAAATCATTACCAACGTGCACATGCACACAATGCTCAACTATGGAGCTTATAGACTCTGTGTGTGTGTGTGTGTGTGTGTGTGTGTGTGTGTGTGTGTGTGTGTGTGTGTGTGTGTGTGTGTGTGTGTGTGTGTGTGTGTGTGTGTGTTTATCTAATTGTGGTGTAATCCTTATGGACCTGTTGTCCAAAATACCCTCTCGGGCTATTCTAACAACCCACAACCCCATTTCTGGAATCAGGGAAATTCACAATTGATTCAAACTTTTTTGGACTTATCTCAAAAAATTTAGTTTTCATTTGCATCAGGACATGCCAACAAAAAATTATGTTCCATGTTCCATGTTCTTTGCTTCTGAACCTCGACAGTCTCCTTCATTTCATGTTTCAGGTTTCTCTTGCATCGGGACATGTCAGGGTAATTACATGTCATGTGTCACATGTTTCCCGCTTCTAAAGCCCGTAGTCTCCTTTGTGTTGGGTTTCATGATTCTTCATCATCGGGACATCGCAACTCAAATACATGTCCCATGTTGCATGTTTCCACTTTCGAAACCCAACGTTCCTCAATGTTACAGGTTTTTGGGTCTTCTCTACATCAAAACATCACAAACCAAATGCATGTTCTGTGTCATGTGCATCATGCTCCCTAAACCGTATTTCTTCATTTGTGTTGAGTTTTCGGGGGTCAACGACATCCAAACAGACCAACGATGTCTTATGTTAGCTAACTTACGATCCTTGAAATGTGCATCTTCTTGTGTTCAACTTTGCAAGGTGCTCGACAGGTGTATTTTCCCGACTGTGTTTCGGGTTTCTCATAGTGAAAATCAAGTCCAAAGTTCTGATGGTCTTACTCCTATGTGTTGAGTTTCTAGAGATGTTTGGCATAGTCGCGAACCTGACATGGACAAATCTGACATCTCAACCACTTGGATTTAATGAAGTATGACACCTTTGGCTTCTCCAGCAAGCAATGTGATATGGGGAAATAGTTTTGGCAAGGTGCCCATGATTATTTTAGAAATTTACAACATCATATTGGTTGTTGAAGGAGAAAATTTGAATTTCCCCCTCTTTTCCCTCCTCTCTCCCAATTTCTATATATTTGGCAATGGTGCTCATTTGTAAAGGTTGGACCCTCTCAGAATACAAGGCATTAAATCAAAGTGTTGCACAAGTGTTTTGAGTTGCAAGCCTCAAATTTGGAATTGTTACATTGTGTTGATGTCTTCTTCCTTCAATGTAATGGACTGTGCATCCTTATAAGGCAATAAAATTCATGTTTTGTGGCTATCTTCTGCCTTAAGCCTGTGTTTAATTGCATTTTCTTGCCTATTCATCTATTGCAGGTATGTTGTGTATGTTTCTCCACTTTGCAGGGTTTATTTTTGTTGTGTTTTGCATGGAAGTGGAAGATAAGGCGTTGTTTTGATCTGTGGCACTCATGTCTGCCCTCTTTATCATCATTTCCTCCCATTTTTCCCTTATTGAGAGTGTCTTTCCCCCTTTTCTTGGTGATATCACCTCTCTTTAGCTTAAGATTTACATTTTTATGCATCTCCCTCTCTCCCTGATCCCTGTGAATGCTTAGATTAGGATTAGATAGTTGTATTTTCGGCTTTAGGAGTAGTTTTAACATTAGAATAGATTTAGGAACCAACCTTCTCTGTAGGTTTGTCTCAAGCACCAAGGTCCCACACTTGGGGACAATCCCATGTTACCCAATAACACTGATTGCTCATTCATGATTAATCAGAGGGTGTTGTTTTTTGGTGATAACAAGAACTTACAGGACCTAGGAACTGTTCAAATTGTTCTTTGCAAAGCCACATGGCTAACAATCTTGTATCATCAGTGAATTCTTGAAACTTTAACAGCTATTTGGATGCCCTCAAATGCCAAGTTTGCAAACACAAGTACAAAATCACAATGTTCTATCAACCCTTGTGAATACCAATGAAGAAATAAACATTCATAGTGGCTATCATAATCTCCGTCGTCACAGAAAAAGCCCATATTCTGAGGTTGAGAATTATAATAACCAGCATTGTCCGGTCCTCTGGCCCAAAACGAATATCCGCTACTTATCATAACACTAAAGCTCGCCAATGCTTGGGTGCTTCCATTCATATATTTCTATAGACGAGGGATATCTTAACTCTACAGAAGCATCTAGTCCATTCATAGGCCTCGGTTGGGAAGTCACAGTGAGGTTTATGTTTTTGTACTAACATTATTTCCAGGATGCCTGCGAACCATGGAACCATTCGGATTTTCCTCACAATGATGCATTCACCCCATCACTAGGGAGTTCATTATTTGTAACCTTAGGTTCTCTGCTTCTGCCCTCTGAATTAACAGTGCAAGGATTTATAATCTCACCGGGGAATGCAAGGAACCTTAAAATAGTTCTATGATTTCCATTTAAGACCAATTTTGCCGACTATGATTCCTAGCTCTCAACTTTCTACTTTTCGGCTGCATGTACAAAAGATAGATTTTAGCTCAAAGCATGTGTCAGGGATATTGGGCTTGGGTGTAACTTAAGGAACCTAGGAATTGTTCAAATTGTTCTTAGCAAAGCCGCATGACTAGCAATCTTATACCATCAGTGAGTTCTTGAAACATTAACAGCTATTTGGGTCAAATGCCAAGTTTGTAAAGGCAAGTACACAATCACAATGTTCTATCAAAACTTGTGCATACCAATGAAGAAAGAAATATTCATAGTGACTATCATAATCTCCGACATCATAGAAAAAGCCCATATCCTGAGGTTGAGAATTAAAATAATCAGCATTGTTAGGTCCTCTGGCCCAAAATGAATATCCACTACTTATCATAACACTAAAGCTCGCCAATGCTTGGGTACTTCCATTCATATATTTCTATAGACGAGGGATATCTTAACTCTCCAGAAGCATCTAGTCCATTCATAAGCCTCGGCTGGGAAGTCACAGTGAGGTTTATGTTTTTGTACTAACATTATTTCCTGTATGCCTGTGAACCATTGAACCATTCGAATTTTCCTCACAGTGATGCATTCACCCCATCACTAGCGAGTTCATTATTTGTAACCTTAGGTTCTCTGCTTCTACCCTCTGAATTAGCAATGCAAGGATTTATAATCTCCACATTCCTATACCAGTTTGCCCCAGTTTTTTGCTTGAAAGACACTCAGTTGCATTATCATTGCTTTCAATGTCTTCATTTTCAAACTGCATATTCAATGGTTGCACCTTCATGTGTTTCTACTGTACATGCAGTCTGTCAACAACGTCATATGTGCAACAAAATATGTCTCCTTCTCTTTTGATGACGTGATAAATATAGCAAACCAGTCCTCGTACATAATCTATTGTTCGAGTCAGGATTTTGGTGAACTCACGGAACCATGGAATCATTCATGAGTTCCTCATAGATCCCAATGAGCCGATGACCTCCTTGTTCTCATCGAGCAATTGTTCAAACCAAGTTTAATCATCCATACTCCTTACTTGAAATCTTTTACTTCTGTTGTGGTTATTTTCTCCTAAAAAGACATTAAATATTTGATGACATAGAATAAAATCTTTGTCTAATGCAATGATGTGTTGTCACAGAGCCTAAACACAAAATGTCATCGGTTATATTGGTCCTCCAGGAACCAATAAGCACAAGGGAACCATTCCATAGTTCATCTAACATCCCAATGAAGCGAGGAGTTAACAAGTCCATGGCGGCGATGACAGAGTATCGAGGAACTCACGGAACATAAGAACTGTTCTCAAGGTTCCTAAAGAGGTCGACCTTTTTTTGGAAGCAAAGTCTTTTGGACTCTGATTGGAAATTTAATGTGAGCAAACAAAATACAAACATTTTGAAATATGTAGATCATAAACCATTTTAGAAAAAATGATGGAATGGGATAACATTGGAGGTCATTAATGATGTCAAGCCCTAAATGAGATTAATGAAGATGATGTTTTAAGTATGATACTCTGTTTTTTAGGTGACATGGATACTCGAATTTTGAAATTTCTCACTGTCCGAGTTATTGTATGATAACAACTGGCTCTTCCTAGGGATATGTTTTGGATTGAGCACAGAGAAAACAAGACATAGCTCAGAATATAGAATCTTGAGTTTCATCAGACCAACGCTTTATTGATTGGGCGACATACTAGGCTTAACACAAATATAGGGAAACACTTTCTCTGCTGCATTTATTGAGAACACACACATACACAGGGAAAGGGAAAGCAAACAAGCCAAAACAAGGAGACTATGTACAAAGGAGAAGGAAATATAACATAGGAAGGAGAAGAATACACAAATATTATATAAACCCAACAACACGCTGAGATAAATAGGTACCCTTACAATGCAATGAACATCATATGAAGGATCAAGAACAACAAGGAAATCGTCAATAATTACCATGATTTCATTGTCTTAAAGGGCGTCCAACAGAGAAGAGGAATTCACCTTTTGTATACCTCCATCGTGAGCAGAAACCTCAACGAGCATTGGGTCACTTCTTTCGGGAAAAGGATCTTCATTTTCTGTGCATGCCATACCTTCAAAAAACTCTGCTTCAGGCTGAAGTGAAGCCATGATGAGAACTCAATTTTCTTACTTTCTTCATTATCTGAAGCAATATCAATTTGAAAGTCATCAGGAGTTTTAAGAAGAGGACATTCATAAGTGGTGTTGAAGTATCGCTCTGGAAGAAACACTTTATAGTGCATAGCATCATGTTGGCTAGATTTTCTGCATAACACAAAACCTAGGCAGTCATGAGATAAATCTCCCACATTTAACTGGTGAGGCTCCCGTGTCAGATTTGTCAATTTAAGTATGCTAATATCTAAATGGGGTTTTACTTTAACTACTCAGTTCATGAACCATAACTGAATAGTTTTGCAGCAAGTAAGTAGTTGTTTAAAGAAAGGAAAAGTTATAGAAGAAGGTAATTACATAAACACATAGAAGAAATGGGGAAGATGTGCATCCCAATCAGTAGATGGCAGAGCTGATTGCATGCACATAGAAGAATCTAATAAATATAAACACAGAATTCTAAAACAAAGGCAACTGTAGATCTAGATCTAAAATAACACAAAGTTTATTAAGAGATCTAAGATTAAAAGCAAGAAACACAGTACACCGTGACACAAAGTTCTCCGGAAACCTGTTCCTTTGTATTCCTTTGCTCCAAGTGGCTCTCAGGGGTTCAGCACGTAGTCTAGAACACAAGGTTGCTACTTACAAATTCTGATCATTAACCCGAAGGTTCTTCCTCTACTTATAGAATGTAGAGGGGCAATTACAAGTCGGAAGCTTTTATTTGAACTGGCACATGTGGAAGTCGAAAAAGAAACAACTGGCAATCTCCATCCTAGAATTCCTCCTTGCATGACATGTATGATTTGCAACTGAAAATAGAACCTTCTATTTTGCACGTCCGCCACCTATCTCCAAGTAATTGACTTCTTCAAGCAATGGCTTTTAAACTAATCACTTAAGTTGTATAATTTAATTGATCGCTCAATTACTTTGTTGGAGGAAAGAAGAAGGAAGAGGAAAGCTGCAGTCTTGTCCTTTTTCATGTCTGCATGCAGCTGATTCTTTTGCCTTTGATTCTCACCAAACTAGACCTGGGAGCAGTTGGATCTGGAAGCAAGCTGGATCTGGAAACAAGCTGGATGCGGCTGGATCTGGAAGCGTCTGGAAGCAGCTGGAAGCAAGTGACCGTGATTTGCTTGCAGGTATTGCCTTTGACATGTCTTCGTTCTTATCCTTGAAGCTTTTGCAGTTCTTCTCCAGTACATGCATCAATGCAATGTTTGTCGTAGATAACTCATCATCCTTATTTTTAATTGCATATGAGCAATTAAAAATTCTGGAAAGCACTCCGGATGAATGAAAATTCAATGAAGGCTTCAACTGGAAGATGGAAGCATTTGCACAAGATCTTGGAAGGAATTTTCCACGCACTGACTTCTTCACGGGCTGCATTCGAAACAAGAGGATGAAGTCTTTGTGCCGGAAGCTTTTGCAACTATGAGATCTGGATCTGGATCTGCATATGGATTTGCATCTGGATATGGATCTGCACCTACATAACAAACTTTGGCAACTGGGCTGTGGATGGAAAAGCTGCAGCTCGAATAATTCCACTGCTTTTAATCTACACGCATCAGTGAAGTTTTTCCTGCACGCATGAGTGAAGTCTTTCCTGCTCTGGATCTGTCTATCAATTCAGCAAGAGGTTCCGAGCCTAGATCCGTGTCTCCAATATCTGCAAATTTAGAAAGGATGCATGACTCTGTTGTGCTTTTTTTTTCATCTTTCTTCGCCATAGCTTTGTCTATCTTTGTCTGAACAAGTCTTTTTCTTCTTATTTGATTGGAATTCTTCAAAACTGGTGCAGATCTGGATAATCCTTCAGATTCGGAAGAAATATTCAATGTATTGGACATTGATATAAGTTTATTTTCTTTATAAAAGCACCTGTATCTAACTCCTGCAATTAATTCAGACAAAGATGGCAACCAGAGCATGCACAGTGAATTTTAATCACAAAAATCTGCATAATTCAAACCTGTTGCCCCAAAATTTGACGTTTTATTTGCATGCAAAGTAAGCATGAATTTTACCAACATCACCTGAGCACCTGTATCACCTATGCAAACAATTATGCAAACACAAATCAACCTCCTTCAATGTATGCGCCAAAATTGGAAGCTTTTAGCCTTGATTTGATCTTCTTTTAAGCAAAATCCTATTCAATATGGGGCACACTTTTCCTCTGGGCTGCACTTCTTCACCTGTGAATTAATTAATTCACCCTTATGGCAGCCCATGCTTATATAACCCTCATAATTCTATAATTAATAATTGCCCTTCCTATTCCTGGCAATTAATTAATTAAAAATCATGTTTTTCTCTTTAACTGATGTGCTAAAATTGCATGATTAAGGATAGCCATCCATTAAATTTAATTTAATCAATTTAATCACTCACTCTTCACTTCACTTAAGCTTCACAGTGTGCTTTGACCATAGCCACTAAAAATAGAATTTAATTTAATCAATTAATACTTTAAAAAGTATTATTTCCTTCTCAAAAGGGGTTGCATTAAATAAATTAAATTTATTTAATTTTAGAATTCTATTTTTAAATTCCTTTTGTCCACTTCCCTTTATTGACTTTTCCACAAGCCTGGGTGCCAAAATTGGGTGAATAAATATTAACAAATATTTATTTAATGCATTATTATTCACCCAAGGTGGGTCGCACTTCTTAGCATAATAGAATTCTATTTTTAAAAACACATGGCAATGGGAATTTTTACCCTGCAAGGCAGCCCCGGAAATCCCATGATCCACTTAAGTGATTTGACTTTGACAATGGGATTATTTACCCTGCATGGCAGGGAATAAAATCCCATGATTTCACTCAAGTCACTTTTCTTTTATTTCATCATGGGAATTTTTACCCTGCAAGGCGGGCAATAAATTCCCGCCTGCCTGTTGCCTCTAATTTTTCCACTGTAGCTTAAGTGAATTTTCTATCATGGGAAAAAGTACCCTGCTAGGCAGGTACAAAATTCCCGCCTGCCTGCTACTTCTATTTTTCCCACTGCAGCTTAAATCCTTTGTTTTCCAAAAATGCGCCCAACCCCGCAGGGGCTTTTTAGTGCACGACTTCGCTTTTTCCCAGTGAACCAGACCTCCGATGGTGACTTCCTCCGGGCATAACGTGCGTATTTGTTCTCCAACTGCTCCAGGCCAAGAATCGGGCTAACCCGGCAAAGGAATTGATCTAGAGAAATTTCACAGAAAACGAAACGGGAAAACACAAAAACACGAAAAATTGCCAAAAGTCACAAATAAAGCCCAGAACTTATTCCTTGTTAAAATCCTTCTGATACAAGGGAATAATGATATGTTCGATCATAATAGAGTTAAAACGGAGCGCAAATAGCCTCAAACGGGGCTCAAAATAATTAAATACAAATTTCCCGCAGACAAATCCCAATGACAGAATATAACAATTTTGAGCATCTGGAAATTTGGCGAAAATGGCTAATATGGCTCTTTGGGAAAATCTTGACGCAATACAAGAACTTTCAGACAATAAAAACACAAAACGACCCATTATTTTAAAAGTACGAATTTTTTTCAAATAGGGTAGTGACATATTTCAGGATGAAATCTGGGGAAACCATTAAGTATATTAGAAAACCATTAAGCAACATATCAACCATCCACATAAACATGAAATAAAGGAGAACACATGAACACCATATTAAAAAGAACGATAACCAAATCGTACCAAGCCAAGAACACAGATGCTAATCAAACATCATGATCAATAAGATGAAATCAATTCACTAAAATAAATTTACATAAACATTTGCAAACAAATGAGCAACACTATCATATATTATTATGGAACTCAATGAATTACAATGAGGATGAGCCTTGCTTATATAGGTAAGGAATAACAATCTAAGAACCAGTCAAGGTCGTAGGTCAAGTCATAAATCATAGAAAGAACTAGTCATCAAAGAACTAGTTAAGTCCATAGATTTATGAGAGAACTAGAAATCAAGGATTTAGTCAATACCATAGATCAAGGAAAGAACTATACCTAACAACTAGATAATATCCCCCTAATATATAAATAAATAAAAAGAAATATCCACACACATAAGTGGGTGAGGATAAATACAATAAAGGTAAATAAAGTATGTATGTGAACATGATCTAAGGTAAATACCTACTCTAACACTCCCCCTCAAGTGAAGTTAGGGGCCAAAATAAAAGTGGCATGTCCACAGTATGAGTCCCGGATAACTAGGCTTGATGAGGTACTCATGTATAATATATCCATGAAGAACATATTGAACTAAAAGAAGGAAATAATCATGTTATAATGAAAGAGAAAGAGAAAGAAGAAGGATGATGTTCTCATGAACACCCCCCAAGAACAACTTCCAAAACCCCAAGCATTACACGCAACTCAAGGTAGTGAGGTGATGCAAAAGGATTCGTAAAGATGTCTGCAACCTGTTGCTAAGTCGGAATGCACTCCAAGAAAATAACTCCATCCTGAATGTGCTAACGAATGAAGTGGATGTGTATCTCAATATGCTTGGTCCGCTAGTGCTCAATTGGGTTGTGAGAAATGTGAATTGCACTTTGGTTGTCACACCAAAGTACAATTGGTGAATCCTGTGGGAATCCAAACTCTATCAATAACTATTGAAGCCAAAGAATCTGTTGACTCGTTGTAACTGCTGCTCTGTACTCTTCCTCTATAGATGAAAGTGCAATATCCTCTTGCTTTTTACATGCCCAAGCAACTGGAGAAGAACCAAGACAAAAAAGATAACTAGAAGTGGAATGTCTATCATCAATAGAACCTGCCCAATCTAAATCTGTATACCCAACCAACTGAGTAGAACCCCTAGTGTAGTGTAGGCCAAAGTGGGAAGTGCCATACAAATAACGCAAAATCCTTTTAGCAGCCTGCCAATGACTACTATGAGGAGAATGTGCAAACTGAGATACAAGCCCTACTGCAAATGAAATATCAGGGTGAGTATGGGTCAAGTACATGAGACTCCCAACCAACTTCCTATACAATGTAGGATCACAAAGTGGTGTGGTACATGTGGAAGTAAGAGTAACTCCAAACTGAAAAGGAGATGGACTTGGCTTGTAATCAACCATATCAAAGCGTTGAAGAAGATCATGGGTGTACTTTTGCTGACTCAAATGAATCCCTGAATTTGTCCTGAGAAATATTTAAACCATGGAAATAATGAAATAGCCCAAGATCTGTCATGTCAAACTATGTAGAAAGAACTCTCTGAATACTCTGAATATGGGAAGAAGAGTTGTCAATAAGTAATAGATCATCAACATACAAGACAAGTATCACAACATCCTCACCAACATGATGGAGATACATTGTATGATCAGAGTGGCAATGAACAAAACTAGTAGATAGAAGAAAAGAATCCATCTTCTTGTTTGAGACATACCAAGCCCAAGGGGCTTGTTTGAGACCATAGAGAGACCTTTAGAGCCTACAAACAAGAGAAGAATCCTGAACAAATCCAGTCGAGCTGCTCCATGTATATTTCCTCTTGTAGATCTCCATGTAAGAAGGCACTCTTCACATCCATCTGGTATATGGGCCACCCCTGTGATGTAACAATAGCAAGTACAAGGTGTACATAATCCATCTTGGCAATGGGTGTAAAAGTCTCAGAGTAATCAATACCTTCAACTTGTGAAAAACCCTTTGCAACAAGATGAGCCTTATACTTGTCAATGGACCCATCAATTGTGTATTTGGTTTGGTATACCCACTTACACCTAACCATCTTTCTTCCTTTAGGAAGAGATACCAAATCCCAAGTATGATTCTTCATCAAAGAAGAATACTCAGCTGCCATCACATCATCCCACTCTTGTATCCCATGAGCCTTTGAAAAAGACTGTGGATCTTCATAAACTTCTTGACACAAAAATTCTAGAACCTGTAGAATGTGTGTGATGATGCCTAGTGGGTGGAAGATCCTATATGAAAGGTGTTGCCTCAGAAACTGTAGTACGAGCCCACTTAGGCATAATGACAACATTAGTGGGAATAGGATCCTCAATGACATCTATAACCTCCTCATCAAACTCCTCAAAGAAAGGATCCTCAAGATGAGATGAAGGAGGCATGGAAGAAGATGAAGAATCATGAGGAGTGAAGCGACTCATGAAACTGAACATGTGTTTGAAAAATAACGTCATGAGTATCAGAATCTAAAAGACGATAAGCTCTCATGTCCTCACAATACCCTACAAAGATCAAGGGTTTACTCTTCTTATTCAAAGCTTTCCTTTTCTTCTTTGGCATAAAGGCCCAAGCATGGCTCCCAAAGACTTGAAAAAATGAGACATCTGGCTTAGTGTTGGACCAAGCTTCCTGTGGAGTCAAATGCTCAAGTGCTTTGTGTGGTTTTTGATTCTAAATATAGTTAGCACAATTAAATGCTTCTTCCCAATAGATAGGAGGTATATCTCTAGAATGCATCATACAATTAGTCATTTCCTTCAAAGTTCTATTCTTCCTGTTCTGCTAAGCCATTCTCTTGTGGAGTATGCGGAACATAATGCTGGTGAATAATGTCTTGAGTTGCCAAAAAGTCAGAAAAACTCATTGTTGAAGTACTCCCCCCCATTATCAATATGAAGGTTCTTTATGCAACTAGAATATTGTTTCTCGACCAAATCCTTGAAGACTTTGAAGTGTGAAAAAACATCACTTTTGTACTTGAGAAAATAAACCCAAGTACACCTCGAGAAATTATCAATAAAGGTAAGTGCATACTTAGCTCCATTGAAAGAGGGGGTTGGAAAAACCATCAAGTCACTATGCACAAGCTCAAGTGGTGAAGAAGCTCTCTTAGACAAATTCTTAGGAAATGGATCTTGGTGTTGTTTCCCTAATGCACAGCCAGAGAAAACTCCCTCAAGACAAAAAACTCTAGGAAGACCATCTACCATACCATGAGTGCTCAACTCCTTCAAATATCTGTAATTAAGATGTCTAAATCTTTCATGCCAAAGCTTACTCTCTGAATCTGCATGAGAAACCAATCATGTCCCTATAGAAGAAGTGTCATCAAAACCCTCAAAGTGATATAGTCTAGAACTATGATCAACAATACCCTGAGGAACAAGTGAATAAGGCTCCAACAAAGTTCTTACTTTTTCCCCATGTGGTGTAAAAGTCATTATTTTTCCTTGACCAAAATGACAAATTTGATATACAGAAAGAAAATTTGTAGTGATGTTAGGAACATATAGTGCATCTTGGATACTGCCACCATCAAGTTGTATATCACCTTTTCCCTTAACAGAAATAAAGGAAGAATCTCCAACCTCAATTTTGGAAGTAGAACTCAAACCTAGAGAAACAAAAGACTCCTTAGAAGAAGTCATGTGATGAGAAGCACTAGAATCTATAACCCAACTGTCTGCAAGTGGTGACTGAGATCTCCCAACAACATTAAATGCTTTGTCATGTTGATTAGAAGGAGGTGGCGTGGAGATAATTTTTTTTTGTTTCTTGACTGCATCCTCTAAGTCTTGCATTCACTTATAAAACCTATGTTCTTCATGATTACAATACCCCCACAAAAAATAGCATGAAAGGCTAGACTTATTCTTGGATTTAGAAGACTCCTTGGGTTTAGATTTGTTTTCTTTGGGTTTAAGAGCATTTTGAGATGGAGAAGGAGTGGATTTGGTTTACTTTTTGTTTTTTCCCTTTCCTGCTTAGGATTAGATGCAAGTAATGCCTTTTGAGAGGTGGAAGACTCAAGGTGAGATAATTTAGATTCTTTCCTTGTTAATGGCTTTTACAAAATGATTTCTAAGTGTAGACATATTGATAATATGTCACCTAAGGCATCCATGCTAGAGAAAAAAGTAGAAACAAGTAATTTGCAGCAACGGACCTCTCAAACTTAGATAGAATCAAGTAAACACACTCTTCATATTTCTGATCTCTTCCACTCCCCTTAAACTGTGTTAACAAATACTTGAACTTGATAAGATAGTCTATAATTCTTAGAAAATCTTTCCAATAGATTAAGAGCAGGTGATCTCAATTTCAAGTTGCATGGCTCTCATATGAATCCACCTTACCAAATAAATCCTCCAATTTCTTCCATATTTTCTAAAGGATGTCACATTTTTCCAAATGAAACAAGACTAAAATGTCACTTACATAAGTTCATATCAAACCCATACACTCATCAAATCTGCACTGGTACTTAAATTTCTCATATTCTCTGGTGAGTTTCATTGGTTGTTCTGAAGAAGTTAAATACCATAATCTTTTCAGCTTAATTATTACTTTTCGTTCTTGGTTTCCATGTGTGGTAATTGTGTACTTGTTAATGGATCTTAACATGATCAAATACATAGTATAGTAAAGATGCCATCCTCAAAACATCACCAAAATAAATGCAAGAACCAAGTAATGCAACAAGATCCCCAAACAATTCCAAGAGCCCCCCTAGATTTTGGCACTTTATAATGAGTGCATGTTACAATATGGCACTTTATAATTATAGTGCCTCGATTCTCAAAATAAATATTTCCAATACACTACAGAGCAAAAAAAAACTCAATTCAGATCTTGTAAAAAAGGCACTCAAAATCAAGTTACCCGATCAAAAGTTACAAGCTTTTCAAGTTTTATCTTCTCCTGGATTTAGCATGGATGCCACTTAAACAAAATAAAATGCTGCGTTGCCTTCTACCACACAAATAAAACCAAAGGGGGCTGAGGTTAAGACTACCTCCTAGTATGAATCACATGTTTTAAGCCCTCATATGACTAGGGCTAAGGATTTTAGGGTTTTTTTGCCTTCCACATCCAATGGGGTGTGCCACTTGTTTTGCATAGAAAATCACATCTAGTTGCTTCAAAATAGGTAAAAAATACTATTTTTGGATAAATGTACGAAAATGACCTTTTCTGCCCAAAATAGTAGTTACAGACGGAATTTCCTAAAATAACAAATCATGCCACAGCCGCCCATGGACCCCTGCCATAAAAGGAAAGATATCTAGATAGTTCTGAAACCAAGGCCTCCTGCGCGAAAACTGAAAAATGCTACCATCACAAAAGATGAAATCTATTCACCAGAGTTCAAATCTACATACAAACCTTTGCAAACAAATGAGCAGAAAAATAATATATCTAGTTTTGTTTCTTGGTTGGCATGGATCCCAATGAGTATGAACCAGTGCATTATCTTTGCAACAACAATAACAACCAAAAAAACTGACTATCTCTAGAAATGTCGTAACTTTACTGTCATAAATCTTAGGTTTTTACTGGCCTTCAAAGATCCAATGGAGGACCTTTGTTTTGCATAAGAGAACTAGACACGCAAGGATCTAGTCAATACCATAGATCAAACTTAAATATACTGAAGATACAAAAAAATTATTTGCAAGGATAAGAACTATACCTAGACGAATGTCAGATAGCATATCCCCCTACTATCTGAATACCATAAAAGGAACGATAACTAGATCATATCAAGTGGGTGAGGATACATACAGATAAAGCTAAATCAAATTACCAAAATCAATAAGAGCTAAGGTAAATAATTACACCAACAGATAACTCTACATGCTCTATAAATAAAGTTTTCATAGGTAGTAACTTTTACTTACACCTGAACCATCTTTCTTCCTTTAGAAAGAGATACCAAATCCCAAGTATGACTAGGCTTCATCACATTAGAAGAATACTCAACTGTCATTGCATCATCCCACTTTAATGTAATCCTCATGAGCCTTTGAAAAAGACTATGGATCCTCATTACCTTTTCTTGACTTGACGCTACACGTCCAGAATTTGTAGAATGTGTGTGATGAATGCCCTGCAACCAGTGACGTCAAGGATGTAACAACAAAAACATAAAAAAAATGACTGTCTCCACAAATGGTTGAGTTTACAATCAATCTTAGGGTTTTACCACCTTCTGGATTCAGAGTGGAAGTCTGGTCTAAGTAAGTCTTTGCTATAAAACTTCCATTCACAACAACAACAATATGACCAAATCTAAAATATGAATATACTTAAAGAATTTATTTACAAAGATAAAACTTGCACACGGATCCAAAATAGCAATATCATGTTCTGATACCATAAAAGGAAGGATAAATAGATCATACCAAGCCAAGAAAACAAATGTTAACCTCAAAATCCATGATATCTCGGTTTAAGAGGAATTAATGTTTCCAAAATAACTTTACATGCTCCATAAGTAAAGTTTCCTAGGTAGTACCCACTTACACCAAAGCTACTTTCTTCCTATAGGAAGAGATACCGAATCCCAAGTATGATTCTTCAGTACAAAGAAGAATGACCCATCTACCATCACATCATCCCACTCATGTATCCCATGAGCCTTTGAAAAAGACTATGTCATCCTAAGAAAATGTCTGACACAAAAGATCTAGAAACTGTAGAATGTTTGTGCATGATGCCTAGTGGGTGGAAGATCCTATATGAAAGCACAGTTGCCTAAAGAAATTTTAGTACGATCCCACTTAGGCATAGTAAGGGCATCAGTGGTTGAATCATGATCCTCAACGAAATTTCAATTTCCTATAGACTAGTGTGTGATATTGGTAGTGAAGTTTTCCAGAAAATGAACTATCCCTACCCAAACAAGATGTCCGTGCAGATTTTCCCGAAATAGTAACTTGTGCGCAGCAGTCCATGGACCCCCTGCCAAAAAAGGAATGAATACGAAGTGCTTCTCACACCAAGCCAAGAACACAGATGATAATCTAATCATTCACAAGACAATAAGATGAAATTAATTCATCCGAATAACTTTACATAAACCTTTGCAAGGAACAAACATAACTAGTAATAGCATGATATTACCTATGGACTTCTCAATGGAAGATACATAGGAGAATGGGCCTTTGCTAAGGATTTAGGCAAGAAATAACAATCTAAGAACTAGTCAATGTCGTAAATCAAACCATAAATCAATCAAATACATGTCATCAAATGGAGACATTCATTTGACCACTAAGGATTGAAGAGAACTGTTATAAACTACCATTTCAAAAAGTGACAAGTCATTCCCATGGATCAGGGAAAGAAACCAACATCAAACAACCTAGCCAAGACATATATTTAGGAGAGAACTATTTGTTAGAGTAGGTATTTACCTTAACTCATGTTCACATAACTAATTTATTTACCTTTATTTTATTTATCATATACCCACTTATGTGTGTGGATATTTCTTTTATCTTATTTAAGATATTAAGAGATATTATCACATAGTTGTTAGGTATAATTCTTTTCTTGATCTATGGTAAATAAAGTTCTTTTCTTGACTAGGTGATAATGAGCTAAGTTCTTTGATGTCTAGTTCTCTCCTAAATGAAGATGGTCCATGATTAGATATTTGATGACTAGTTATTTCCTTGATTTATGACTTGATCTACGACCTTGACTGGTTCTTAGATTGTTATTCCTTGCCTATATAAGCAAGGGACATTCTCAATGTATTTCATTTGAGTTCTATAATAATATATGATATTGTTGAGTCATCCATTTATAAAGGTTTTATGTAAAAGCTATTCTGGCGAATTAATTTCATCTTATAGATCATGGTGTTTGATTAGAATCTTGGTTATTGGCTTGGTATAATCTGGTTATCGTTCACTTTCATGATATCACAAGCTAAGAGATTGCTATTGACATTCATATGTAAGTTTTATTTTGTAAATAAATTCATTGTATATTCATATGTTTGGTGATGTTGGTGCATATTTTGTTGTTGCAAACATTTTGATCAACTGCTAAAAATAGGCTTGCCATTGGATCCAAGAAGGCGGGAATAACCCTAAGCAACGACTTTAAACTCGACCATTTTTGGAGGTAGTCAATTTTCTGGGTTATTTGTATTGTTGCAGGGAAGCACATCTTTGCCTCAAGAGTTCGTGTAGGGAAGAAAAGAAAGCGCATCTGGGTCTGTTGGATTTCTTGAGATCTGCACAAGGCACCCATTAAAATCCTAAGACACGGTAGTCATATGGTACCGTCATATGAGGGCTTAAAGATTGTGATTCATACTAGTAGGTGCTTAACTCCATGCACCTTTCATTTTTGCATTTGTGTGGAGTGAAGGTAAGAACATTTTATTTATGTTTTAGTGGCAACTAAAATAAATAAGTAGAACATAATATTGCAAAACTTTGCATCTTTTGATCGGTAACTCATTTTTGAGTGTCGTTTTTTGCAAAAGTGCTTGTTTTTTCATGCTCTTTCCATTGGAAATATTTATTTTGAGACTTGTACTATAATTATAAAGTGCCAAATATGGAGGAGTGTTGTAATCAATTGTGGATGCAATTTCGGCTAAGCCCGACGTCCTAAACTTTTGGGAGTTGCAGTTTGTACCTATCATGGATTTTGAGAATGATATGCTTTTCTTTGAAGTATGTGGACTTCAAGAGGATATTGTAAAATTTTTGGAAGAAAATAGATCACTCAAGAAGTGAAATTCTCTTCTATAATCACTCATTCATGATAGGGATACAATAATACACTCCCTGCATAATAAACTTGCTAGCCTACATCATCACCATCATATTGTTGACAACCATATCCATGCTCCTAGTCCACTTGCAGATGTTGCTCTTGTACCCACTGACATTGATCTGTCAATCTTTGAGCATGAACCTACTTTTGATGCTTCTAAACCTATGAGGCTTGTTACTGCATGCTCTTCCACATCTGTGTCTATTACAGTAACACATGTTGTATATCCTACTTCTGCCAGTACTCAGCTGCATGGTTTTTTTGAGAAGCATACCACTGCATTTAGTTCTCGCATGCTCCATTCTTTGGGTCTCATTAGCGGAGTCATTGACAGACATTCACAAGGTATTTTTTCCTCTATTCCACATGTTAAGTGGAATTCTCGCCATGACATTGGTTTTCGAGCAGATACTTCATTGGTATTACACATTGATAGAGCTCCTATTTTTATTCGCTCGACTCTTTTTGAGGATCATGAGCAACACATGAGTTCTGCACCTTCACTCAGGCTTGAGAAACGTAAGATTTTAGTTGTCAGACATGATCAACCTGACAACACATTCTGATGTTCTTTTGCATGCACCCATTGTGCATTTTACACCAAGTCATATGCATGCATCTTCTTCATCCATTCCATGTTGATTTGGGGTGGATATCTGATCACTCGTGGTAGGCATTCGTTGAGAGGACTCTATAGGCATGGCTCCTCCACCATTCGAGATCCACTTTCTATACAATTGCAATGCTTCTTGTTTTGAGCATTTTTTTTTTGCAGGTGTAGTGTATCTCTCTTGTTTGTTGAGAGATTTTGTATCTGTATTTTCGACACTTTTGGCATGTTGACAGTATCTCTTATGGGGGATCTATTCTGGTGAAGTCCAGTGTTATTTTGTCAGTGTTCGAGTAGTTAATTTTGGGTAACTCATATAGATTTGTAGCATCACTCCACCCATTCAGTAGTATGGGAGGGTGTGGTGTTGATCCTACTTCTTTGGGTTTCGTGTCCTTGCCTTGTTACCTTGGCTTTTCTTGGATCATGACACTCTGGAGTTTGTGTCCTTGCCTTGTTACTTTGGTTATTGTTCTTGGATCATGGCACACCTATTTGCAGTAGTTGATTGAATTATGTTTGGTGTTTTTTTTTGCACTTTCGACATCACTCCATTGACAATCTCCTTGTATGGAGCTATTCTGGTGAAGCCCAGTGTCAGTTGTTTTTGAGTTTTGTGATTGAGCAGTGGATTCAGACCACAGTGCACACCAAAATTCTTCAACATTGTACGAGTTTTTTGAGCCGAGCTTCTTGGGATGCCTTAGAGCGGGTTTTTACTCTCTTTACTTTGTTGTTACTAGTTTTGGGTACCTTGTCGGTGTCCCTTTTTTCCTAGTTATTGTACATGAGTACCTCATCAGGCCTAGTTGTCGGGACTCATACTGTGGACATGCCACTTCTATTTTGGCCCCTAGCTTCACTTGAGGGGGGGTGTTAGAGTAGGTATTTACCTTAGCTCATGTTCACCTAGGTACTTTATTTAACTTTTATTGTATTTATCCTCACCCACTTATGTGTGTGGATATTTCTTTTTATTTATTTAGATATTAGGAGATATTATCTAGTTGTTAGGTATAGTTCTTTCCTTGATCTATGGTATTGACTAGTTCTTTCTTTGATCTATGGTATTGACTAGATCCTTGATGTCTAGTTCTCTCCTAAATCTATGGTCTTGACTAGTTCTTTGATGAATATTTATTTCCATGATTTATGACTTAGTATATGACCTTGACTGGTTCTTAGATTGGTATTCCTTGCCTATTTAAGCAAGGCCCATTCTCAATGTATTGCATTTGAGTTCCATAATAATATATGATATTGTTGCTCATCTGTTTGCAAAGGTTTTATGTAAAGTTATCCTGACGAATTGATTTCATCTTATAAATCATGGTGTTTGATTAGCATCTGTGTTCTTGGCTTGGTATGATTTGGTTATCATTCCTTTCACTATCATGGACATGAATTAAAACTCCCATGCTTGCATAAATGCTAAATTAGACATTAGGTTCAATGGACAACTTTATCACAAACTGCAAATCTCCATAAACTTGCAGATTAGAGTGGGGTCAAGACACCAAATCACCACCATGAGAAATATGGAAGAGTCCTCTACAACTTCCAATAATCATATTTGAGAAAAAAAATCAATTTTGGGGATCTACTATCAAGTTCTCTCACGTCGCTCTCAAACTAGGGTTTTGAAGTCATAACAAAGTAGTTTTTGAGTTAACGATGGTTCATAAAACTATGATGATCAAAATACCTCATTCCACTTGGAAATTCTTCTTAGAATACCCCTTCAACTTTCCCCAAAATATCATCCTCCCATGCAAATCACACACTCTCTAGCGAGCATTAAAAAGTCAACTTCAAACTCAAAACCTCACCTCCTTCAACTCGGTAAAGGAAAAAATATCATATCATGCTTAAAATTGCAAACCAACACTTGATACTTGGTCCAAACCCCAAGAATAACCTCCTCCACCTTTTCCAAAGCTTATCTTTTATTTTCCATGCTCAAAACTCTCCAAGCTATCTCATTTGGCCACCTAGGGTTTGAAAATAGGTCTAGTGTAGACCTAGAAAACATGACTTCACCTAAAAGCTACAATATTAGACACTTGTGAGTGTCTCCACACATCATCTACATGATCCTCATGCTCTATCTATGCTTTACCAAATCAAAAATACTTGTAATTCACCATACCATACCATACTTGCTCACACTAGGTCTAGAACTAGGCCTGATTAGTCTTGCTTCAACACATGCTTCATGGAACGTGACCTGTTATCCATCTTGCAGACACTCATACACCTCTAAAACATCACTCTGAACATGTTAGACATCATACAAACCTCTAACCATCTCTAGAGCTCACTCACTAGACCACACAAGTTAAACCATGCACTAGGAACATGCAAATGCACCAAGACACAATGTTACTTCATCAATGCAACACTTCATGACACCTCATGCTAACTCATATGCCACATGGACACCCTTTGACATAAGTGATACTTGACATCAATGAAAACAACAATGACACCTATCCAACATTGTAGAACACATCTATCAACTCCCAACAACACATCTACTAGTTTCAACAATTAGAGTGCCCATTTCATGAGAAGAATACAAACAAGACAAAGGATAGCATCCAAAGAGCCCTTTGACTACTTATAATTGTCACCAAGAAGAAGAAAAAGTGGTAGGTAAGTTCATATATCACCATCACCACCAAACAGAGTCCTCTCTACTACTCCCAGTAGGCCCTTGTACTCTCCTCTAGGGTTTTAAGGCCCATTATATTCATGGCTCATCAAATAAATCAGGCCTTTGTTACGTTTAATGCGGAAAGTCACTTAATGTTGACATTCTGATTACAACTTTGAAGAGTGTTCTTTTCTTCACTTGAGAGAATACTACAACTCTCATTGAGCATATTAAAGATGTTGCAAACATATGTTCACTCTACCATGTTACTCAAGATAATGTTGCAATCAAGTTATTAACAACTTCTTTCAAAGGAAAATCCCTACAATGGTATAGAGGGTTGGCAGTTAATTCTATTACGAATTGGGATGAATTGGGACATTCTCTTTGTGACCATTTTGAAGATAAGTTCGATCATCCATCGTTGGTGGAACAATTGACAACAAAGAGAGCCCCTAATGAGCTAATGATTGATTTCAATATCATATTTCAAAATATTTGGGATAGAATCCCACAAATGGTAAGGCCTATAGCCCAATATTCTTTCCTCTATTACTTGAGATCTTTAAATAGTGATATATATGTCATGGTTCAGTCTATCGAAAGTAGAACCTTACTAGATGCCTATGTTATTTCCATTAGAGAAGAAAACAATGTCATTCATGTTGGGAAGCTTGCTCCTAGACCTCCAATACCCATATTTCCAAAAGGAGAGGCATCCACTCCCCGCTAGGATCCTAAATTAGCTCCCATCCCATCCTTGAGAAGCCAAAGTTTGAAACAAACATGTACTTCCTCAAGTACCTCAACTGAGTTGCAAAAGGTGATGAAACAATTGAAATTTTTTGGGAATGAGGTGGTATCCTTAAAGAGGCAACAAACTCAAAGTTTTAAACCGTACCAGCCTCCATACCAACCCAAGAAGCCCCCTTACTAGCCAAACAAAACTCCATATCAAACAAACTCCTCGTTTCAAAATCAAATTTCCACTAAACAACCATTTCAACCATATAATTTGAATATGGCTAGCTCATCCAAATCCTTGGTTCCCGTTCAAAATAACCTTATGCAAGGTTATGAGTGGTGTTTTCTTTGCAATATTCCTCAAAAATGAAATTTTTAACCAAGATTTGATGATGCAAAATGCATCTATTCCTCAAGATGCATCCATAGAAGAAAGTCACCAGCAGGGAATTATTTAAGAAACACCTCCAAGTGATGCTTCACTTGTAAATTGGCAAATGAATGACTTTTGTTGGATGAATCAGACTCCTCCGCAATAACACTAGATCTGAGAGAATAGCTATGGAAGAGGGGTAGTTAGCAAATGTAGGTCCTTCTGACCTTTCTTTGACACTCCAAAGAGGTGGTAATTCAAACATAGCTCTAAATGTGTAAGGCTAACCTAAGGGTCCTTCCACATCATCTCAAATACAAGAAAAGGTTGTTGCAAATAAGGTGCAACATAAGAATAACACCACTCATTTCAACATCCTTGAACAAATGAAGAAGACCAATGTGAATATATCAATGTGGGAATCATTGGCTATTCCTAGAAAAAGAGACCTTCTGTGATCAGCTATGTTTGGGCTATCCTCAACAAATTAATTATCAACGGAACCGGTCAAGGATGTGCTCACTAATGCACCTCAACAAAGGAATGGTCAACCCAGTAAGGATATCAAGCCTCCACCCTTATATGTATCTTTGATCATTAACAATCAATTAGTTCACAACTATATGATCGATTATGGAGAAAACAACTTTGTCATGCCCAAACAAATTGCAGACCAGTTGGGTCTCAATTATGAATCTCTCTCTAAACGTTTGGTTCATCTAGATGGAACAAAAGTAAGGAATTTCGGGGTTATCAGAGATTTAAACCTCACAATGCATGCATGCCCCAACTTCTCGGTTCCTCAAAATATCTTCATAATTGATTTTCCTTCATTGTTCACTTTATGTCTCTCTAGGGACTTCATTGCCAAAATTGAAGGATATATATAAGCTGATTGGTATCACATGCTTATAAGGACTAGGTATGACACTATGGCTACTATTAAGTTTGAACCAATTGTAACATACCAAATAGAGACTTACCACATAGAGACTTATGTGCCCAACCCTATCAACGTAAATTGCACGATATTTGATCAAGAGGACCATCCAAGTACCCAAGAAGAAAATACTTAAATTGATGGCATTCCATATTTGCTACTCGATGAGTGGGGAAATGAATATCATGGTTTTGATCCATATCAAAAGATGGAAGAGACTAGCCTTGGTATTTATTTCCTACATGAGGAGGATTCACCTCTGCCTAATATTATGAAATCAAATAATCAAGACAAGGATGACATTTAGCAAATGTTATTTGATGGATTAAGAAGCAGACAAGGTGCATGAGGAGGTGTGTTCCTTGTGTCTCCTACTGGAATGAATTATTAATCATCTTTTTTATTTCAATTCAGCTGCTCTAACAACACAGTGGAATACAAATCCCTTATCCATGGCTTGCAATGGGAAATAAATAAGAACATAAAAAATTGCAGACTTTTGGAGATAGTGAGCTGATTGTGAACCAAGTCAGAGGATAAAATGTAACCAAGAATGAATTGTTAAGGGCCTACAAATATATATTTTGGGACCTTCTAGAGGATTTTGAAGCCTTCAATATTCACGCCATTCCAAGAAAATAAAATGAAGTTGTTGACACGCTGGCTGCAGTTGGAGCGAGTTTTGACGTTGTCAAGAACATGAAGAGAAACAAAGTGCAATTGCATATCAGAGTTGTAGTGAGGCTATTATACCAGACAATAACACAAATTGGCAAGTGTTTGAAAGTGATCAAAAAATTGTCAATTTTATCCAAGAGGAAGTTGAGCTTTCTTCTAGAAATCAAGATAAGTTGGAGCAGCAAGCAATATGGGAATCAAATTTTCCAACTTAGATCAAATAAATTTCCCAAAGGCCTAGTGACTTTGGAATCCATTTTCAACTTTGATGACCAACTCATAAAGGAGAAGGAAAACATGATAGTTAAGGGTGAATATTAAGAACCTGTCTCAGTTGGTGAATGGAAATTGCTTCAAATTGGTAAGGTAAGCACTCCACAAGAAAAAGATTCTTTCGTAGAACATTTCCAAGAATTTTCTGATATTTTTGCATGTAGTTATGAAGACCTTAGAGGTTTTAATCCTAGTTTATCTCATCACACCATTGAGTTAGATTCAACTTTCAAACCTATCAGACAAAAACAAAGGCCTATTAATCCACATATTGAGCCCTTGATGAAGAAGGAATTGAACAAGTTGATTGAGGCAAGCATCATTTTTCCCATCAAGCATTCATCTTGGGTCATTGATCTAGTTCTAGTGTAGAAAAGGAATGGGGAAAGCATACCGTGTGTTGCTTTTAGGGATTTGAATAAAGCATCCTTGAAGGATCATTACCTACTACCCTCTATGGATCAAATCTTACAAATGGTAGTAGGTTCAGAAAGGTTTTCTCTTCTAGACGGTTACTGTGGCTATAACCAGATCGTGGTAAAGGAGGAAGATCAATACAAGACAAACTTTACCACTAAATTGGATTATCTAATGTTGGAGAAACTTTCCAAAGAGCTATGGATATGGCGTTCAAGAGACTGGTCAACAATATTATTTTGTTCTATCTTGACAACATTACAATGTTTTCTAAAGATGTGAAAGACAGTCTACTCCATCTAAGGAAGGTGTTTAAAGATGTAGGAAGTTTGGTCACTCCCTCAATCCCAAGAAATGCATCTTCTAATCACGCGAAGGAAAACTATTTGGCCATATTGTCTCTAAGGAGGGACTAGCAATTGATCCAAAAAGAGTTAATGTCATCCCCACATTGTCACTCCCCAACCATAAGAAGGAAATCCAAAGATTCTTAAGGATAATTAACTTTGTCAAGACGTTTGTTTTGAAATTTTCCAGCCTTGTCAAGTCATTAACACTGATGCTAGGGAAAAATTTAGATTTCAAATGGACTGCTGAAGGAAAGAACAATTTTGAGGCCATTAAGCAAGCGATTGTGATTTAATCTAAATTGAATTAAATATGATTTCAGAGTAACTTCTCTAAATAATAATATACAAATGATAAATGTACAGTAATGGACAAGCAATAAGTAAGCAATAATATGAAACCCTAAGCAAAAGAGAGAGAGAGAGGGTGACTTAGCTGATTTTGCACAATTTGGAGATGATATGGGAAAGGAATTTTTGAAACAGACTCTAAGTAGTTTCGTCAAGGCTCAGTACAGATTCTAGAACTCAATAATGTGTGGGACAAAAGCACCCATTAGAGGATAGGAGCACCCGATGCTAGTGACTAATCTGGGTGCTAGCTTCTAATCAAGTGCTTAGGTTTAATCTTTTTCTATGCAAGAGGATATTCATTGTTAGCTTCCTTTTGTCACTCTAGCTTTGATATACTGTCACTGATTGTACCTGTAACCTGAAAAGAGAGATACCTAGATACACATGCCCACAAACCACGTCAAATCTAAAAATAAAGATGTAGAATGTGGAGTCAGACTGATCCCAATGGTCACCCTTAGAGTGAACTTAGTACTCAACATTGCAATACATTTCAGACTCCATTAGTTATTTTTGAATGCGTGTAATGATGCCCTAGGATGCCCTTGTGCAAGTTACACAATGATAACAAGCTATATCTAGAATGTAACAATGTATAAAATGCATCTGATGGAATAAAATGAAATTCCCCCTCATATGTTGTGTATGCAGAGTTATGCAACCCTTGTCCCTTGTGTGAGTGTGCTACATGAATGCCTTTGAAGTGATCTTGTGCCTTTGAATGCAAGATTAGGTGATGATAGGTAATACTTACTACTTGGCCCCTTATTTGAGAGCTATAACTATGTATATATATGATTCCCTTGTTTAAATTTTGTACTTGACAGCTAAAAGGAAAACTCAAAGTTGTAAAAGATGAGCAAAAGTAAAAGAGACCCTAAAGAGTAAGAAGGAAGAAAAGAAAATCATGAGTGTTCAGAAGGGATAGGAGAGTTTGTGCTAAATGGGCGCTAGTGTCTAAGGCCATAAAAGATAAATCAGTCAAATACTGACAGGGCCGTAGAGTGTGTAAAGTCAACTAAAGTATAAGAAACAAAGCAAAAGGCCCAAAATACATTGTTAATTACTAGTTTTATTGCTTAGGAATCATGTATATATTGGTATGTTGTAGGACCTAAATATGTACCCAAGTGCATAGATTTTTTGTATATAGATTGCACGGGCCCGAATCTCATCAACCCTGATTTTCCTAAGGACTTCACCTGGTATGCATTTGGAGGCAAAGATACAATATCTGCCATACTAGTGCTGAAAAATGGAGAAGGCTTGGAACAAAAAATTGCATTCTTTAACAAAGGTCTAGAGGATTATGAGGTAAAATATTCACTCATTGAGAAACATGCCTTGGCCATCATAAGAAGCTTGAATAAATTTAGGCACTTAGTGTCTAACAAAAAGATCCACCTAATGGTTTCACACGTTGGTGTGAAAGAATTCCTTTTGAATAAGGACCTGAATGAGAAAAGTGTCGGTTGGATAACCAAAGTGATGGAATATGATGTCGAGATCAAGATAACTAAGTTGATTTGAGGCAAAGGGTTGTGTGAACAACTGGTCTCAAACCAACGTACTGTTAAAGAATCCATTCTCATGCTTCAACATGATCAAGAGAAATCAATCGATGTCTTGTTTGTTCCATGCTGGACCCAAAATATAACACGATTTCTCCACACAGGCCAATGTCCTCAAAGATTGAGAAAATCCAAAAGGAGGTATTTCAGACTTCATTCCATTCCATATGTGCTTATTGATGGCATTCTATCTAGAAAATATGTGAACGGTGTCCTCTTGATATGCATTAAGACATATCAAATAGAGAAGGTGTTGCATGAGTTTCATGATGGAGAAATAGGAGGACACTTTGCTCCAAGGAAAAAACTCTCAGAATCATGAAAGGTGGTTACTATTGGCCCAATATTTTCAATTATTTCCATGCATGAATTAAGAAATGCAAAAATGTGTATTTTTCATAGGAAAAGAAAGGAAATCAGCTCTCCCACTCCACCTCATCTCTATAAATCAACCATTAATGCAATGGGGGTTGGATTTTATAGGAGTGATCAATTTGCATTCAAGCTTAGGTCACAAGTGTATCTTCACAGCCACATATTACTTCACCAAATGGACATAGTCAATTTATTTGAATGAAGCAAATGATGTAAGCATTCTGGACTTCTACGAAGGCATTGTGACCAGGTTCAATGTTCCTTACACAATCATTTATGAAAATGCTTTGGCATTTCTTGACATAAAGATATTTGACTGGGTTGTCAAGAATGACATCTATTTGAGAACCTCCCCAAACTATTATCCCCAAGGGAATGGCCAAGACGAATCAACTAACAAGAAACTTTTGATAATCATAAGGAGGACCTTGGGTGATAATCAAAGAACACATCACACGAAATTGAAATCAACATTATGGACTGATAAGATCACTCCCAAAAGATCAATAAGAAGCTCCCATTACAAGTTGGTTTATGGTAGGTAAGGAAGTAGGGATACAAATATACATTGAATTTCAAACATTGGAGCTCATCAAACACCTAGATATGTTTGAATTTTGTTGGGGTTAGAAAACCAGTTGTACATATATATTAATCAAATCTAAGAATATAAGCAATTAATACAAAAATAAGCAAGAAGAAACAATACACAAGATTTAACATGGCTCACCTAGTCTGGGCTACGTCCACCAAGAAACAACCAATTTTTTATTACAGAGGAAATATAATGAAGATTTGCAATATTCCACACCTTCTTGGATGTCCTGTATTTTATTCTCCACAAATTTCTCTTACTCCCTCTGAAGGAAACTTCTTTTAATTCTCAATGAATTCTACTCTTCTAACCCTAGCTTTATGCTTATATATGCATATACAACCTTGAGGCACTTTAGCTATGCAATTACAACCATTAGATTCACTTTACAAATAAAGATAGATCTAATTCCTGTAACTTAATGTCAGTTCCTTATTTCCTGACCGATACCAGTCCATGGGTGACTGGCGTTGGTTCGTCAACTGACGCCGATTATTGTGTATTCCAAAAAGTTTGTAAAAACATGACAGTGAAGCAATTAAGCTGCACAAATCAAAAATCTCCCACTTGGAGATAAATTATTGCACTATACTGTACAACTCTATCCTCAAATCCTTTCCTTGGCCTGTTTATCCCTCCTAAAGTCTCAAACTTGAAGACCAACAAAAGTGGAGTGTAGCTCCAACTTCTCCTTTTCAACCGACCTCATTAGCATATCCGCTAGATTCTCCTTTGTATGAATTTTCTCCAACTTCAGTTTCCCATCCTTGAATACCTTTCATATGAAGTGATATCTCAACTAAATGTTTTTCGTTCTAGAATGAAACACTGAGTTCTTTGCTAGATGAATTGCACTTTGACTATCACTGTACATTCTACAACCATCTTGCTCCTTTCCCAACTCTTCAATTAACCTGCTCATCCATATCATCTCCTTGCTAGCTTCTGTAGCTGCAACATACTCAGCCTCTGTAGTAGATAGGGCCACAACCTTTTGTAATCTAAAAATCCATCTAACTATCATGTCACCTACTATGAAAAAATATCCAGTGGTGCTTCTCCTGCCATCCAAATCACCAGCCATGTCTGAATCCACATAGCCACGTAAAGAAGTATTTAACCCTTCATAGCATAACTACATGCCGTAAATCTAGTCACAACTCTCACAGCCTATGCACTGTCTGGTCTGGTACAAACCTTAACATACATCAAGCTCCCAACTTCTAAAGCATACAAAACTAATGCCATGTACTCAACCTCCTCATGTGATGTAGGACAATGATCTTTTCTCAATTTGAAGTGTCCAACATAGGTGTACTTACAGGTTTTAAATTTTACAAATTAAACCTTTCCAACACCTTATTAATGTAATGCTCCTAATAAAAATACAACTTCTTACTTTTCCTATCTCTAAGAATTTTCGTACCAAGGATTCTCTTTGTAGCTCCCAAATCCTTCATTGCAAATGTGTGAGCTAGCTTTTCTGTAAGGTCACCAATATCCTGCATACTAGATCTTGTAATAAGCATATCATCCACATACATTAACAAAATAATATAGCTCTCATTTTCAAGCTTCTTGAAGTAAACACAATGGTCAGATTCACATCTTAAATAACGATGCTCATGCATGAAACTATCAAACCTCATATACCATTTCCTTGGGGCTTATTTGAGTCCATATGGACTCTTTTTCAATTTGCACACACATTTCTCCTTACCCTTGACTTCATACCCAAGCGGTTGCTGCATATAGATCTCTTCCTTCAAATCACCATGAAGGAATTTCGTCTTAACATCAAGTTTCTCTAAATGCAAATCTTCTACTGCAGCTAAAATCAATATAGTATTAATAGAATTCATCTTAACAACATTAGAAAAGTTTTCACCCAAGTCAATACATGCTTTATGTGCAAATCCCTTTATTACAATCCTTGCCTTGTATCTCTTATGCCCACCATCTTCTTCCTTAAACCTGTAAACCCACTTGTTCTGCAATTCTCTTTTACGTGTTGACAACCTAACCAAATTTTGTGTCTGGTTATGCTCTAAGGATTCCATCTCTTCATTCATGCCATGCTCCTAGTGCTTATGAGCTTTATCCTACATTGCTTATTCAAATATTTATGTTTCACCACTGTTAGTCAATAATAAATAAGACAAGGTGAATTTTTTTCTGGAGGTCTACTTACCCTTGAAGACTTTCTCACTGAGATTTGGGGTGCAGGAGGATCAATATGCTCATTCTATAGATTTGTATCTACTTCTGATAGTGACTGACGTCGGTCACCTTCTCCTGATGTCGGTTTGGCTAACTGACATCGGTTTGAATCTTCTATAACTAACGCCAATACAGGGGAATGATGTCGGTCAGGGGTAAACTGATATTGGTTACTGTGTAAACATGTAGGTGTTAATTTTAAATATGAGAGTTCATTTTCATCCAAAAACTTCACCGGTTCACCTTTGGGTACCATAACTTGATCCCTGTACATTCTCTTTTCATTCCAATCAATGTCACGAATCCTAATTATCTTAGAAATTTATAAATCCCAAAATCGGAATCTGAAATCACCAGAACCAACCAATGAAAGTACATATTTTAGATTTAGCATCCAATTTCTTTCTATTTTCCTTATCAATATGGACAAAAGCTTCTAAGCCAAATACTCTAAGAAAAGAAAGATCTACCTCTTTTCTAGTCCTAGCTTCTTCTAGTATTCCACCTTCCAGTGCACTTGAAGGTCCATGGTTAATTAAATAAATTGTCATGTCTACTGCTTCCATATAAAATTATAAGGGCAATCCAACATGTATCCTCATGCTTCTAGCACGTTCCATGATTTTCATGTTCATTCTCTCTGCAACACCATTCTCCTGTGGTGTTCTAGGAACTGTCCTTTCTCTGTGTATTCCATTTACTAAACAATAATCTTTGAAAGCCTTGTACTAGTACTCACCACAATTGTCAGATCTAAGGCATTTTAACTTTGAATTTGATTTATTTTCCACAAGGGATTTCCATCTTTTAAAAATTTCAAAAACATCAGATTTACGTTTAATACAATAAACCCATATCTTTCTTGTGGCATCATTAATGAAAGTAACATAGTATTGGGATCCTCCATGAGAAGCTACCTGTGTTGGTCCCCACACATTTGAGTATACAAGTTCTAGTTTATGTTTCTTCTTTGTTGCCCTAATTTTGAGAAATCTCACTCTCTTCTACTTTCCAAAAATACAATGCTCGCAGAAATCAAGATCTACACGTTTCAGATTTGATAACTTACCCTTTGCCTATAATATCTACATTCCCTTTTCACTCATATGACCTAGTTGATTGTGCCACATGTTTGCATATGAATATGAAGTATATAGAACATAAAAGGAATCAATAATACATGTAGATAAATACAATGATACTACAGGTTCTTGCCTCTTGCTACAACAAGAGATACCTTGGTAACTTTCCAAGATTTGGCTATGAGTGTAACCATGCAACCAGTTTCACACAATTATCCTGTAGAAATTAGATTTCTTTTGAGGCTTAGAACATGTCTCACATCTTTCAGTATCCATGTATTTCCATTTTACAATTTAAGATGAAATTCACCTTTACCAGTAATATTGCATGGTTCATCATCCCCTAAATAAACACGCCCAAAATTATCCTAGACATAATTTTTGAAATAACCCTTATTAGGGGTTATATGGAAAGAAGCTCCTGAATCTAAAACCCATGACTCAACTTTATTATCCAAGGAGATAATTAAGGCATCTTGCATTACCTCTTTTTCAGAAATATTTGTCTCTTTACTTTTTTCTGGTACATTCTCTTTGTTTTCCTTGAACCAACAATCCTTCTTTGCATGACCTTTCTTTCCACAATTCCAGCAAGTTATTCCTCTACCTCTAGATTTAGATCTTCCGTTCTTAGACTTTGATTTCCCATTATTCTTGCTCTTGGATCTCTCCTTTTGGTTTCCCCTACTTTCTACATTCAAAACATTCACAAATGATTATTCTCCTGTACTTTTCCTACGTATTTCTTCATTCATGATTATACTAACCACATCATCAAACTTTAAAACATTAGTAACAGACATTGTATTACTAACAACCATTACCAAGTTATCCCAACTATCTAGAAAAAAACATAATAATAAAATTTCTTTCACTTCATCCTCAAACAGAATACTAACTGATTTTAATTAATTTACAATAGACCGAAAAATAATTCAAATGACTGGATGCAGATCCACCTTCTTGCATCTTTAAATTAAATATTTTTTCATCAAATAAAATTTATTTGAAGCAATAGGTTTTTCATATAAATTTTCTAAATACTTCATAAAATCTATCGTAGATTTTGCTTCGGTAATATTCGAAGCCACATATGCTATCAGGCTCAATCTTATAGATCTCAGGGCCTTTCTATCAAGAATTTTCCATTCTTCATCAGTCATCTTTGCATGTCTTTCCTTCTCATCCAATGGTAAGTATATATATTTCTGATGCAAATAATCCTCCACCTGCATATTCCATAATAGATAATCACGGAAGTCAAATTTCTCTACTTTGAATTTTCTTTCTTCTCCCATTGTTTTGCTCCACTCAATTAGAAAACTCTCTATGAGTAAATCTGTCAACACACACAACCCTCAAACAAAGAAGCTCTGATACCAGTTGTTGGGGTTAGAACACCGGTTGTACATATATATTAATTATATATAAGCATATAAACAATCAATGCGGAAATAAACAAGAAGAAACAATACACAAGATTTAACGTGGTTCACCCAGTGTGGACTACGTCCACCAAGAAACAACCAATTTTTTATTACAGAGGAAATACAATGAAGATTTGCAATATTCCACACCTTCTTGGATGTCCTGTATTTTATTCTCCACAAATTTCTCTTATTCCCTCTGAAGGAAACTTCTTTTAATTCTCAATGAATTCTACTCTTCTAACCCTATCTTTATGCTTATATATGCATATACAACCTTGAGGCACTTTAGCTATGCAATTACAACCATTAGATTCACTTTACAACTAAAGATAGATCTAATTCTTGTAACTTAATTATAGTAGTCATGCACAGGAAACCGATGTCAGTTAGCCTTAACTGATGTCGGTTCCTTCTTGCTTGACCGATACTGGTCCATGGGTGACCAATGCCGGTTACTATGTATTCCAGCAAGTCTGTAAAAGCATGCTAGTGAAGCAATTAAGTTCCAAAAATCAACAAATTTGAGGCCATGGAAGGTAGATATGTAAAGCTCATGGAACAGGAAGAGTTAAGAAACCATGCGATGTTAACAATGGAAAAGGATCAAGCTCAAATCAAGAAGCATTTCGACAAGAAAGAAATGGCTAGGAGTTTCCATGAAGGATATCTAGTCCTAAAGTGGGATGCAGACTGAGCTAAACCAAGAAGGCACTCAAATTTTGATACAATGTGGAGTGGCTCATACGTGATTTCTAACTACAAATCAAACAATGCTTTCGAATTGTCGAAATTGGATAGAGAAGAACTTTTGATCCTAGTTAATGGGATTTATCTCAAACATTACTTCTGAAGAAAAATTCTTACGGTATACAAAGTAGATTAGTCTCAATTCTTCTAAGTTATTTTCAACACATTGTCTTGTTTTTAGTGTAGTTTAATTTCCCTAAATGCTCTACATAGTGTTTTGTTGTCTCTAGTTGGCAGTTTCCATTGCACAATGGTTCATCGAGAATCTGAAGGAGATATGCTTTAGGTAGAGTTGGAAAGTGGAAATGGACGAGTTATAAGAAACAACATAAAAATTTCAATTAGCTACAAATATTCTGACTATTGAGGGATACACTGCTACAACTTTAATCAAGGATTTGTAGGGATGTGGGTTTAAATCAAATTTCAAGTTTTTAGGCTAACTCCATGTCCAATGGACACTTCTAGGCAACTGATTTTCCATCTAAAGGGAAGATGGCCCTGTTGAGTCACCAATTTTTTTTCCAAAATACCCCCTTGGGATATTTTGACAACCTGCAAACCCATTTCTAGACTTAGGTGAATTCACAATTGATTCAAAATTTTCTGGACTTCTCTTAAAAAATTTAGGTTTTGGGTTTCATTTGCATCGGGACATGGCGACTCAAAAGAATGTTCCATATTTCGTGTTCTCTACTTCCAAACCCCAATAGTCTCTTTCATTTCTGATTTCAAGTTTCTCTTGCATCGAGACATGTCAGTGATTACCTAAAATTAACTAATATATGGGATATATGATAGTTAATCTAATCTAGAACGGCATGTAAATATGGTAAATAAATGTATTAAATAAATATGGAAATGACCTAAGCAACTATGAAAATGGAAATGCTAAAGATTAGAATAATAAGAGAGTTAGAATGAACTCAGTTGATTAGAGGATCTCATTGGACTGTGTCACAGAAGTGACTGGAGAAATAGGAAGCAGGAATGACTGTGTAGAGGTCCCAAAAAGGATGGATTTGAGCATATCTAGTTGGACTGGAATGCCTAGAGAAGGATTGGGTCACTTACGGGTGCTCTGGTCTGTAGAATGGACACCCTGGTCTGTGTAAAAGGTCTGGAACTGAGTTTTAATGGTCTCGTAAGTGATATGAAACCTTTGGTGTCTATCGTATCAGGTTTCGTTGCACCATGCCGAATGTCACTAATAATCCAAGATGTATAGAAGACCTACAAAGGACCAAAAAAAGTATCAAAACCCTAAAAAAATAAGAATATAAATGAATGGGTCAGACTGACCTCAGTTGCCACAAAATGGGCTTACTAACTGAGCATTGCACTACATTTCAGACCCAAATATAGTTTTGGTGTGTGTGTGTATCATGTGCCCTAGCTGCTCTTGTCTCAGTCACACTTTATGAAGTAGTCAGTAATAACTAGATGTAGAATGTAGTAGAATGGTGCATGAAATAGAATAGAATCCCTCCCCCTATGCTTGTGTGATGTAGATTAACCACATTTGTCCCTTGTGATGGAGTTAATGTATGCAAATAACCTCTAAATGGATGCAACTCTAGGTGGATGATAGAAGTGACTAGTACTTGGTCCCTCATTAAGGTCTCATAAATTTATATTTATGGGGTTCTCTTTATCTACTTTCATAATTAACCCCGAAATGGCCGACCAATAAACATATAGGAAGCTAAAATGGATAGAAATTGCCAAAAAAGTGGCGAGAAAGTTCAAAAAGGATCCGGGCGCCCCTGGTGGGACCAAGACACCCATAGGTGCCTCAGTACTAGCCTGGATGCCCCAGTCAAGGCTAAAATAATGAGAAATGACAAAAATTGATTGGGTATGCGGGTGCAAGAGATCAGGAACGACGAAAGAAAATAAAATAAGATGACCAAAAGACAAGGGTTAATTAGTACTTTCTTCACTCAAAAAAATTCTAAATAATAGTATGAGATCGGGACTAAATAGTGTCTAAAGTGCATGATTTTGTGACTATATTTACCCCCACTTTATGTTGGAGAGCGAAAATCTCGGTAACATAAAGTAGATAGAGATGCGTACCTGATATCCATGAATATTGTAGTAGAGAATGCGCTGAAGGACTAGACAAAGTATGGAATGACAAAAAGATGATGGAGCATGGAAACTAAAGATGAAAAAGCACAAAAAAGTGATGAGAGTAAACTTAGGGCAGAAACACATGTTTAATTACCGATGTGTGTGATGTATCTACATGGTTAATATGGTGTGTACTACTGCAAAGTGTTGTTGTTACCCCCCATTTGACTACGTGTTTCTCATACAACCAAACCTATAAGGATAAAATGATCAAGTAGTCAAATATGTATGAATGTATGTGTAAAAACACAATGTAAAAGATGCATGCAAAAGTATGTAAATGTAAAATACACAAATGAAAAAGTGTAAATGAAACATGTGCATCTAATCCATGTCAAGAAAGAGAGTGTAGAAAGATATCCTGTACTTCCAGTGTTTTTTGGGTGATTCGATGCCATAGGCCAAAGAAATATAGGGAGGAATTCTGCTGTATACTCCAACCTTTAACTACTTCCATGAATGTGTGTGAAGATATCATTGTACGTCGTGGTTTTTTGGGCGATCCAATGTCACTGGCTGAAGAAGTATAGGGAGGAATTTTTTTGTATCCTCCAACCTTTAACTACTTCCAAGAATGCTAAGTACTACCATGTCCTACAAAATCCATTGTGTATGGGGTTCGTAGAATGGTCTAATAACCCAAAATGCCAAGGGCAGAAAGTGCACTGAAATGAACCGGTGTAGAAGCATTATGTAGAATGTAAAAGCCCCAAATGATGCCCCCCTCTTTGAGGGCACATGCAATGTCGTTGATAGGAGAATACAACCCCAAAAGAGGACCAACCATATGAACTATGTAAATTTCCCCTGCATGGGGAAATGAATGCACTTGGTAGAAACCAAGGAATGCATAAACAAGAGGCTAGCCAAAGACAAGTGTTAGTACGAAAAAGCATGCATGTAGAATATAGTGTGTAAGCTATGTAAACAATGTAAAATCTATGAAGCAAAATAGTAATGTAAACATGCAAGAAGACAAGGTAATCCACACTAAGTGGGATGCAAACAAAGGACATCTCTCGCGATGTCACAAGACACACAAGGCCATCATGGCCCCATAAAAAAATCAAGTGTGCACACCAAACATAGGGCAAGGCCCACATACAATAGAAAACAATAGTAGACAATGTAACAAACAAGTATGGAAGCAGATATCCGTGTATAAAAAATATTGCACATGAAGCACCTATTAGCATGTTATAAAGGTAACTAGTATGTCAAAAGCATGTATAACCAAGTAATGTAAAGTGCTAAGTACAAGATGAGACAATAGCACCTGGAAGAGACGAATGTGGATGCCCCCAACAACCAGTGTAGGAATGGTAGAAGGTGAGCATCCATGTTGCGTGTAAGAGACATGTATTTGTGATCACAACTAGAAAAAATATGTGAACACGCATGTGTGGATGATATAGATAAATGACATACAAGTAATCTAACTAGCATGTGTAATAAAGTGACCATGAACAAGAAAAAGTAAGCAAGAGTAAAAGCAACCATAACATGCAGTATGTTATAGATGGATGGTAGGAGTCGTGTGCCCCCCGAGTGAATGGAAATTTATGAAGTGATGTTCATTTGGTTTTCCCCCTTAGTAGTCAATAATGAACCGTAAACGAGAGTGCATCATCAGGAAATGGTTAAATAATGTGTGTTGTGTTTAGCGCATTGTGAGGAGTATGTATGTGTATTAATGATGATATGCGATATATAGAAGAGATGTGTGTCAACCTTATAGCCTAAGTGTATATCATGACTAAATGAATGAATGCGTGATGATTCATCCCTAAAGCATATATCACTACAAGATGAATAGTAAGGAGTAGTGATGTAGCGTAAAGCATATACCACTATAAGATGAATAGAGTAAGTGATGATTGAGACTATATAACATGTGTCACTATCCTAGAAATTTCACATGATGAAAGATCGAATGATAAATGCATGATGAATGTAAGGTCCATTTGATTTGTAAACCCTCGGCAATCGAGTAAGGACTGATAAACTAAAGTGTGCCATAGTGTATTGAGTGCAACATGTATAAGAGTATGTAATATGTGTGATGATAAATGACCATACGATGAGTAGAATGTGTAAATACATGTTGTGTAGAATGCAATAGAAGATGTGAAGAATGTGTAAAGTGCAATGTATAGAGTGACATGTAATGTATGTTGATAAACTAGTAACATAGTATGTAGGATGATGTAATGCCAGACTCATATGTGATGAAGACTAGTATGGTATGTAGAGTATGTGTGATATGAAGATGTAAAATGTTTGATGTAAGGCATATGACGGGAGTTACAGTGTAGCGATGCTATGTATAGAATGTGGTGTGATATGCGTAGATCACCTAATAGTGTATGTAATGTGTAAGATAAGGAGGATGTAATGCCAAAGTTATGGATAAGAGAAGTATGAGATAGATATAATGATGACTAGTATAATGTATGACGCGCGATGTGTGAATAGATGCGGTGTGTAGGACCTATTGTGCAGTGTGTTGGGTTCATGTGTAGTAAGCCATCTACAATCAAGTGTGAACTGAAGCAAAAAAGCATGTCATCGGGAAATGAAGACACTAAACATGTGATGAGTATGCCTATGTGAGAATATTGATGTATGAGAGTGCAAAGATGATATATGCATAGATGTGGCGATGGGTGGGGTGAGATGTATTAGATTTTATACTCCCTAAGTGAATGGAAATGAACTAACCAATGAGAATGAAGGACAAAGGTTTGTCATTCGATGTGTGTGGTGATGAAAGTGTATGACATTGAGGTGTATGTATAACAATGTCAAGATGAGGCATGTGCAAATGATAGGAGTGTGGTGTAGTATTATGTAAGGATATGAATGGATGGTAATGCAAAGATGGGAGATATGTCTATGCTAATATGATGATGAGAGAGGGGGGTGTGAATATTATGCCCCCAAAGTGCGTGTGATAAACGAGGCCATCATGTAATGTCATCTAGAAGATCATCGCTCTCAGGATCATAGTCGAATGGATAAGCATTGGTGACTTAATAAGAAATAGTGTTTGGTTGATTGCGTAACAAACCATGGAGGCGTAATTTATACATACCCATGGCATATTCCTCATCAGTGAATGGAAGAAGTGGAAACCCATGTTCATACCAATGAGTGAGATTTTGTGAATAGCCAAGAAAAGAACTATTACAGATAAAGACACGACCAAAGGGCATGGGGAAAGATATGTCTACATGATTAGGATCAAGAGTGCCCCCAATGTAATCAAGCCATGATTCCCCTAAGGTGAGTGGAGAAGAGCGAGGGGAACATGATAAGTAGACTATAAGATGAAAGACACACAATCCATACGCAACGGTAATAGTAATAAAGCCATAGTAGATATGGGGATCATGAGTAGGAGGATGAAGGTCCTCAAAAGTGAAATCAAGCTAAAGTAGACCATCATGTGAATATATAGTGACATTGCATGTAGGGTCAAATGGAATGTGTTCCCAATATGAGTCATTCATGAAGATCGTGTAAGTAAATGGTTGACATGCAGATGTAGGTGGTTTAGGTGAAGGTGTAGGTGATAGAGAGACATCTATGGAATGGAAACGCCATTGATATAGAATCACAGTAGCAATAGTAGTTAGTGGCATAGAAGAAACTACATCTATCACACAAATGGTATTGTCCAGTGGTGGTAAGTGAGGTGGTTCTTCCTTGGGTTGGGGCTCATATGTAATGTATTTGTGTGGAATAGGAAGACTAGTATTAGGATCCTGGACACAATATTGGAATGGATCACGGTCACAAAAAATGGTGTACTCAATGTTTTCATGTAAGAAATTTACACAATTATGTGTAATAGAGGCGACAACTTGCATGACATGCAGCCATGGCCTACTAAGTAGATAGTTGTAGGAGACTGAGAAATCAACAACAAAAAAGATAGTGTGGACAGTCTTGGGACCAATAGTGATGGGTAATGTAATGTGACTGAGACATGGACGGATAGAACCATCATAAGCATTCAGTGAAATACTAGATGGACCAACGTCATGAGTAGAAAGACCTAAAACTTTAAGGAGTGACATATGACACAAGTTAAGTTTGGATCCATTATCAATCAAAGTACGCTTAAAAACTACATTATGAATACAACATATGATATGCAGAGGTGGGCCATTATCAAAAGTGTGAACATCAATGGGAAGGCTAGACTTGAATACTATGTGTGAAGAGAATGCATCAGAAAATGCTTGATAAACCAAGTTTGGATGCATGTCAGCACGAATGCAACTAGTAGCAAGAAAATGTTGGACTCTATGTAGTAAATTAGGATTTGCAAGAAAATAATCATTGATTGAGATACTCATGATGACAAACCCTAGGATGACAAGTAATGAATGAAGAACCTAGAAGTGTGAATGATCGAGTCGGTTTCACCAAAATGATTAACTAAAATTAACTAATATATGGGATATATGATAGCCAATCTAATCTAGAACAAAATGTAAATATAGTAAATAAATATGGAAATGACCCAAGAAACTATGAAAATGAAAATGCTAAACCCTATAACACTAAGAAAGTTAGAATGAACTCGGATGATTAGAGGATCTTGTTGGATTGTGACACATAAGTGATTGGAGAAATAGGAAGCAGGAACAACTGTACAGAGGCCCCGAAAAGGATGGATCCAAGCTATCTAGCTAGACTGGAGCACCTGGAGAAGGACTGGGGTGCCTGCGGGTGCTCTAGTCTGTAGAATGGGTACTCTGGTTTGTGAAAAAGGTCTAGAATGAGTTTCACAGGTCCTGTAAGTGATTTAAAACATGTCTGTCGCATTAGGTTCACTGCACCACGCCAACTGAATGTCACTGATAATCCAAGATGTATAGAAGACTTGAAAAGGACCAGAAGAAGTATCAAAACCCTAAAAAAAAGGATGCAAATGAATGGGTCAGACTGACCTCAACTGCCACAATAGTGGGTTTACTAATTGAGTGTTGCACTACATTTCAGACCCAAATGTAGTTCTGGTGTGTGTGTGTGTGTGCATCATGTTCCCTAGGTGTTCTTATGTCAGTTGCACTTTGTGAAGTAGCGAGCAATAACTAGATGTAGAATGTAGTAGAATGGTGCATGAAATATAATAGAATCCCTCCCCCTATGCTTGTGTGATGCAGATTAACCAACCTTGTCCCTTTTGGTGGAGCTAATGTATGCAAATGATCTCCAATTGGATGCAACTCTACGTGGATGATAGAAGTGACTAGTGCTTGGTCCCTCATTATGGTCTCATAACTTTATATTTATAGGGTTATCTTGATCTAATTTCATAATTATCCCTGAAATAGTCGAACACCAAAAAGATAAGAAGCTGAAACGGCTAGAAAGTACGTAACAAGTGGCAAGAAAGTTCAAAAAGGATTGGGGTGCCTTAGTGGGACTAAGGTGCCCATGGGCACCCTAGTACCAGCCTAGGTGCCTCATTCAAGGCTAAAATAACGTGAAATGACAAAAGCTGACTGAGCATGCAGGTGCAAGAGGTCGGGAATGATGAAAGAAAATAAAGTAAGAGGACAAAAGACAGGGGGTTAATTAGTACTTTCTTCACTCAAAAACATTCTAAATAGTATGAGACTAGGACTAAATACTGTCTAAAGTGCATGATTTTGTGACTACATTTAGGGTAATTACATGTCATGTGTCACATGTTTCCCGATTCCGAACCCCGCAATATCCTTTGTGTCAGGTTTCGGGATTCTTCGTCATTGAGACATCGCAGGTCAAATACATGTCCCATGTTGCATGTTTTTTGCTTCTGAAACTCGACGGTCCTCAATGTTTCATGTTTTCAGGTCTTCTCTACATCGAAACATTGTGACCCAAATGCATGTTTCGTGCCATGTGCATCCCACTCCAGAAACATGATTTCATCCTTTGTGTCGATTTTTAAAGGGTAAACACATCGATGCAGGTCAATGATGTCTTATGTCGGCTAACTTTTGATCCTCAAAATGCATGTCTTTTTTTTGTGTTGGAATTTACGAGGTTCTCGATAGGTTTATTTCCTCGACTATGTTTTAGGTTTCTCAAATCAAGACCAAAGTTCTGATGGTCTCACTCCTATGTGTCAGGGTTTTAGAAATGTTCGGCATGGTCGGGATAGATGTGACAACTCAACCATCTACACTTAATGAAGTATGGCAGCTTTAGATTCTCCAACAAGCAATGTAGCGTAGAGATAAATTTTTGGCAGGGAGCCCATGATTATTTTCAAACATTTAAAGCATCTTATTGGTTGTTAAAGGAGAAAATATGAATTTCCCCATCTTTTCCCTCCTTTCTCTCTCCCATCTTCTATATAATATAAAATTAGGCTCATTTGTAAATGTTGGACCCCCTTAGACTATAAGGGTATCATTTATAGCGTTGCACAAGTGTTATTGAATTACAGACCTCATATTTAGATTTTGCAATGTGTTTGTCTCCTTCCCTCATTGTAATGGATTGTGCATCCTTATAAGGCAATAAAATTCATGTTTTGTGATTATCCTCTACCCTAGCTATGTTTTATTTCATTTCCTTGCCGAGCTTCATTCATGAAAGGTATGTTGTGTATGTTTCTCCACTTTGCAGGGTTTATTTCTATTGTATTCTTAATGGAAGTGGAAGGTAAGGTGTTGTTTTGATTTGTGGCACTCATGTCTACCCTCTTCATAATAATTTCCTCCCATTTTTCTCTCATTGAGAGTGTATTGTTAGAATTTGAGGATTCTAATAAATATGGATTTAATCAAATTACATATTATATAATGTTATAATAAATATTTAAATAAACATTACATCATAACATAAGTAAATAAAGAAATACTTACAAGAAATAAATAATACAGGTGACACAATATTTATAGTGAAAAACCCCAATATGGTAAAAACTACTTTGAAAATAACCTTTTACTTTAGAGAACTTATTTTACATCCAGTAAGATCACCTCCTCCTTAAAACCCTATTTACCAAGGGTAAAACCAAATCACTTGATTTGCACACCTTTGATATATTTTCCGAATATATCAAATGAGGACCTAGAGTCATTTTTATATAAGTGATCGGGTACGTCTCCTGACCCACTTTTTCAACCTAAAATGGTTGACACATATACCTAGGTGAGTGTATTTAATAAATATAAACATAAATGATTCATATTATTAAATACTTACCTAATGTATATTACCTAGGTATAAATATTTAATAATAGAAAAATATTTCATATTATTAAATATTTAACCTATATAATAGTTATGGACCCATATTAATTAAGGGTTGGCCAGACCACTTAATCATTATGTTCTAACACCCCCCTTAATGTTAAGTGGGATAACATATGTTAATAGAGTACCTTCCCGTGGTACACTACATGATTTACAATCCTTAAACCATAAAGGTTTTAGGCTAGCATATCGGGTAAAGGAATTATAACACTTTCATCATACTCAAGTTACGTTTTGGTACAAAAGGATTTAGAATCCCAAATATCACCCCATGATGAGTGACTAAGTATGATTTGTGAGTTTTACATATTCTCACAGGTTCTCACAAAAGGTTATTGAACTCAAGCATATATGAGTCTTTTATAACTAAGGACCTCCTTAATAATATGTTTGTACTGGATGTTTATCAGTAAACTCAATAGCACTGAGAGTTTACTGAAGATCGCCTTTAAGATCTTTCTACACTTCTTTCTAAAAAACAAGCCAAGGAGGTATACATGCCCGAAGGTCTTTTTACACTTACCCGGAGGTCTTTTTTACAAATGCCCGAAGCTCTTTTTACAAAAACTAAGTTCCATTAGGAGGTGACATTGTCATGCACACTCCCCCTTAATGACAACTCAGATAATCCAAGATTTTCACGAAAGTGACAAACTTTGCAGCACTTAGAGGCTTTGTGAAGATATCATCAACCTGCTCTTCAGTCAGCATGAACTTGAGATCTATCTCACCACTTAGCACCTTCTCACGGATGAAGTGTATATGTATCTCAATGTGCTTCATCCTCTGATGTTGTACTGGATTATGTGCAAGAGCTATGGTGCTTTGGTTGTCACTGAACATAGGAACATTGCATGGATATTTCATCTTTATCTCATCAAACAATCTCTTTAGCCATAGAGCCTCTTTTGCAGTTGTCATTGCACTTCTATACCCAGCTTCTGTTGAAGAGATAGAAACAGTTGACTGCTTTTTGTGGCACCAAGTAATGGCACTTGCACCAAATTTAAACACAACTAGAAGTAGATTTTCTATCCAATACATCACAAGTATGATCAGAATCACAAAATCCATATAAGATACTATTTTCATTCTTAGTATAATGCAACCCATAATTGATTGTACCTTTAATATATCTAAGAATCTTTTTTGCAAGATTTCAATGATCTTTATAAGGTTCCTGCATAAACCTAGAAGCAAATCCTACTACATAGGAAATATCTGGTCTGGTGATAGTTAGATATATCAAACTACTAACTAACTTCCTATATAAAATAGGATCACATTTTTCACATGCAGGTTTATGCATAATTTTCAATCCAACTTCCATAGGAGTAGAAATTGGTTTACAATCAATCATGTTAAAAAATTTCAGTACATTGGTTGCATATTGTGCTCGAGAAACAACAATAGAATGTTTATCTTGAAATACACCCATGCCAAGAAAATGATGTAAGAGACATAAATTAGTCATTTCAAAGTATTGTTTCAATTTTTCTTTAATTCTATAAATTAAAGTAGGATTATCACCAATCATAAGAAAACCATCAACATATATACAAACAATGATAATATGTGATCCTTCTTGATGAATAAATCATTGTCAGAAGAACAATTAACAAATTCTAACTATTTAAAGAAAGAATTAATTTTTGCATACCAAGCTCTAAGAGCCTACTTTAAATCATGCAATGATTTTTTCAATTTACAAACATAGTTTTCTTTACCAGTTTCTTCAAATCCTTTAGGTTGAGACATGTAAAGTTCTTTTAAATCACCATTCAAAAGACATTTTTCACATCCATTTGGTGGATTTCCCACCCAAATTGAGCGGCAATTGCAAATAAGGTCTTAACCGTACTCATTTTAGCTACAGGGGTAAATGTCTCAACATAATCAATACCAGGTTTCTGAGTGAAATCTATAGCAACAAGTCTAGCTTTATGTTTGTCAATACTACCATCTGCATTATATTTTACTTTGTATAACCACCTAAACCCTATGATACTTCTTTTATCTGGATGTGGAACCAACTCCTAAGTTTGATTTTGAATAAGGGCATTATATTCAGCTTGCATTACATTGATCCACTTCTCATCTTGAGAAGCCTCTTTAAAAATTTGCGGCTCAGGTTCATACAAGGTCATTAATGCATGGTATGTATGATAGTTTCTGGTCATTTTCTTAATATCAATAGGATTATAAATTTCTAACATAGATTGAACCCATTTTGGTTTTTTAACTAGGGAATTAGGAGATTCAAAAGCATCTATAGTATCAACACAAGAAACATCATCATGACCATTTACTATATTCTCATTATCAGAATCATAACCATCATTAGAAATATTAACAGAGTTAGGAACATCTTTACCATTATTAGATGAACAAAAGTATTTTTCTAAAACCACCACATTGCGGTTTTCAGTTACTTCCCTTTTTATAGGGTTGTAAATCCTTATATCTGTAGTGTTAATACCATATCCAATGAAAACACAATAGAAAGAAGCCATATCAAGTTTCTTTCTTTTCTTTTTAGGAATGTATAAAGAAGCAGGACTACCAAAAACTTTTAGATGAGAAATATCAGGTTTTTGATTTGACCATTTTTTTAAAGGAGTTGAAAGATGAATAACTTTGGTGGAAACCTTATTTAGAATGTAGACTATTGTGTTAATTACTTCTACCCACAGAAATTTGGGAAGACTAGTAGAATGAAGCATAGTGCGAGCGATATCTAAAATAGTCATATTCTTACATTCTGCAACACCATTAGATTGGAGAGAATGAGGAAAAGTTAATTCCCTTTTAATACCACAATCAATACAAAAAATTTCAAATGCTTTGCTAACATATTCACCCCCATTATCTATTCTAAGTCTCTTAATTTTATAATTCAAAGAGTTTTCAATAGATGCTTTAAATTCCTTAAATTTTCTAAGTACATCAAATTTATTTTTTAAGAAAATATGACCAAATCATCCTGATGAAATCATTGATGAAAGTCACAGTATATAAAGAACCATTTAATGAAGCTACTTCAAGAGGTCCTCTAACATCACTATGAATAAGTTCTAGTGGGGAAGAGGAACTCTCTTCAAGATGTGAGTGAAAGGGTTTAGCACTTTGTTTTGAGCATAAACACCCTTCACACACATCATGAGAAGAAGACAACACCGACAAACCTTTCACAAGATTATATCTAGCCATTTCATATAAACTTCAATAATTAACATGTCCTAATTTTTCATGTCATAGTTTTGAATTATTCAAACTTTGAGAAACAAAACAAGATGGAGAATAGAAATCATAAAAAATATACAAACTATTTCTTTGAATTCCTTCAGCTATTATATTATCATTACTATCCTTGATATACCAAGTATCTTTCAAAATTTGAATATCCAAACCATCATGAGTTAACTGAGAACATGATAAAAGGTTCTTTTTGAGCTTAGGAACAAATAAAATATTATTCAACACACCATTAGCAAATTTACTTTTCCTTTCTCTATTGCTTCTAAAGATGAGTTATCACCAAGATACGCACATTCATTTATTTTCACAACATCAAATAAATATTTTGAAACACCAGTCCTATGATTTGATGCATTTGAATTTAAAATCCATTCAGAAGTAGAGAAAGAATACAACGCAACATATAATGCAATAGTTTTAGGAATATCATTAGAGCTATTATTTTTCCTTAAATTGTATTTAGAAGAAACAAATTGATTTTTATTTTTATGAATAGGTTTCTTAGTTTTGCAATCTTCATTTTTATGTCCAAATTTACCACATTTGTGACATTTAACACTAAAGCTAATACACAATTGATCAGAAGAAAAACTTTTCTTATCAACAAAAGAAGATTTAGATCTAAATTTTTGATCTCAGAAGGGCTCGCGAGGTTTTAACTTTAAATTCTAAGCAAGAAGTGCCTGAGAGACATTCTCCTTAGAGTCAAAGTTCATCATCACTTGCTCTTCCTGTATCAGAAGTGAACTCAAGGTATTTAAATCAGGTAGATCATTTTCGTTCTGATATTTAGAGTTCAAGATAGAAATAAAATTCCTAAATCTTTTATGTATATTTAACTAAACAATAAAGTAGATTAATTTTTCACCAATCAAATCACAATTACATCTATCTAATTATGCTTCAATATTTTTAATTTTGGCTAAGAAATTAACTACTTTTTCATCTCTTTTCATAGGAGTTGTAAGCAATTCTAAAACTAATTTAATAATTTTAGATAAATACGTACCTTCATGCATGGATTCTAGTTGTGTCCATACCTCTTTCGGATGTTCAATATTACCAATGTGCAGAAGGTACTCATCATTCACATTGCGTAAAATCATGGAAATAGCCTCCTGCATTCGTTGCGAGAATGCATTCATGTTATCTATAGTTACTTGACGACCGGTGGGAGCAACCTCAAATCTAGAAATAATTGTCCAGAGTTTCCTCGCCATAAGTTTTGATTTGACCCTGATCTTCCAAATGTTGTAGTTCGTTCCATTCAGGATCTGGGTTTTGTTAAGACAAAAATAACTGGACGTCATTGTTTTCTTGAACCTATAAAACACACTCCATTATAATATACAATGTACCATAGAGTTAGATACATATTTATAAAAAATAATAATTTTAACAGAAATAGGTCTGAATTTTATAGATCCACATAAAATATTTAATCATAACTAATTTTGTCATTACAATGCATATTAATTAACCTCCCATGATCAAAATAATAACCTGCAATATAAAGGGCTTTGCATTATACCCTAAACTTATATATAAAAAAATTCTAACCATATACAAGTGAAAAAGAAACCCTTAAGAATGCAAAACAACTTCAAATTTCTAAAAAAAAATAATGTAAACAAATATCCAACCAGCTTAAATTTGACGTCTAAATGATTGTCATACTACTTTATGTTTGGTTTTCCCTGATAGTCATTTGACCGTCAAATTTAATGGAGTCAAAACTTGTTGTGTATTTCTAAAATTTCTTCTTCTATATAATATTAGGGAGGTTATATTTTAATACATTATATTAACATATTATAATTTATAATGTAAAAATATATTTACTTTAAAAATGAGGTATATAGTTTATATAATGTAAATAAAAAACAACATATAGTCTATAAAAAAATTATAAACTATAGTATATATACTTTTTAAAAAATAAACACATATAACCCTTATTACGGGGCCCCCTCATGATTTTTTTTTTTAAAACATTCAACCTCACATATTAAAACTATAGAAAAAATATTTCAAATATTTTACCCTTACCTTTACATAAGTTTTCACGGAAGGTGAGAAGTTTCTAAATTTTTCACCTATGAATTCACCTTGATTCTTTACAAAGATAAACTTTTTAGGTTATACAATGGAAAGAAGAGGCCGATTATTTTAAATACCCTTATGGGTTGATTAAAAAAAAATTGTACAAATTAAATAAATAAAATACAAAACATTTGATTTTATCAAATGAAGACCTAGAGTCATTTTTATATAAGGTGATATGTTTCTCAACCCACCTTTTCAACTTAAAATGGTTGACACATATACGTAGGTGAGTGTATTTGATAAATATAAACATAAATGATTCACATTATTAAATACTTACCTAATGTATATTACCTAGGTATAAATATTTAATAATAGAAAAATATTTCTATTATTAAATATTTAACCTATATAATAGTGATGGACCCATATTAATTAAGGGTTGGCCAGACCACTTAATCATTATGTTCCAATATGTATTTCTCTATTTTCTTGGTGTTATCACCCCTCTTTAGCATAGGATTTCTATTTTATGCATTCCCCTCTCTCCCTGGTCTTCGTGAAAGTTAGATTAGGATTAGAAAGTTGCATCTCTCGCTGTAGTAGTATTTTAGCATTAGGAATAGGTATAGGAACAAACCTTCTCTAGAGGCTTGTCTCAAGTAGGAAGTCTCACAACTTGGAAACAAATCCATGTTACACAAAAGTTATGTTGTGAGGAAACTATACATACAGAGCATGTTAACTTTTGGTGATAACAAGACCTATCTTAGATTGTATCCCGTTGGTTCAGATCTCCTTCAAAAATCCCAATGAACCAAGAGCAACCACAAAATGAGGAACGCATCATGTTTTTATACCCACACTCTCCCACTATTTTTATTTGAAATCGGGTCTATGACAAGATGATTCCTTTTGGTTGCTTCCTCAATTTTCCACTATGTTCAAATTCGAACTGGGTCTTTTAATGCCTCGAGCTACTTTGTTGTCTACGTGTTTGTTCTCCTATGCTTGGTAGATGATTTCCCAATTGATTTGTTGGTATGCTTCTATGACTGAAATGTCCCCTGTCATTCCTCTGACATATCTTATCAACTGTAATATCATTCGTGTGTGCTTCACACATCACTACACGAAAATGTGTCGTGCCCATTTGCAAACCTATTGTGTGCACCTACACCCCCAACCTTTCCCAAAATATTGGATGCACTACTCCATACTGCCTCGCATTATTCTCTACCACTCTCTCCACAAAATTCTCTCGCACACCCACTTGAATTAATGCGTGCACCATCCACGCCTTGCTCTTCGTCAAAATATTTGATCATTGTGCATTCCCTAACCATTGCAAAACATCTTTGTGCACTACTACACAATCACTAGACTTGTGCATTGCATCTCCTTTCTTTCCCCTTACATTCATCACCCCTACATTCTCCCATACTTAGCCAAAATTTGTGCAAGATTGCTCTAACCCTAGGATGCTCTTGCATCACCATTCAACATCATTAGAGGTGTAAATATTGGTAATACTTAGAGCACTGTATACACCTCATTTTGCATGGTACAATATTTAAAATACCCAATGATGATCACAAGAATCTCCAAAAACATGACAAGATGTTTCAAAATGCTCAAATCACTTACACAACCCCCTTCTTGATCATTTGGTCCCTTTTATTCTTCTTCAGCTCCTTCCTGGCCCCTTTTTGAAGGTCTGCCTTACTTTTCCCCTCAATTTTCACCCATTTTCTCACTCAACATACTACCACTGTGTCGGTATTGTTCCCCGCCACGGTGGTTCCGTCCTCCGTCGCGACAATACTATTTCCACCTGTGATGATTTTGCTCTCCCGTAATAGTTTCGCTTTACCAATCGACAGTTCTGTCGACTGTCGCAACAGTTGCATAACCACCTCCTACTGGAATTGGTGTTTATGTCTCCATATAGTTTGTTTTTATCCTCTCTTTTTCATTTGTGGTTTTTCATTGTAATTTAGACCATGCACATATTTTGCCTCGTTTTTAACACCTAGTTCACTACCCCTACCCAATTGCACTTGAGTTCCCCACTTAGTGCTCTAATCTTGACCATAGATATTTTCTTTGATCTTGAGTTAGGATTTAGATCTCCTGTAGGCTTTTCTATTAAGAAAAATTAAGCGTTCATTTGTTACACCCCCATAATTTTAAAGTTTTTTTGCAAAGAACATTGTTGCTACCATTTTTGTTTATTCAAAGAGATAAAGGCCAAGCCTAAGGGAGATTGCTTCTCGTACAAAACAACCCCAAGGATCTTGTTTGGTTATTATCCATAAAAAGAATACAAGGGCTTCCAAACCAATCTTCTGACTCCCTTGAACCAACCACAAATCTATTGTTTATTCCTCTTCCACATTACATTTAACTCCCAATCTCTTCCTATTGCACCCCTGCCATCATATCAATCATATTAAACATCAATTGGAGTAGTTTGTTGAAGGTATAAATGAGGAAAGATCAAATCCAACTCCCTTTTGCTTATAGAAAAAGGTTGGATTTGTATTAAATTGTTTATTTACATAGATTGTCTTAGATTAATTTTATTTACTTAAATTTAGTTTTTAAACCAATGAAAAAGATATAGATTAGATTGTTTGCTTAATTTCATGTTTGTAACTTAGGATTTTGAATCACCCATGCTCTAGGCTTCTCCCATCTCTTGGATTAAACCCTATATTTACTTTGAAATGCAATTTTTCTTACTTAGGTTCTAGATTAGTTTAACTTTAGAAATTGCAACTATAAACCACAAAAACACCCAAAAAAAAGGCTTAACCATTATATTTGTTTTTGAAATTGTTGATAGGTTACACTAAACATAGTTACATTTCAAATTGCATCGGGTTCTCATCAAGATCTCCAACCTTAGGTTAGCTCAAATGCATTTCATATTATAGATCTCAAATTGTCAATCATTTATATTCAAAAAGGGCATCTAGATTAGGAATTTGCATCTCACGAGATACAAAGGTCAAATATGAAAATAACATTTGCATAGGAAGGATTGTTGCTTCTATTTCGTATTTTCTGCGTCTCTTTATATTATTGGAAAATATTCCATCTTGTTGTAGAATTACTTTTATTATTGCATCTTATACCATCATATAAACCTGATGAAAATAACAAAAACATAACCATGTACATTTTATTAGCTAGACAAGTGAAAATGAGTATTGATTATTAATTTCTATTAGATGCAATTGAACAAGCAACATTTAAAACTTCTAATTCTAGCAAGTAGTTAATTATGATTGCATTCCATCTCATTTTCTCAAAACAACTTGCAAACCAACCGATTGAAACAAACATGGACATCAGTCCCATAAGTTGAAGTCCACATTTCCAAACACATGGCTTTTGATCCCAAACAAATCAAGGAAATTCCAATAACCCTGCAACACCCACAAAACATATTCACAATATTTCAGTTGCAAGAACACAACCAAACAACACAAGGACACTTGTTGATTTGTAGGATAGGAAGCTACTACTTTACGGAACATTCCACTAAAACATCTTAACGGCTCCCATCCAAGCCTAAAACCATCTACATAACTCCAGTTCAAGATAAATCAACCAAACAACCCTCAATTCAAGCCATCCTTATGTTTTACTACCGGTCATAGCTAGCATCACACAATGGTTACTCCTCCATCGTGAATAACTTTGGACAACCAGGACTTCCCGAGTAGAATTAAACATTTCTCTTGTGTTCGTGCTCCTCTTGACCAACAAAACATTCAGAATGATATCTTGTCTAATTTAAGGCGAGAAGCATTCTATTCTTCACCTTTTCCCGCACGCATGATGCCACAACTTGTTGTTCTATACAGAGAAACCCCTTAATATAATAATCACATTCACCACCTCATGAGATAGTTGCTCCCATTAGAGATTTGAGCATTTATAACTTGTATTGTCTCTCACATCCCATCTTCCACATGAATTTGTCAAATCAAGGGCAAGCATCATCCAACAACCGTTTCATCCATGTTGCCCAACCCAACATTCCTCTGTTCACTAATCACAATATCGTCCAAGAGCTCCACACTGCCATCATTTGTGATTGTACTATTCACTACAAGAAAGTTACGAGGTTTTGACAAACAGGGCTTTGTCTCTCGATAATATTGGTAAAGAAACCTCCTTTCGTCTTATCCATACCCCTCTCGATCCAGACTATCTTCATACTATCTGTGATATTTCCCCATCATCATCTACGTGACTACCTTAGCCTAAACTTATGAGGAATCAAGTAGCCTGAAATCACGAGGAATCAAGTACGCACAAAAAGGCCCTACACTTTTTGGCATGTATAGGAATTTTCATCAAAATAAAAAAGGTTCCATGCTATCTAATGAGTGGGGTCAAAAGCCCAACTAAGGACACACAAAGATAAAGTAGGTGTAGTAAGTGTTACCACTTTCCCACATCCATTCTAATGACTGGACATGTGGCAAACTTCTCCCGCCAAATAGACTTGGCAATGGAATGAAGTAAAAATCCAAAATTAAAACTTTCATATTTTCAAACAAGTGTCCCTTACCATAAATATTCAAGATGTGTTAGCACGTCCGCACACATTCCAAGAGTAAACTATCATTGAGAAACATCAAGGTTCATGTTTGACTCCCCATCCACCTCATGCAAAGTGGAAAATTTATTAGAAAAGTAAGCTTGGTGATTGCCATTATAAAGTTGTTGATCTACACAAAAAGTGCATTGCTTTTTTAACATACTCGACATCCTGGGGAGGTGGTGATGGGTTACAAGACTAGTACATAATCGTTATGTGATCAAAGATATCTAAACTATTGGTCGAGCCCAATTCTTTCACTTCTACAAGAGGTTGTGATGGTTCAAAAGTTGTAACTTGGCTTTGAGGACTTGAAAATATCATTGTCACTCATGAGTGCAAGAAATGAGCAACACCACCCAAGCAACAAAGGGAATTGACCATTTGTCGATCACAGTAGAAACACATATGGGTTTTTACACATTAGTTGATGTTTTGCCCACTCAACAAGCTCGCGAGTTAGCCTTTTATTGGTGATCATACTCCACCCATTTGTGGAAGAGGCAACAATATCATTCAGCTCTGAAGAGGTTTTGGTCGAGATCGACGAACATGAGTTAGTTGTGAGAGGGCATTCATGGATCTTATGGTATGTGGCTTAACATCAACAGTAGGTGTCTAGCATGTAGATATACACCACACATTGTGAGATACACTTATCTCCTATCTGAATATCTATAGTGTCCTTACAATCCTTGGAAAGATTAACCTCGACACAAATATGCTTTTGCAGTCTAGCTGTGCAAAATTTGCTTTACTCATGGCATATGAAACGGCCTAAGGGCTTTATTAGTCGATTTATAAAATCCTAAAGGGGCAAAGGAAAACCTAGAAACTCAACCCAAATTGGGATTCTATGCTTGGCTTATTTAGATACAACAAAATCCATGGTCTAGTGAGAGAAGACTACAAGGGTATTACAAATAAACCATGGGCCATGGGCGACTATGGCTTTACAATGCTTAGCATTTGAAAACTATAAAACAAAAAAAGTCTTTGGTTAGGTTTTGAACTCCTTCGGGGATTTTGCCAACATAGTAAACAACCAAAGTAAATTTTCAAATTGACGACTAACTTTATCAAATTCAGGGCAATCTAAAACATCTAATAAAGAGCCAACTATGCAATGGCTTTATTATAAAGCAATCAAATGTGCTACATTGAGAATACTAAGATTTAAGAGTTGTCGAAACAAATCCTAGACCCACAGATTAAACACATCCGATTTGACATGGTAAGATGTTTTAGAAGCTTTTTGTAAGGAATTTTTTTTGGATTTTTTAAAGCACAAAATAGAAGAGGAGAGGCCAAGCAAGCAAACATATTCATCTGTAGCCAGCCAACAATTACATTTAGTCATAGAAAAATAACTTCTTAAAGACTAGCAACCTAATGCTTGCTTTCAAATTTGTGAAGTTTTTGGTACATGGAGATTCTCATTGCCATTATTTGTCACTCAAATATCATTATGCAAGTTACCACACGATGACATTTCTTTTTGGTTTTCTGCACAGCTTTTTAAGACAGAAGAGAAGGTATCTTTCTCAACAAGGGACAATCAGAGTCAGTGATGGCACAACAGCCAATATTTATAAACAATATCAGTAAATTCTCTACATTATTCATAAACAATATCAGTAGACATATTCTTCATACAAATTTTATTGCAGCTTATAACAGTTGGAGAGAAATGAATACAAATTATTGCAAAAATATGGAGGGATATAAAATCAAAATAGTTGCACATCACTGTCATTACCACCAGTGTTAAAACTGTTAATCAAAATAGTTGCACATCACTGTCATTACCACCAGTGTTAAAACTGTTCTGAGACAAGTATTTTGCTCTGCTGCAACTTCTGAATTTAGTGCTCGACATACCATAAAAAAAGTAGTACTTATCGTCTACCAAATTGTGATGTAATGATAATTGGTGCCACCCATGAACAAAGCAGGGTTGTGGTTTACAATTACGACCCAAAAATACAAATCTTAAAAATGTAATCCACGCTTTACCAAAGGATGCCCATAACCTCAACAAAGATTTACCACTTTGGTTTTGATGACAACAACAAAATTGATAGATTATTTATGCACCTTATACACAATGCTCTGTTAGAGATTTAAAATGACTCATAAAGTTCTATTGTGTATTCTCTCTTATAATGCAAGCATGAAACTACCTGCAAATTTGCATCCAATATTTCCTGTACGCAAAAAGTTCAAATTCTCTTCTCACTGTTTTACATAATTTTTCTTTTTGAAAGGAATGCATTTTATATCAGACTACAAAGGCATTAGAGCTACATAAACTGAGCAAATGAGTCACATGGAAGATCTAGTCATATGAAAGCTAGAAACGTCAACATCTTAGAGTTTACCTCAATAGGCAAAGAGTCTACACCCTTCCACAGACAAAGTCACTCTTGCCTTAATGTAAAAGCTCAAGGTAAGTTTTATACGCAAGACACCTACCTGGTGTGTGAGGACCCCCTTGTGGAAGGCCACAACAAGTAAAATATTCCATTTACTTTGTAGATTGTTCAGACTTGCCATGTCACTTACACCAGGAGCACTTTGGCTTTAAAATATTCAGCTCCTTCACGCAGACTAGAGAATTATCTTCATAAAAGTTTGCCTTACATCTTGCATCTAGTTTCTCATGTACTTAATACAATTCTGATCTACCAACTGGAGACTATTCTGCACAAATAATCACTCATAGGAATGAAGTATTATGATGCAACAATTATATATAATGTTCAAAGGTATTTAAAAATTAAAATTGAGATATGGAAGGCACCACCAGAAAAATTGGAGTCGGAGAGAAGACGCATGAAGTGTGAAAAAATATCCATGCATGCACATTGACTTTGACTCCTACACACATATCTCTCTTCATGACATATAATGGAAATTCCACATGCTACACTGCACACAGATTTTCACACAGAACCAGCAGATACACACATTCAAATGGGAAAAGATTATGTTATAAACAAACAGATCTGATGTGTATACGCAATGAACGTCTCTTCAACATTTGAGCCACAGAGTGGAAGATAGAAAGGTCAGCAATAAATGGTGATAAAAGACTTAATGGCCCATCATATCCAAAATAATCAAAATAATCTTCAATTTATAAAAAAAAAAGTCATGGTTATTCCAAATGTGTTTATGCAGATTCAAGTTCAAGCAAATAAGGGGGCCCTTGAAGTTGCCCATCTGTAGACCCCCTTAGATCACTGGCGTAATGCGCCATGCACCATTGCTCGTGTCCCATCCTCTTCACCCTCCAAGGATGACACCCCAAGGGGAGGAAACTGTAGGAGACACTCTTGCCGCCACTCTCACAGCTGAGCTGTATGGTCTCCTCCACACTGGCACTGGACTCCACCTTGGAATTCTCCCTCAGCTCACTAAGACGGTCCGGCACCCCCGCCATGCTCAGACAAGTTTCCACATCTGACCTTGGCAATTTCATCCACCAGAGCAAACCCTCAAGACACCCAGAATATCGCTAAAGAAGATACAGAGGCAATGGACAATGCTGACACTGGTTGGGACCATGTGCCTGATGGTAAAGAGTCAAGCCAGATGATAAAGATCCACCTGCCATTAGTTCCTTTGTTTTGGCATAATTTCAGTTTCTCTTATTTAGACTGTTGTTTTTTATTCGTTTCTGAGGCTTCTCTTTTGCCTTGTGTGACTCTAACTGTGATGTAGCATGCTCTCATACTTCCTTTCCTTTTTAGTGGATTTTTTGTAATATATTCTTTCAAGTAATATAGCTCTATTTAATCCAAAAAAAATTAAAAAAAATCTTTTCCTTTTGTAAATTTGAGAAAGGTAAACCAGCCCAAAATAATTCAAGCCCATTATTAGAGCTCAATCCCTTATATCTCGGTTTGTGAGAGACAAAACCCAACCCTAGTATGGAAAAATGAATAACCTAAAAATGGCCAAAATGTATTTGTATGCATACAAAACACTAGAACTGAATGTATTAGTATGCATACAAAGCAACAGAACTGCAACTACTTTTATAATAAATCAGAGAATGTAGGGAGATGTACATTTTGCACGGACTGCAGTACAGCATAGGCACCAAAGCAAAGCCCAAATTGTGCATAAAAGAGCATCACAAATTCTCTACTCCTCGACCATATACTCTGTCCTTGCCGATTACTAGTCTATATCTCCTATTCTCTGTTGTTCCCTGTGATCAAAATTGGTCCTTTGACATTGCATGAACCAGGGAATCCTTGTCCGTCTGCAGTTTGTGTGTTATACAAACACTCAAATTGCCTTTGATTTTCAAAATGGGTCATTGTAAGGTGGGGATCCTTTACCTATCGGATATGCTATTCAGATTGGCATCCTTGTGGCACCAATGTTCATTCCTTTTTAGGAATCATATATCTTTTGAAGATTTTCAGATATTGCTCGGAAAAAATTCAGGTTACATTTATACAGTTACTTTCCCTTGGTGCCATAGGAAGTAGTGGCCAGCTACAAGTTGCAATATTTTTTTGAAAAGTTGACCTCCTATATTATCTCTTCCTCTTCCTTTACCTGCTCTTTAATCTCCTCCTGCTCTACGTCCTCTTTTATCTCATCCTCTATTGCCATTTCCTTCAGCTCGTCTGGGAATTCCACGTGTAATTCTTGTGCAACAGTCTGTGGAATGGGAGGTGGGTCAACAGGACATGTTCCCTCCAAAACTGCTGCCACCTCCCTTATGCAAGGCCTTAAGCATGATCTGTCCTGCATACACCAAAAAGCAATCCTTAGGGCCCTTTCAACCTGATCCCAATCCAAGTTACCATCCATCCTGCTATCAACAATGCTATCTAGATGACCATTCTGATACTCTTGAAATGCCCATTTACAGATCCCCTCTTTTACAAGATAATCACAATAAGAATCTCTCTTGCCACTGATGATCTGCAACAGCATCACACCAAAGCTGAAAACATCTCGTTCGGGATAAGATTCTGAGCAGGAAGTGCTTTCACTAGAAGCCCCCTGAGACAGTCTGATAAGACCAAAATCTGTCACCTTGGGCATAAATTTATCATCCAACATGACATTCTCTAGCTTCAGATTAGAGTGGGCAATGCATTCGTGACATTCTGAATGCAAATAAGCAACTGCTCGTGCAATTCCTACAACTATATGGAACCTTCTGTGCCAGTTCAGTTCCCTAGCATTTTTTGTGCAACCAAATAACCACCGATCAAGAGACCCATTGCCCACATACTCATAAACTATCAGTCTATGTTGAGCCTCACAACAAAAACCCTGCAAACAGACCAAGTTCCTATGCCGGGTGCTTCCTAGGATGCACAATGTCATCCTGAAATCCTTCTCTGCAGTTTGATAGCCTAGCTGTTTAATTATCACAGGATTGTTGTTGGGAAGAGTTCCCTTGAAAACAGATGGACCTAGTTTGTGTCTAAAGTTCCCTGTCAATTTTTCTACTTCTACAAATGTCAACCTCACTAGAGCTCTAGAACATGGATCCATTAGTTGATGCTTGGTTGAAGGGGTCCTTTGCATTCTTCTGATTTCTCTTCTTGTAAATATGTACCAGCCAACTCCTACTTGTATGGCAACAAACGCACCAAAAGTTGCAATGATTGCTCCTCCAATGCAGGAGCCAAAAAGACCAAAGGTGCTTGAACGAGATGCATTAGAGGAAGGAGATTGAAATGTATTTAACATATATTGATTTGGTGGATTAGGATGAAAATGAATTGCATGATCAGACACTGCTTCTGGTGTAAGACATACCTTTAGGAATGAAATCGCAGGAACGGAATCATAACTATATCCACTGATGTAATCAGTCCTTTTAATCCTGCAGATGCCAGACCCATCATTGATGGCTGTTGCAGCAACACAGGAACTATCCTTCATGCAGTTATCCCTGCAACTTTCCAAGCTGGAATAATTGTAGATATCGTGAGGAGGATAGATTCCGTATAAAACTGTTTTCTTCAAAACCCACATGGTAGTCCCTGTATTGCAGCTTCCCAACTTCGTTTTTTTCCTGCAATTTCTGTTAACACCCCTCTCCAAACCCATTTCTAAATAAGATCCTCCCTCAAATGGGCATTCGCAGATGGGTCCAGTGGAATTAAAGCTACAAACACTGTACAATCCACAAGTATTAAATACATCACACTGATTCTCCACAGCTTGCCATCCTACTGTCCACATCTCTGTTGCTTCTATCCAGGAATACATTCTAAGGTTCCCATCACCATCTAGTCTCAAATGCCTGAAAATCACAGATTGGTCTGTGAAATCTCCACTATATCTAGACCAAATCACGCTTTCCTCTTCATTAAACAGGCCCAAGACTCCATTCCCTGCAAAACTTGCTCCAGAGGGAACAGAAGATTTCGAAGGAGGAAAACCTGCGGATGCCCCTGTTCCACTTTCCCAGTAAACTACATTGTCACACCATCTAAGCACCAGATTGCCAGACTCCTCCATGTCCAAAGCATAGTAACTTGCAATGGAAGTTTTGGAAGAAGCTCTGAGAGTTTGACCCGTCACAAGCCTCTGTCCTGGAAGCAAAGTATCCGTTGGTGCCTGGAAGCTTTGCCACACTAATCTGTCTTCATTATCTGTAAGAATACAGTTTCCATTCCCAAGGAAACATGCACCCACAACACCTATATTACTGGTATTGCTAGTCCAAGCAGGGATTCCAGCCCAGTGATCAAAAAGAATAAAATTTCCATCAACACACAGCTCGAAGGTTGAATTGGCGCTCACTCCGACATCTTCTCCTGCTGTCCAGACCACTGCCTCTGCTGTCTTGGGAATGGAATTATACCATATTCCTACACTGTAAATCTCATTCTGCTCTTTTGAGAAAAAACCCATTGCAAAGGTGCCATTCTCGGACACCCAGTGGTCCTCATCTGAAGCAGTAAGCTTGGAACCCAGTGGAATAGTGGCCCAGATGTGATTCTCCTCTGTGCTACCCGTTGGCATTAGGATTATAAAAATAACCAATACCAACAAGATGGCACTCTGAATACTTGAAATCCATGTAGGATGAGGTGATGAACTCACCATTTGTGCTGTTTAGAAATTCTCAAGATGTGGGTTTTCTTTTTAAGGCCTTCAAACCATTAGTGTTCTTCTGAACTCTGTCTAGAAATTCTCCAAATAGAGTATTTTTTCATTCAAGGCGTTAAAAACATTCAACTGTTCTGAACTCACTGTTGAGGAGATGGCGATATGGTTTTTCATATGGGTGTTAGTAGATTTAATATCTGAATAATGCCCAAATGGTAGTTGTAGCATAAAAATTGTACTCGGATTGCTCCACATGCAGATTAAAAAAAGAAAATTATGAATGAATTTTATATTCGTCAACCCTGAAGAGTGGTATTTAATTAGGTCAAGAGATACGATCTACAAATGGAAATGAGAACCACATTTAGGTGGAGAGGTTGCGAGATGGAAAACGCTGTCCATTTCATTGGAAACACATGTGAGCTTAAATATCCCCATCGGGACAAACAGCGAGCTTAAATATCCGCAACAGGGCCACCGCCACCGGCCAACATGCCTGTGATTAAACGGTACAAACTAATAAATGAGTTTGCACTGTAGTAAAGAGTTCATGCTGTCATTGTATCGAGATTGACTGGGCTGTTATGCTATTTTGGTCCTTGTGTTGTAACATTGTGAATTACAAGTTGCTGGTCTTGAATGCATGTGGGGTTTGATAAGTTGGTTTTTATTTTTTAGTTCTCAGATACTTACGAGTGTACTGACCGAACTTTGTTACAAGTGCCGAGAGGGATTGATATACTTACTTAGCATGTGACTTACCTAAGTAAGTGCGCGATCTCATCATATACATGAACCCCATCTTTTGTTTGGTTTAAAGGCGCTTTTTCATTATAATAATATACCACTAATTGTGTACAAAAATGGGTGGAATGACATCACCCTCCAATGCAATCCATTCCAGCAATTTAAATTGGATGAAAAGAATCACATGAACTTAAAAGGCTACAATGATTACATATAATTAATAAAAAGCTTTTCCACCTATAAAAGTTTTAAACCAAAAATTAAAAATTAACAATTCAATCATAAAAGCACAAAGTACTATGCAACAACAAGAACATGATGGTCGGTAGAGGTGGAAGAGGGGGGCTATGAGGGTTATCACCCTTACCACTGTCACTAGGGGGTCTGTTGTGTTAAGTATGGGATCCCAACGATCATTTTTCTTTTCTTCATTGGATTGTTTAGACGAAGAAATAACAAAAGTTGAGAAGGGAAATTTGTCTTGAGAAGGTGCCAACCAGGGGCCACACTCTCCACTATTATTGCAAGTCCATTAAACACTCCACAACCACGAAGTCTATCAAGTGAAATTTGAAGACAAGAAGGTGAAAAGTTTCATCAACTTCTTGAGTGTCGACACCCTCAAAATCCCTACCCATGGCCTTGAGAAGGTGAGTAATAACAAGGAGAATTAGGGGGCACCTGACTAACATCATAGGGGACATTACCCTAATGCTCAATGAGGGTTTGAAGGTGCTCCAAATCTAAATGGGTTATAGTCCAACAATGTGTATGATGGTTGTAGACACCCTAAAAATACATTCATATTTCTAGCTTGCTTTCATCCAATCTATCCTGCTATAACTCACCCTTTTATTATTAATTAAATTAATTATATTACTTGTCATATTCCTACCCTTTAGAATTAATTAATTTAATTGTATTATGTTCTTTGAATTAATTAAATTAATTCATCACCCTCTTAGCTAATATACTAAACATTTATTTATTTAAATGGTTAATTATCTCCTCACAATTAATAACTAATTAAATTAGTTATTTAATCAATTCCACATATCCTAGTTAGCTAAACTTAAACTCCACTTCCTTATTCCACTTGGACTCCACCTCTAAATTCCTAAGAAGGTGGGGGTAATTGAGTTGCATGTACAACCACCTCCCAGGTGTAACTTCTGCAATTCCAAATGTCTATTGCCCCTTCAAATATGCAATTCAACAGACATAGTCTACTTTCTATTCCATGTAATCACAATTAATAACCTAAAGCTTAGTCAAGCTTTTATCCACCTTTCATGGCCTTACCCTCAACAATAAAAGCATATCATTTCCTTTGCAAACTTATCCTTGGAAATCCATAAGCAAATGCAACAAAGTTCTGCTCATTTGTTGTTTGAATCCCTGTGATATCTACTCATAACATTTGCAAGTTCTTCATTTGGAGACTAATCAAGAGCATCCACAAATCAAAATTTTCAAGATCATACAAGTCTAAGAGCTTCTACAATCTTCTTGAGGTTTGCAAGAGACTTGCAGAGAAGGTATATTGTTTTTTATTTCTATATCTTCCATTTGTCTGGTAATTTTCATTGCTCACATTTTGGCACGCCCGGTGAGATTCCCACATTCATTTTCACACTCTTAGTTTATCATTTTATGCTTTAACATGGTTTGTGTGCTCCTTGTCTTCATCCAACCTTGTTGTCCAAGTTTTACGTTCCCATGTGAAGTATAGACGCAGAAAAACCAAAAAAACCAACTTTTTAGTCATGTTTTTGACGTTTTTTAACTTTCCAGAATTGTTTGTGCTATGTTCCCGATCTCTATGCTAGGGTATGTGTTTATGCACTAACGTTCAAAGTGTGTGCGCCTCCATTCACTTGCATGCGCTACGGCTCAACGTGTAGTGCTATCGTTCCCCATCCCTGCACTAACGTCATCTTGCATGCATCATCATTCTAATGTTTCTCTCTTGTTTGATGTTTCTATCTTGCAGGTTCTTTGTAACACTAACACATTCAACTGCACGCACTAGCATTCTTTGTAACGCTAGCACACTCAAAGTGTACGTGCTAACGTACTTTGTCTGTGTTTTGTCAAATTTATGTTTTTTTCAGGATTTTGATTTGATCTAACATCTGTTTAAGATTACTTTATTATTTTGTCTCTACATATGTGTTTATTTTAATTCTTTTAAGTCTTATTAAAGGAGAATTAACTTTTTTCTTTTCTTGATCACAAAACGATCACGAGTATGCTCTTTCCTTGCACTTTATAAGTGATCTTGGCAATCAGAAACACAATCTTTTCTTTTCTTTTTCTCAAGTGTTATTTAAATACTTAACCTTTCTTTTCTTTTCTTAAACAAAGAAAGCTCAATGCATATACTCTTTCCTCGCACTTTTTAAGTGATATTAGAAATCAGAAACGTGGGCTTGCTTTTTTCGTCTTATCTTCTCCACCTTCCTCAGGAAAACATATTAATCCTTGTATGTAGGACAAAATCTAAAGATAATTTTTAAAAACATTTAAACTACTAACTACATGTTACTAATTACAGGATGCCTTAGTCAAAGAAAGATGGTTAAGACAATCTCATTTTAAATCAAGATAAGAAAGAATAATTCACATTGTATTTGTAGGTCTGGATAAGGGTTAAAACATGTCCTCTTTAACTTTGGGAAGTGCCTCGGCTTAATCCATAAAACTCATTGTGAGGATTATCACAGGAACCCCAAAGTAGTTGGTAAATTGAGGGAATTGGCTGATGAAACGGGTACCCTCAACCTACCTGAATAGTTCGCATGTGAGATTAGAGTCACAAATATCCTTAGTGGCGAACCCAGTGCAATTCATTTGAGCAAGATCGTTTCTCATTGTTTCAAAGGGGGTAAAGTAAAGCCGAAAACTAGCAATAGTTCCGCGCTCGCTCAGATATACTATTGACACCTAGATGAGAGAACCAATTAGGAAGCCACACACTGACCAAGCTAATTTAATGTAGAGGTCAAATTTCACAACACCATTCTCGTTTTTATTACGTATTAACAAGTTTGTGTTTCACTCTTGTCATTCACATTTTCTATCTCATCCACCTTCTCACTTTGTAAACAAGTCTAAGTCTTGAGTTGTGGATGTCCACATTCACACTTAAGCACTTTCATCAGATTTCCATCTAAGTCTTGACATCACAAGACTCATTTTCTCATGGTCAAACACCTTCACGATCACCTTGATCTATCATTTTCATAAGTCTTAAAGTTTGATACTTACCTTTGTTGAACTTTAAGCATTCCATACTCTTACAGTGTCATACTTCACATTCACTTTGTTGTATTCTTGACATTTTCATGTTCCTGCATTCCTCTCTTTTAAAGCATTCACTTTTCTCTAACTTGAGGACCTTCATCAATCACATTCCCTTCGTCTCTTATCTCCACTTTCATGAGATTCATACCTTCTCGTCATCATTTCTTCACTTCTTATTTCGACATTTACATTGTCGTTATTTGAGTGTTTCCATTCCTTTGTTTCATCTCCCTTCTTAACACCCATCTCGTTAATATTTGAGCCACCTTCATCGTCTTACTAAGTCTCTTCCTTCTTAACAGTAATCTTATTAAGAGTTGAGTGCCCTCCTCGTGTTTTCAAGTCTCTTCTTTTAACATTCCTTTTGTTAAGATTTGATCATTTTTCAACATGTCTCTAAGTCTCCTCTTGTAGCACTCACTTTTTCATAAATCAAGAAAAATAGCTTCTTTCACCTCTTCCCTATTTACACTCACTTTGTAGAACATCAAGGAACCTTTCAAAACCTTTTCATCACTCTTATTACTCATTTTTGCTAAGATTCCTATAAACTAACATTTCAATCCCTCTTCCACCTTAACATTGCTCATTTTGTTAAGTGTCACCTTTCACACCCTTTTTTGTCACTCTTATCACTCATTTTGTTTAGAGTTGATCACCCTGACCTTATTAAGCCTCTTATCTATTAACATCCATTTTTGTTAAGCAGAACATTTTACCTTCACCTGATTTTTCTTTCCTCTTAACAATCCTCTTGTTAAGAGTTAACCTTTTTACACATTTTGGTCTCTCTTCACACTCGTGTTATTAAGATTTGATCACTAACCTTGTTACATTTCTTTTATTTGAAAGAGTAGAGCACATCTAACCCTTTTTATTACTTTTCTCTTAACTCCCATTTTGTAAGGAGTCGGGAAATCCACTAACTTTTTTCGCCTCCTCCCTCTTAGCACTCATTTTTCTGGGGTCAATTTTATAAGGGTTGAGTTTTTTATCACCTCTTCTTGTTCCTCCCCTCTTTCAAACATGGTGGGAACAAGACATCGTCTTCAGACGAAAGGACATAAATCATTTCCACATTGGTTTAGATGAAGAGGATGACAACCAAATTGAAAATATTTCTATAGAAGGCACCTTACGACAAAACAAAAACCAATTCCTTCTTTGTCTCCTTACGATGGGAGTAATATTTCCTCCTGACTTAGATGAAGACATTTTGAAAACCTTACGAGGACAACATAAATCACCTAATGGTCAACCACCTAATTTAAACAAACATGACGAGGAAGGACCAAGTATAACTAATGCCGATAATAAAGGTAAATCTAGTGCTTCGTCCTTGGATCCTAACCAAGCCTTGTTTGATCAAATCAATGCAATGACAAAACAATTAGCTCTCATATCCTCCAAAATCACTAACAATGATACCAAAGGTACCGAACCTACAAAGAAAAGTGAAAACACCTTAAAAACTCATTCTGAGACCATTAAAGAGAAAACCAATCATAAGAATGATAATTCATCATTTATCCCACAAACCAAGTCACCATTTACTCAAGAAGAAAGACACTATTTCGAGCATGCAAAAACAACAAAAATAATTTAATTTTGATGAATTTTGTCCATAACCTTTTGACATGGACATATTACACATACCCTTCCCATGCTCTTTCGAGATGCCCAAATTTGATAAAAACGAGGGAAAAATTGATCCTAAAGAACATATCAAGGAATTTTTCATGGCATGGCAAGAAGTGGCATATAATGATATCATTATTTTGTGCTTCTTTCTTAAGAGTCTAGGAGGACAAGATTTGGATTGGTTCTTACACATTCTAAAGGGATCTATCACTACCTTCTCGGACCTCTCGGAGAATTTCATCAAACATTTTTCTTTCAACCTTGACTCCGAAGTCACAATGATGGATTTGTATAATGCAAAACAATGACCAAATGAAAGCTTTTAACAATTTTTACAACAATGGAGAAGAATCACAAGTTGGTTCCCATGTTCAATCCTTTAAAAACAAATGGTTAACATCTTCATCCCAAACCTTAACAACGAGTTATCCTTTCACACGTAAATGTACTACCTCAAAAATTTTGAGGAAATTATCGCAAAGGGAACTCAAATAGAAAAAATCCCTTATTGTTAAAGGCTTGATCAAGCCTCATTCCAAAGACAATGGACACAATCACAACACTAGAACTCATCACAATAAATATAGGTATGTCAATCACAATTGCAATGTCGTCAATGATGGTGTCACAGATAATCAAAATGTGCACAACATACATGAACAATAAACCAAAAATCCAATCACACAATCTAGCGAAGACACTACTCTGCACAAAGTCAAACGTCAGTTTACACCCCTTGGAGAAAGTCTCTCGAATATCCTTCATCAACTAGTAAAGGCTAAAATGATAAGATATCCAATTAGAAAACCCTTTTTCGCAGGGGAACCTAAGCCATATTAGTAAAAAACCAATACATGTTGCGATTTTCATCGCATTGATGGCCATTCCATAGATAAATGCACATAATTTAAGAATTATGTCCAAGACTTAAGTAACGACAGAGTCATCTCTATAGAGCTCAATGACGAAGCTATCACAACTAAAGACATGTCAACTTCTAAAAATTCTAATGAAGAGTTGAACATTGTCTAAAATCTTGTACATAATACAACTCCACGAGATCACGAAAACAAAGGTTAAGTATCTCTAAATCAAAACCAATCACTCTATTCTCTAGATTTTCTTCCGTTAGTTCAAACAAACATCGAAAATATTTGGACAACAACCTTCCAACAATAAACAAGAGCTTGAACTTACTTCAAGATTCCCTTTCAACCCTTGATATAACTGTAGACTCTATAGAAGAGGGTCCATCCTCAAGCACCATTGAGCTTGATTCTATTCTTGCACTATCGAATTTTACACCTAATATCTTTAGGCTTGTTATAAAACAAAACCGCAACAAACTTGGACACTTACAACAATGCAGCCTTTTGTGTCCATAATACCTCAAATGGTCAATCTTGCAGGAATCTCATCAATGATGACCCTTACATGTCATTACATCTACATGCGTACACTCTGCGAGGTATGTATACCCAGGAATATCCTTATACAACCTTTTCAAGCTTTAATTGTAAATATTTCATCAAATAAACTAATCCACAACCTCGATGGAGCAACATTGAATATTTTATCTCTACGGCCTATAAGGAGCCTTAGGTGTACATCTAGGGATCAATCCTTCTTTCCTCACATTCTTCCATTCATATATGACTATGTATTTCAACATATCCTTTGCCTTGACAATCCTCCTCTAACATCACATAGGTCTTTCAATCTCATCGAAGAATTATCCAATCATACATCGTTTGACTTGGACCTTTTTTGCCCAAGTCTCATACTTCAGGACCTATGAAATCTTTTGATTCTCTTCTTTGACTTGGATCTTCTATGCCTAAGTCTTGTATCTTAGGACTCATTGAATCATTTGATTCACCTCGTTGACTTTGATCTCGTCCGCCCAAATCTCGTAAATCAAGACTTATCGAATCTTTAGATTCCCTCCTTTGACTTGGATTTTGTCCACCTAAGTCTTGTATTTCAAGACCTATGTAGTATTTTATTTTACCAAACAACCCAAAAAGTGTTGACACATCACTCAGGCAGACCTGAGTGCTCACCTGAAGTGCGCAATGGTATCAAGTCCCTCTTTTATGGTAGCTTTGTCAAGGAGTTAGCATGATAAACACACATTTAATCCAGATTCATAATAACCTTTCAAAATTAAAGCATAAACAAATCTAGGTCAAAACCATAGTGCATGAAGGATTAAAAAAGAATTATGATCATATTTACGATGCAAGATCTAGTTATAGATATGTCAATAATCATTATCCAACCACACAGATCCATTGTATTAATCACTGTAAAGCACAAAAGCTGAATACATACATATGAGTATCATCATATGTCATGCACGCCCATAAACCAACAACATAACCTTACAATCATTCACAGATACTAAATCCATGCAAATAAACACACATGCAAATAAATACATACACACACACACCCACACACACACACACACACACACACACACACACACACACACACACACACACACACACACACACACACACACACAGGAGTGGGGACTTTCCCTTCACCACCTAGGCATCCTCAAAATAGGTTGCACGCCAAAAATAACTATGCACCATTACATGATAAATACAAAAGCATGCAAGCTATTCTAATAATAGATCTCCTAAAGTTAACTCTTAGTTTAGATCCTATTATTAGCTAAAAAAACTGTGTGTTGCTTCATCTTCCACCCATACCAAAATAGCCTTTTCTTAGTCTCCAAGTCTTCATGCCTTTGCGTGCTCTACACTCAACCCTATATCTAGCCCATCCATACAAAATGGCTAAGTACTTGAACTCATACTTTCCAGGACACACCCTTTTCTGCTACATTTTTACGTGTACCTATGCGCCTTATGTCCACGTGCCCCAACCTTATGCACCTTCAGTACTTAGGTTGTAATTCATCAACCCAACATTACCCCACACTTGTTTCATTTCCGCCCCTGACAATGGGTAATCACGCCTTATCTCTAAAAATAAAGACTAAGGAATAAAATAATGTTCTGTACATAATGAATGAATAAATACCACAAATAATCTGGGTACCCTACAATTCTGAAGGTATTATTAACTCAGGATATACACTTTTGACCTCTCCCTCTAACTCATTCCAATCACCAAGCACCTTATTTGTCTTATCAGGGATATCCACGAGTACTCCTTCCATTTCATCCATAGTCATGTTTTCACCTTCATTCTACAATACTCTAAGGACATTCGTTAGACTTGAGATCATCCCATCCATTACATCCATGTGTTGCGCTATCAGCTTCCCAATATCCTTTATTCTATCTTTATGAGGGTCCCAGGCTGCTGCAAGTGCATTGCACTTTTTTGCTAATAGTGTCATCCTCTCCTCGCGCCCAAGTGTTTCATCATTCTTTGCTGCAAAGACTACACTCTCTTCTACTAGAGTCCTTGTCTTGATTATTATCTCAGGATCTGTGCATTTATTCAACGCCAAATTCACCTTTTTCATCTCTTCCTTCAAGGTCTAGAGAAAAGACTCACAACCTATAATTTGGTGCGCTATTGTAGCTTTAGTCCTTTCTACCTGTGTTGTAACATCCTCTGATTTTAGCATCCTCATTGTGCCTTCATCTAACACCATGTGTACCAGTGTGCGCAAACAATGCATAACAGATGGGAACCTCTCAACCACTCTCACTTCCAAATGTGGCCTTTTATTCAAAATTTCATCACCGATCTCCTCTACATTCACCTCAGCTCTCTCCTTTTCCTTTTTCAGGCACTTAATTTCTATTTCTTTATCCTTTTTATCTTCTAACAAATCTTGAATAGTTTCCATTTTATCAATGTTTCTATTCGCAACCTCTGCAGATACCTTCGTAAATGCATTACTTACTTGTTCATCTGAAAATTGAGTCGGATTGATTGTTACATGGCAAGAATGTGTCACTTTCTTAATCCTCTAAGAGACACATGATTCTTCACACACATTAAATTCAGGCTCATCCATATGAGTATGCATATTCCATAATAGTTGCTTATAGGTGCGTGTGGTTGCCATCTCAGGATCCATCATCTCCCACCCATATAAGCGTTCCTTTACAAAAGTACTCTGGAACCTAGTGCAAATTATCTTTGTCACATCATCAACATAGCCTAGGTTTATATGTCCTTACCATCTCTTCCTCCTTAGGCTCACTGGTGTGCTCTCCTACTTTCTCCTGTGTTTTAGTTCCCACATTATGTTGCACTTCTTCTTCTCCCTCAGTTTCCTTATTCATGCACGTAACATGTTATACTATCTCTGTGTCTCCATCAACATAACTTTACTCTTCAGGTCCCTGCCCTACACTAGGGACATCCTCGTAAAAAAAAATACTACTTTTCACCTATCTCCTCATCATCCCGTGCCTCTAGACTAGGTTTGTCAACATCTTCCACATGCTTCTACATGAATACTTTTCTTCATCAATATCCTTAATCGGAATATATCTTCACCTTTTCTTTCTTACTTACTTGGCCTTCTTTATCGACGTTATGTTCGGTGACCTCCTTAACAGCTGTGAGGGGCCCACACTAATATCCACACATGTACACCTTCTACATAATTGTCTCCTCTCTTGATTAAGTGTAGTACTGTCATCTTGTTCCTCTTCCTTCTCAAGGACATTCTTCAAGACTTCATTTCCTTTTTTTCCTTCCATGGGGGTTTCTGTTCCACCAGCATCATCATTCCCATAGTTTGTTTTCCTTTCAGAGGACCTGGTAAAGAAAATTACTCTCTTGCAACCACCTTTTCATCCTTAAACCACAACATTAGGTACACATACATGCATGTGGGCTCAATCTTTCCCATGGCCATGACTTTTGGAGTTGTGTCAATATTTTCTATTTACATCATCTCCACATACGCCTCCTTATTGGGCCATTCATATGTCTTGCACAAAATATGAATTTATGCATATAATTTATCAACATCAAACTATATCTTTCGCGCATTGTGCAACCTATTTACCAAATCCTTGAAATAACGTATAGTTAAAGAAAAAGGTAACTTACACCAAGGGCTATTTTCTCTGGTATTTATAGAGAATTTTCTCAGAAAAAATGTTGGTATTTTGTGAACTCTACTTGTCCATCCAATACACTAGGAAGTTCACGCGGTATGTGTCACTCTCCTTCAAAAGTTCGATGCAACTTCCTAAACCACTTCTCCTTGCGCTCCTTATAAGTGTTTTGAAATGGAACCATGACATGTGTACCTAGAAAACTTCTTTGTAGGTGATTTATTCTCCATGGGATATTCCTCAAATTTATTCTTTGGTCTATTAGGAATGTCTATTTCACTAAACACAATCAATAGTAAAATAACGCCATAGGTTATCTTGTCACCCTTATGAGCTAGGGTTTGTGCCTCTATCACTAGCCTCTTTGTAATGTATCATGTTGTATTATATTTGGTCTTTTTCACCATTTTATGTGTTATATGTAGCCAACACTTATCAACCTCTGTAAACCTTTTTGAGGTGCAAATTTTACATCCAATTAAATGAGCTACCACCCTTTTTTTCAGGTCATCTATATGAGTGACATTGAAGGCTCGAACCCCCTTCTTGTAGTGGTATATAGTGGTCATCCTCTCAATCCCCTCATCATCTTATAATGCACATGTAATATATGAACCTGAGTTTCTCAACCTTGTGACTTTTTTGATCAACTTCATTGTGATCCTCATCCTTCTACCCATGAAGTAGAAGAAATATTCATGCACATGAGACATCATCCACTAGTATAAGTGGTTGGGCTTGTCAAAGAATGGTAGCTCATAAAGTTGTATGACTCCTCTAATTTCTAATAACCTATGCACCGATGTATTTATAACACTATTCCTGTCTTCCATCCTCCTATTCATCTTCTAGACGGTCTCTGCATTGATATCCTTAAGGGTTTTCTCAGTTCTATGGTTGAAGTCACTAATCTTGCACTTTGTAAACTTTGACGTCCACATCCTGCCTTCAATCACACCCTCAGGGTATTGCATCTCTAAAAACCACTCCTCCAATTCTTCCTCAGTTTCCCTCTCAATAACTAGATCTCACCTTGGTGTCATTGCTCTTTTCAATTTGCTAGTACATTCTACAACTTCAACATTTCCTCTACCTGATCCATGTATTGCTCAAACTAAAATCAAATCCTTCAGTATCTGTGCCCTATTTTTCCCTATTTGTGGGTATGTCTTCCTACAACAATAACCGCAAGAACTTTCCTTCGTAAATATGCCCAACTAGCTCAATAGCACTTCTCTGCAGATATCTAATAATGACATACCTCAAACTCACTTGGTTCGCCACTCCACAGATATCTCCTTGTACTATGATATTCTTCACACTTCATAACTCGATAGCTCAAAGGATGCAAGGTAACAATAACATTGCATCCCCTAAATTTATATCTCATTTCAAAATTCCCCACATTAATTTATCCTTAACTACCTTTTTATAAGAAATTAATTCCACTCCCTCTCTCTTCCACGTGTTGCACCATGTCCTTCCGTGCCTAACTCTTCTACACCTCAGTCATAACCTTCTGGTGTTCCCACTGCTTCTTGGCCACATATTTCCTTACGTGTGCCTCCCTGCGCCAAAGTACCTATCCAATGTGTGTCACACCAAGTAGTTTCTAATGTTGCAGCCTACCTCGCGCTATACTAAACATTCATCCCTCTACACGTGGTCTTCAATCTGAGTAATTTCCTTGAAATTTCTTCTCAAACCTATCTCAACTCTGAGCACCTATAATTTTACAATGTACTTCAATTTGAAACAAGGAACTTGTCAATTATTGTCGATCCACCCCACACTAAAAGTATGTGCAGTCCTCTATGCATGAATTCAATAGATAGTAATCAGCAAGTGGAGCACAAACGTGCTTATTACAACAAAAAACATTGAAAGGAAACACATATGAAAGGAATGCATTAGAGTAAATCTAATCTAATGGTAGTAATTCCTTATTACAAACACCAAGAGGACTTGTTTATAGTAGGGCACTCGCCTACTCTCGTTAAAATAACTAGGTAATCGTGCCCCATCTAGCACCTGTAACTAGAAAGCACCTAAATCAAGTATATAAGTCACAACATATGGTCCTAACCAATGCAATTGGAACTTTCTAGGATGGTGCAAAAAAATTGAATTATATAGAAGTACTATCTATCTAACTTCAATCTCCTTATTTTTAATGTTTCGATCATGCCATGCCTTCTACCTAACATTTTCTATCTTCTGAGTCCACCTATCAACAACACACCTTTCATCCAACTACATTAGTTTATCAATGCGCTTTTCAAGTACTTCCTCATCATCTAACCCTCCTACACGTGTAATACGCAAGGAAGGTAACATGAATTCCATGAGTAAAACAACCTCCACACCAAACACCAACTGAAAGGGTGGGGATTTATTCAACCCATTATAGGTTGTCCTGTATTCCCAAAGTACAACAGAGACTTTATCATCCCAGCATTTCCTTCCGAAGTCACAAATATTTGTCAATGTATGTCCCAATATCTTGTTGAAAGCCTCAGCACTGCCATTGTCCTGTGGGTGATAGTGTGTTATGTTATGGTGTGTCACCATAAACTCTACCAATAATATCCTGATAATATCATTAAGAAAATGAGTTCCCCTATCACTTACCAGACTCAGTGGACATCCATACCTGTTGATTATGTTTTCCCATAAGAACCTTGTTGTCATAGCTGCTGTTTAATCCTTTGTAGGCAGTGCTTCTGCCCACCTTGTAAGATAATCTATACAAGTTATAATGTAGCACAATCCAGTCCTATGCGTGGGTAGGGAAATAGGACCCAAAAAGTCAATTGCCCACTTTTCAAAAGGTTATGTGCTAGTAATAGGCCTTAAAGGCATTTCATCTATATGCCTAGGCTTTCCAAGGCATTGAAAATGGTCACATTCTTTACAATATTTTATACAATCATTGTAAATCATTTCTCACCAAAGTCCTTCCAATAGGATCTTGTGCATGGTAGCATTCCCTGCATAATGTCCACCTGCAATCCCACCATGAGATTCCTCCATAATGGCAGTCTGCTCATGCTCAAATACACATCAATGAAAAACCTCATCCTGACCTAACTCATATAAATCTCCACCAATTAACATATAAGGTGCGGTACGTATGGTGAGTTGTTTCTTCTCCAAATCCTTCATCCTTTCAGGCTCCACATCTGTACGAAAGAATATAATAATATCCTCTAAGTTAGAGGGCACACGGTTAAATCTAAAATAACATAATAAACTGAGTTAATCCTTGATAAATCATCTGGTCCTAAGTTACTCTTGCTTCGCTTCACCACAACTATAAAGTCAAACTCTTAGAACAACAAAATCCAACGACATATGCACCCCTGCAAAATGGGCTTGTTCACTAAGTACTTAAGTGTCATGTGATCTGTATAGAAAATAAAAGGAGTTTCCAGCAAGTAATTTCTAAACTTATGTAGTGCATAAATCATAGACAATGCTTCGTGCTATGTAGTTGTATAATTATGTTCAGTCAGGGTCAATTTCCTGCTTGCAAAAAAAATAGGATGGTTAACAATACCCTCTCCAGGCTGGGCTAGTACTATGCCAATGGCCATGCCAGAGGCATCTACATGCACATGGAATGGTTTAGTCCATGAAGGAAGGCATAGAATAAGCGCAGAAGTAAGCCTTTCCTTTAATGTCTCAAACGTGTGTTGTCGCGCTTTGCCCCAATGGAAAATTCCTTTACTCTTCAATAATTACTCTAAGGGCGTAGTTATCCTATCATAACCCTTGATAAAATTCTTGTTATAACCTATGTGCCCCAAGAATCTGCTCATCTTTCTCTAGTTAGTAGGTTCCTCTAAGCCCAAAATGATAACAACCTTAATAGGATCTACCAACAAGCCTTCTTTACATATGTTATCTCCCAACAGAGTTCCAAAGGGTATAACAAAGACACATTTCTTGATGTTTAGAGAGATGCTCAACTACCAAAACCTCTCAAACATAAGTATTAAATTGTCACAATTATCTTTTACTGGCCCATAAACTGTCCAATCATCCAAATAAACCTGTAAAAATTTATGAATGAAGTCCGAGAATACTTGCACAACAATGTGTGAAAAAACTGCAGGTGCGTTCTTTAATCCAAAAGGCATAACTGTGTATGCAAAACTTCCCCACTTAGTGGTGAAATTTGTCTTTTCTTGATCTTCTTTAGCAATCTGCACATGATGATATCCAAAAAATCCATTAGTGAAAGAGTAGATCTCGGGCCTTACAACGCATTCCAGAATCTCCTATGTAAATGGTGTAGGAAAGGGATCTATTACACAAACAACATTCAACTCCCTATAATCCACACATATCCTTGTCCTTCCATCTTTCTTTATGCTTATCACCATAGGGATAACCTAATATGACTCCTCAATGGGCTCAATGATCCCAGACTTTAGCATCTTATCAATCCCTTCCTTTACCTTGACGCGCAGATTAAGATTCATCTTATAAGGCCTTTTCCTAATTGGGTACACACCTTCCTTTAACTTGATCCTCATGTCTCCCAAAGAGTGATGCATCCCTTTCAACTTGTGATAGCCTCTAGGAAATAAATCCTAGAATTCACGCAGTAACTCAATTATTTTTGCAACCTCTGAGTCAGATCAGTAATCACCAATGATGGCCTCATCAGGTTTTACATCTATCCCAATTTTGACCTTATTTATTTTCATTGGATTATGATACACACATGCCTTCTCATCTGCACTTTCCAAGACCTCGCGCGTACCCATAATATGATCAACATCTAAATTTTCCACTTCTTCATCATCAATCATGTAAACTAGTTTACCTTTTTCTTTTTCTAGCCAGGTGTGCCCAACTTGTTCTTCACAGGTCTCTTCTTCTTCAAAGCATGCCCCTAGATCTGACTCACTTAGTAATTCCTGAATAATCTCCTCAGCCTTTGAATTATCTCCTATAGTCAAGCGCTTTATAATCTATAAGGCCTCATTCACTGGAGGTTTAGTAGAAAAATAGTCAAAGGTATGAATCATACATGCAGTCAATTCTTGCTAATTCCATGTTTCTCTATTCAACTCCACATAAACATACCATGCACATGCGTAACCACGCAGAGTGAAGTAGAACTTGTGCACCCACAGTGAAGGTGGTAAGGCATCTTGCCCCTATGTCCAAAGTCTCTCACACTTCTAAACGTGGTGTGAAGCATAATCCTTCCCATGAAATTCATATGTCTTGGTAGGAACATTGCTCATAAGAAATCTAGTAGAGAAGGTGATTCTCACCTCTCGCCACTCTAAAAGACTATCTCTATGTGCAGCCCACCAACGTGTTGATTTCCTGCACAAGGTATATATTTTTAGAAATAAAACTTAGCTTAATTCATCATTAGTTGATATTTGAATAAATGTAATAAGTTAAAGTATTAAATTAAAATATTTTAAACTTATGTCAATAGGTATTAGTTGTCCTTAGTTATTAGTTAACTAAGTGATAGTGTTCTCATCCCTATGTTTGTGGGATCATGTTCTATCTTGCATATTTTGTTCCTGGATGATTTCCATGAGGGGCAATAGGGGCAGTTAGGGGCAATATACTATTTTTTCATATTTTCTCAAATTAGGTGATTTGCTTCCATATATTGTGGATGAGATATAAGTTGCCCCATATCTATAAATATTACAGCTCTCTCTCTTTTTGTAATGCTTGATTTCATACTAATAAAATTATGCAAACAATGTCTTGTTTTCTATAAATAAATCTTGTTTGTAGACAAGATTTGGTATCAGAGCAACATTCTAATCCAGAGAGGAGTGTAGGAAGTTTTAGGTAAGTTTAAGGAGATCTGGAGAAATTACAGAGCTAGGAGGAGCCATAGATGCCCCCAGCCATTTCATAGACCCTACCCGAATTCACACCCTAGTTCACAAGTTGATTTACAGTTGAAGATCACTTGGAGTGCAATCACATGCCCTTGTAGACCTAGATGTAACTCTCTTGCAAAAGGTGACATTGTTTCATTCTCTGGTTATTTTTTTTAAATTACCTGTATCTGTAATTTTTTTCAAATTGGAAGCATTTTTTAAAAATATATACAATGTTTTTGATCTGTGGGGACCCAAGATTTTCAATCTCCCCATATTACTTCTTCTTACTCTTCTCTATATTTTGTCTTCTCCTTCCAAGCTTTGTCAGAAGAAGTTTAAGCCACAAACAAGGGAGATCTAATCCAACGTGGAAGCTTCTCTATGAACCTGCACCTGATAGAGGAGAAGAAGATAGGAGATTTCAACGATCTCCAACGTGCTTGCATCCAAAAAAATAATACAAATTCAACGTGGAGAAGATTTGCAATCTGCAAGGAAGAAAAAACAACGTTGGAAAAAAGGAAGAAAAAGTTGTCTGTAAGGAAAAATACATGCGTAGAAAGAGAAAAAAATAAAAGAAAACTACAGCCAAGGGTTATTATAATGCTTAGGCAAAGCGGTTGAACTGCATTTGTGCCCTAAAATGCACTATGCATGCACACACGTCTTTATCTGTGTTCAGTTTTAAAAAAAAATATTTTAATTTTTTTTCCATTTTTGGACGTCATGGAAAAAATTAGAAGCAAAAAAAATTCCATTTTTGGAAAGGGGCCTGAAAAGATATTGAAATCGCAATTTAAAAAAGTCATAACTTTCAATTGGTACCTCAGATTGAGGTGCTGTTTTTTTTAAAGTGTGTGTTTTTACGAGCTTAATGCCTTGGTCTAGTTTTTAATAAGGTTTGTTTTGTAAAAATTGAGCAAATTAGAGATTGCTTGTATTTCAAGAGAAGCCAAAGAGTCCAAAACTTTGTTTTTTTCAAATCGGCCAAAAGAGCCATTTTATTTTTGCATATCGTCCACAACGCCAAATTTATAACAGGGCCAATAGTGCCAAAAATTCATTGTACATGGTCAAAAAGGAGCCCAAAATAAATAAAATAATATTTTTTTGGGGGGGTGTGCATGCTTTAAGGGGGAAAAAGTGTTCAATTTTTTCTTCTACTATTTATCACTTTTCACAATGGTCGTAATTACGGCACCAAAATTCTTTTTGCCAGATTCTCAACTTTTGCATTCTGATAATTATCCAGCATGGAAAACAAAAAATTACGCACAACTTGATTTTGAAAATCTATGGTCTGTTGTTTTTGGTATGTTAATAAGATTTGCAACAAATGTTACACAACAAGTTACATTTGATCGTGCAAATCAAAAAGTAAAGTTAATAATCTTGTTTAGTGTTTCACATGAGGTATAACCTCATATTCGTGAGGCCACAACAATAAAAGAATCTTGGGACAAGTTGAAAACAATATATGAGTCAAAAAATAAGAACACAATACTTCATCTCCAGAGTTAACAATTGAACTTGAAAATGCAACCAACTGAGAAAGTTGAAATATTTTTAAGAAGAGTAGCAAATTTGTGTGCTTCACTTCAAGATTTTGAAGAATAAGTAAATGACAAATCACTTGTGCCTATAGTATTGAGAGCTCTTCCTCCTTCTTATAGGATTTTTGTGACCACGTTAAACATAACTAGTCAAAACACAACTTTTGAAGAGTTGGTGAATATGTTACAACACGAGGAAGCTATTCACTCAACTACTGAAATTGAAGAGTAGACACTTGCTTCTAATCAAAAAGGGAAAAAAACAACCTAATTCTAGTAAACAACCTCATAAGCAAGGTATACTTAACAAGGCCAAAAGGACCAACAAAAATGTCCTATTTGTGGTTGAAAAGGACATGAGTTAAAGAATTGTTGGTACAACACATTCCAACAAGGATCGTCAAGTGGTAAAAAGATTGATTACCAAAAAACAAAATCAGGCCAACAATAGAGTAAACAAGGACAAAATTATAAAAAATGGAAGAAGAAACCAACTCAATAAGGAAATGTAGCCAAATAGGAAGATCAATTTGAAGACGATGACTTCCTATATTATGCATAGTCAAATGAAGTATCCAGTTCTACAAATCAAATTTTGTATGTCGACTCGGGTGCAACTCGATACATGACAAGAAAGAAAGATTGGTTCTCCAAAATGAGTAAAACACCCACCAAAAATCATGTCTCTTTGGGCGATGATACATCATACAATGTTAAAGGCATCGGTTCCATTTCACTACCACTTGGGCATCATAATTGTAAAATTACAGATGTTCTTCATGTCTCCGGTTTAACAAAAAAATTGTTATCCGTGAGTCAATTATTAGATCACAATCTCAAAATTGACTTTGATTATAAAGGCGGTAAAAAGATGTGCCTAATTCGAGATAAGTCACGAAGCTCCAAAATTGTTGTAAAAGCTTTGAATGTGGGAAGAATATTTCATTTGGATTTTGTTCAATGAAATGATCAAGCACTTGGACATCATCAGATCAACTATGGCATCAAAGACTTGGACATGTGAGTTTTGGCTATCTTGACACACTTCATTGATACGACATGGTTAGGGGTTTACCACCTCTAAAAAAGGGTACAGATAAATGTCAACATTGTTTGGTAGGAAAATAACATAGAGCACCATTCAAACATAGTAAATTTTGAGCTAAGGCAAAACTTGACTTGGTGCATTCCAATCTGTGCGGACCAATGAGACCTAGCCCCTCTGGGTTTCAATATTTCATGCTCCTTGTTGATGATTATTCAAGAAAAATGTGGATATATTGTATTTTTATAAAAGACCAAGCTTTTGAAACTTTCAAGAAGTTCAAAGCCCTTGTTAAAATAGAGTCTAGTAGGAAAATAAAAACACTCTGCTCAAATCGAGGGGGAGAATACACCAACAAAAAGTTCAATGATTTTTTGAAAACACATTACATTCATCATCAAATGGCTCCTCCTCACACACCGTAACAAAATGGTGTTGTTGAAAGGTGAAATTGTACTCTCATGGATATGGTGCAATGTATGATTGATGATGCATGTTTATCAAAAACATTTTGGGCCGAAGTAACTAAAACGATAGTCTATTTACTAAATAGAGTTCCCACTATAGCTCTTGATGGAGTAACACCTCAGGAAGCATGGTCAAGGCATAAGCCATCTATTTCACACCTTAGATTTTTTGGATGTAAAGCAAGTATGCAAATTCCTAAGAAACAAAGAACTAAGCTTGATATGAAATCAAAAAAACTTATCTTCTTAGGATACAATGATGAAGCTCTTGGCTACAGACTTATGGATCCAAGAATAAGGAGGGTATACACTAGTCGAGATGTTGAGTTATTTGAGAAGAAAGAAGTAGATACTCCTTCCATATAATCACATGATGAAAAAATCATCCCTATAGTGAAAACGATGACGACAGTGATGATGGGGAAAATGGTGAAACTCAACCTCCCACAGGAACCACAAAAAGTATGCCTAAATGGTATACAAGTATGATGAGAGATGAAAAATTACATAGTGTCCCTGACACATCTACCACTAGAATGAGGACTCGCAATATGGCTCGAAATGAGGTAAATTTGGCCTTAATGGGTAAAGTTGTTGAAACTATTGAGTCATCCTCAGTTTTAGAATTCCTACAGTCTAAACCTTGGAAAGATGCTATAGATATAGAATATAAATCACTTATGAAAAATAATACATGGCAACTTACAGATCTTCCACTAGGGAAAAATTTGATTGGATGTAGATGGATCTTCAAAATGAAGTAAAAATAAGATTAAAAAATTGATAAACATAATGCTAGACTAGTTGCTAAGGGATATTCTCAAAAAGAAGACATTGATTATGAGGAGACTTTTGCTCCCACAGCTAAGATAAAAAATTTCAGGTTAATATTTTCTCTAGCTGCATAATTTGGTTGGAAAAAACACCAAATGGATGTGAAAAGTACCTTTCTTAATGGTGATTTATAGGAAGAAGTTTACATGACTCAACCAGAAGGTTTTGTCATACCAGGTACAGAGGAAAAGGTATGTAAACTCATAAAATCACTATATGGTCTAAAGTAGTCTCCCAGGGTATGGTACATAAAAATCGACGAGCATCTCATTCAACATGGATTCAATAGGAGTCCATACGATCCTAATCTCTATCTCAAAAAGAAAGGGGGGAGATAGTGATCGTTGTAGTATATGTCGATGATCTAGTCATCACTGGAGGATCAGTGAGGATGATTGAGTCAACAAAGAAAGATATAACATGATCATTTGACATGACCAATCTCGGGATTTTGTTTTATTGTCTTAGACTTGAAGTTTGGAAAAGAGAAAATAATATCTTTGCTTCACAATTGAAATACACCAAGACAACGCTTAAGAAATTAAATATGATGGATTGTAAGCCATTTTCCACACCTATAGAGATAAGACTTCAACTGTCTCGAACAAATCCATCACCAAAAGTAAATGTAACTCTCCATCATCAGTTGATCGGGAGTATCATCTACTCAACTTACACTAGGCCGGATATCAGCTATGCAGTCAACTATCTTTCATGGTTCATGCAAGAACCAAGGGTTTCTCACTAGAAATTAGCAAAGTAGATACTGAGGTACATCAGAGGAACTATGGGCTATGGGCTAGAATATAAGAAGAATAATAACTTCTTCTTGACAAGATATTCAGATTCAGATCATGCAGGAAACATAGATGATAGGAAATCCACTTTAGGATTTGTATTATTTTTGGGATCTAGACCAATATCATGGGGGAGTAAGAAGCAGACTTGTGTTTCAAGATCCTCCATAGAATTAGAATATCATGTAGCAGGTGGAGCTGTCTATGAAGTGATATGGCTCCGATGTATACTTGAAGGATTGGGAATACCACAAAAAGATCCAACTATCCTACATGTTGATAACGAAGGAGTAGTAAAACTTGTTCGGAATCCAGTTTTTCATGAGCACACCAAACATATTGAGGTGCAGGTACATTTCATTCATGAACATGTTCAGAACAAAAAAATCTAGCTCTAATATTTCCCAACAGATATGCAACGTGCAGATGTCTTCACAAAGTCACTTGTTCGAGGTAAATTAGAGGGTTTTAGAGAATTTCTCTCATGTTCACTTGAGACCATACTAAATTAAGGGGGGAATGTTAGAAATAAAACTTAGCTTAATTCATCATTAGTTGATATTTGAATAAATGTAATAAGGTAAAGTATTTAATTAAAATATTTTAAACTTATGTGAATAGGTATTAGTTGTCCTTAGTTGTTAGTTAACTAAGTGATAGTGTTCTCATCCCTATGTTTGTGGGATCATGTTCTATCTTGCATATTTTGTTCCTGTATGATTTCCATGAGGGGCAATAGGGGTAGTTAGGGGCATTATGCTATTTCTGTTAATTTTCTCAGATTAGGTGATTTACTTCCATATATTGTGGATGAGATAGAATCTATCCAATATTTATAAATATTGTAGCTCTCTCATTTGTTTGTAATGCTTGATTTCATATTAATAAAATTATGCAAGCAACGTCTTATTTTCTGTAGTTAAATCTAGTTTGCAGACAAGATTTGGTATCAAAGTAGCATTCTCTATTCAACTCTGCATAAACATACCATGCACGTGCGAAGACACATAGAGTGAATTAGAACTTGTGCACCCATATTGAAGGTGGTAAGGCCTCTTGCCCCTATGTCCAAAGTCTTATACTTTTGAACGTGGTGCAAAGAAAAATCCTTCCCGTGAAATTCATATGTCTTGGTAGGTGCATTGCTCATAAGAAATCTAGTAGAGAAGGTTATTCTCACCTCTCGCCACTCTAAAAGACTATCTTTGTGTGTAACTAACCAACGCGCTACTATCTTGCGCAAGGTATATATAAGCATATTCCTTCTTTCCACTTGATCTACCCACTAGCTTCTATAGCTCGTAGAAATATGTCAAGATTTCTTTTGCCAATGTACCTTGATACCTGGTTACTGCCTAAGCACCTAACACAGTGTGATCTGCTTACATGAGTAACTGCACTGTTCATCTCATGCCCAACCATTTCATAAGTCCCATGCACCCAGTTGTCACAAGAAACACTTGTTGTATCACTCATAGACTATGCATCATCCCATTGAATAACTCCTTCTTTTGATGGCTCAAGTACTTCAGGATCTTTAATGGTGCGCACATAAATTCTCTTCAAATATTCTTCACTCAAGGGTTCTACATAAGGCACAACTTTTCTGTATGTTAAAGGGATGATCACACGCTCCTCTTTTTTCTCAAAACTGGTATAATATTTATTAAAGTGCAAATCAACATTGTTCATGTAACACAAAAAGAACCCAAGTAAAGCTAGAAAACTATCTTCCTTCGCAAGTTCCAAGACCTCAAAGTCTCTAGTAAACTTGGCCCCTTGTATAGTAATAGTGACATCCTTTAAGACTCCAATGGGTATGGCTTTAGTTCTATTCGCCATATACAAAACATTTGAAGATGAAAGTAATGGTGGCCTCCCCATTTGATTCCACACATCCAAAGTGAGTACATTCACTTTTACACATGTACCAACCAATATATTACTCAACCATCCATCAACAATGACATTCAACGTGGTCTCTTTGTCATAATCAAGACTGTGAGGAGGTAAGTTCGTATGTAATATATGTCTCTCACGCTCAACCCTAGAGTGTGACATCTTCCCCCTTAACCATTCCATTAATATAAGAATGATTTTCTCTTGGCGCAACATCTTACAAACCTCCTTTAAGTCATCAACATCTTTCTGAGGAAGCTTAAATGATTTTGAATGTTCCAGCTTCCGGGACTACTCCTTCAAGCATTGTATCTCTCTCTGCAAGTTTTTGATAACCTCCATAGTCTCTTAATATACTTCCTTTTGATGAGTAGGATCTGGATAATTTACATGTAATACCTCTTATTTTGTAATAATAGGTTTCTGCTTCAGAGTCTCATGCGCACGCACAGCTTCAGCACATGTAGTATCTAATACTGAGATTATCTCTGGGTCAGGGGATAAGTTCAGAATCCAATGATCCTCCACAATACACTGTACTTGAACCATTCCCATGCTTTTATCTATCTTGTGCTGATTGCGCATGTGCTCATACAAATATAGGAACTCCTCAAAATTGTGATTCTTTCTACAACAGGAGAAAATAATATTTTGAGGGCACTCATGTCTATAATGATCAGGGGATCTGCATGTATAACAAGTTCCTCGTGGGAATTCACCTCTTCCACTACTGCATCCTTGGCCTTTGAATCCTTCATGGTAACCTCTACCTCTACCATCTCCATCAGAGCACATTTCATCGTGATTATGATTATGATGCTCACCTTGTTCTTTAGAATTTTTTGCAACACAGGTCTGACATTCACTAGTTTCAATGACATCATGAATCTGATCAATCAATCTGTAATTATCTGTATCATGTGTGGTAGAATTACAAATCTTATAGTAACAAGACACGTTCTTCCTTATTGTGTGCTACAACAAGGGGCACCTACTTGAATCATGATCCAGATGAAAGATCTCATAATCCAACAACATGATGCACACTAAATTACGAGGGAAACTATCCTTAGTATGTCTTTCCACCTCATAATACGTACACCAAATACCTCTGTGCGTCTTATGGGCTGAATTAGCTAACAAATTTTCCAACTTATTTTCCATAGATGCAATCTGGGCTTCCAAAAATGGGATAACTCCAGTGTCTATTCTCCTAATTACCTCAACACACAAAGATTCCTCAAGTGTCTTGCTCATATTTGTAAAATTATTGTGTGAGAGCGCCCTCCTAAAAGGTGTGATCAAACCACCAATAAACCATTGAGCATGCTGGCTGGGGTGAATATCATAAGACAACTTTGATAACAAAGTTTTAAAGCATGCATCATACTCCCTTATGCTCTCAGCGATACTTTGCTTAATATCCTTCAGTGCACTGATGATTTTCTATTCAAATTTAGGTATATGAAACTCTAAAAAGAAAGCATCATGCACCGTGATATAGTGTACACAAGTATAGTTTGGATCATACTTCCTGTACCAACTATGTGCATGCCCTTGCAAAGTAGTAGAAAACTAACTTGACTTATGCTCTGGAGCTGTAATCCCCTTAACATGCCATAGTATCTCACACATATGCACATGCTCAACTACATGTTCAATTCCTCTGTATTCTGGTAGACAAAGAGACATCTCATATTAAAATTACTGGGGTTGGTGTGGGCTATGCCCACCAAATCCAGAACCTATCTCATGTATTCCATCCACCTCTAGGACCACCAAAACCACTAGATCCTGAACCACCCGATCCTCCTCCCATGGTGGGCACCGGACTAAAGGATGTGCTGCTTTATGTTCCAACAAATGTACTAAATTAAACTCCCATGGTTTGCGAAGTTGTGCTACTCCCAGATATGTTACTAATTTTCCATTCCGATGACGTGCCAAAAAAATATACCTCCAACTGGACCCTCAAATAATGATGTCTATGCCACCATAGATGAATATTCAATTTGATTAACTCCTAAATTTAATGGAAAATAAAATCCACATGTCGTTATTGAAGCACCTACACTAGCCTAATTCTCAATAACTATTTTAAGAATTGGAACACCAAGCACAAGGGCTAGGTCGCCAGGTGGGATTAGATGCATGCCCATGGTTCTTAGCCATTCTTCCTCAAACTCACTCTCATCTGAATCCAAAGAGGGTTCCCTACTATGCTTACCCAAATGGGGGAGTACCAGATTCTTCTTCTCCACATCTTCCACGCGAGCTTCAAATCCTTCATGATCCATCTCTCTCCACAACATCACGTTGCTTCACCAAGTCCCTCTTGCACATCTTATTAAAATTAAGCCTCCTTTCTTCTCTCTGCCTTTTTTCCACTAGGTCCATCATATATCACCATGCCCACTCCTACCCCTGTGTGCAATGGGATTTATCTAGCTATATGTTGCGCCTCTAAATCCAAAGTTACAATCAAGATCTTAATCGTTAAAGGTATAACACTCAAATAAGATCCTTTGGGTTTGCACAAGAAATGGAACTCAACAACCTCTAGGTAGGAATAAGTAGAAACAACGTACTTCAAGGTGTAACTCTGCAAAACACCACTCCACTAATGATCTACAAGATGTGTCCAAGTCAGATCGACATCATGCAAATTCTGGAAGTCTTCCTGTGTCCAAACAAGTTTTTTATACCTCCAATTTATCTTTGATGTGTATGCTAGCAGCCATTTGTACAACTTTATAAGGAAATATGAAAATAATGTCTCATAGAGCTTGTGATACAGATTCTCCTCAACCCAAGTGCGTGCATCAAATTTAGGTCTAGTGTTAAATCCGTGAGGAAACTCTTCTTCTAAATTGTCTAGCCATCTCTCAATGCTAACCAAAGTCAACTGGTATGTCTCCATCATGTAATAACTTGAAAAGAGGTCCCAACAACAGAACCAAAATATAGACTTTTATTTTACCAAACAACCCAAGACGTACTGACACATCACTTAGGTAGACCTGATCACTCACCCAAAGCACGCAATGGTACCGGGTTCCTCTTTTATGGCAATGTTATCAAGGATTTAGCATGATAAACACACATATAATCTAATCCACAATAACCATTCAAAACTAAAGCACAAAAAATCTAGGTCAAAACCATAGTGCATGAAGGATAAAACAAGAATTACTATTAGATTTATGATGCAAGATCCATTTACAGATATGTCAATAATCATTATCTAACCACACAGATCCATTGTATTAATCACCACACATCACATATGCTGAATACATACATATGAGTATCATCATAGTTCATACGCGCCCATAAACCAACAACATAACCTTACAAGCATTCATGGATACTAAATCCATCCAAATCAATACACACACACACACACACACACACACACACACACACACACACACACACACACACACACACACACACACACACACACACACACACACACAGAGAGGAGTGGGTAATTTCCCTTCACCACCTAAGCATCCTTAAAATAGGTTACATTCCAAGAATAGCTATGCTCCACTATAATATAAATACAAAAGCATGTAAGCTCTTCTAATAATAGATCTCCTATAGTTTACTGTAAGTTCAGATCCTATTATTAGCTCAAAACACTGCATGTCACTTGATCTTCCACTAGTACCAAAATATATTTTGCTTAGTCTTCAAGTCTTCATGCCTTTGCGTGCTCTGCACTCAACCCTATCTCTAGCCCATCCATACAAAATGGCTAAGTACTTGAACTCATACTTTCCAGGGTGTGCCATTTTCTGCTACATTTCCACGTGTTCCTATGCACCCTATGTCCACACACCCCAACCTTAAGTGTCTTCAGTACTTAGGTTATAATTCATCATCCCAACAACCTATTGAATCTTTTGATTCATTCTTTTGACTTGGACCTCGTTTGCCCAAGTCATGTATTTAGGACTTATTGAATCCTTAAATTCCCTCCTTTGACTCGGACCTCATCCGCCCAAGTCTTGTACATCAAGACTGCTTCAATCATGGATACATTGAAAATAGTTCTAGCTATTCCTTTGACTTGGATCTTGTTTACTTAAGTATCGTATCTTAGGACTCATTGAATCATTTAATTCACCTTGTTGACTTAGATCTCGTTTGCCTAAGTCTCATAAATCAAGACCATTCAACTTTTATAAACATGAACCTTTCTCTTGACGAGTTCATTGCAAACTCTCATCCACCTAATTTTAGACAAATCAAAAGTGTAAAAAGAGAATAAAAATCCATATCCAATCCATCATTAAAGAACTATTTGAACATAAAAAACGTAGAAGTAAATACATCTTATTCCATGTGTTCTCTCTACGCTAGGGAAGGATGCTTGCAATGTTAACTCATTTAATAAAAAAAATTAATTGTTTCATCTATTGGTAGATATATTAATCATACCATTATCAAATCTTCACATTCTTAACCTTTTACAACATAGGTTAACCTTGTTCCTATTGGGCATTATATCTCTTATCCTTGTTATAGTTCCTACCATTTCAGATCTTTTTACCTATGGTTTTATCTTGAAGCTTACTGATGGCAACTCCTCTTTTCAAACAAGCTCTCTCTTTAAAAAAATTCTCTAACTTCTTTACTTGTAACTTTTAACTGTTAATCTCAATCTACGATGTTGAACCCTTGCATCCTACTAGTCACATGAGGCTAAGAATTGGAGGTAAATTGTTTTTTCCCAATAACAACAATATCAATAAATAAGCCAAACTTACTCTAAAATACATAAAAATATAAATCAATCCTTACACATTTCGTCCTTCACAATTTTTGGTGATGAGCCCATAATTCTTACTAGTAGTATGAGACTGGGAATGTAGAGAAATGTCCTTACTCACCTTCAAGTTGTCTTTGGTTTCGAGCCATTGTCTCTTACCAGTGGCATGAGGCAAGATGTAGGGGGTCCCTTTAAAAAACAAAATAAATAAATCAACCAACAAATAAAACATTTAGAATCAAAAGTTCTTAATAAAAAACATTTCAAGAAGTAATTTAGTCACTCGTGTTAAGAGAGACACTAATTCCTTCAACCAAATTTTTCCAATCAGTAGGCCATCAATGGATCTAAGTCTAGTCAAAACTTATAAAGTGGAAACATCTTGGAATCAGTCAAATACTCTTGACTGAGGATGCATCACATTTTTCTCACATGGATCATTGTTACACCTTGTGTGTTGGCTTCAATCATCTTCATTTTCATATCACTATTCTCCTCGTTCTCCCATTCTTCGCGGATATTGGTGATGAGCCCTCACATCTTCCTACTTATGTGGAGTCACAAATGGAGTGATGTATCCTATCATTACATCATCTACATTTTTTTCAATAGACTAGAATGCTTACAATTGTTTGAACATGAGTTCAGACTGTGCACCCTTATACTGAGTCAAAAAAACATTCAAATATGTTTCTCAAAAAACTCAAAAGCATTCAAATATGTTTCAAAAATCCAAAAAAATTCAAATATGTTCAAAAAACAAAAAACAATATAAAAATGGAAAAAACAAAACATTTAGATAATGTTTGACAAATTTCAGCAACTGAATAACACAGTTCAACAATATCCCCATTTGACGGCGCTCCTCATGATCATTCTAGATCATATTTCAATAATCACTTTTCATGCCCATGCTGTATATATATACTTGAGGTAATTAATTACCCTTTCATAATATAACTTTGATTAGGGCACACTTGAATTTCAAATTTTAATCCAATACAGATCAAACTTCAATGGGATCCAACAAGAGTTTATTTTGGAGTATTTATGCATCACTCCACTCTTCAGATCAATCCAATCTTCTCGCGTGCTAGGCTATCGCTCGGGGGCATTCATATTTGTCTAGTTCTTTAATGTGGAACACATTTGAAGTGTCATTAGATGTCATTACAACAAATTGTGTTGTATTGTTGCGGTTTGTCAACATTATGATGATGCTTTTGCTTCTTTCAATTTTTTTTCTTGTACTTGTTTACCTTTGTTGTAGACAAATTGCTGGAAAGTTATTTACATCTTAGTTCACATATAAATTTGGTGTAGTTCCTTCCTGTTCATATTGAGTTTGTTTGTAATGCTTGTCTTGTGTCTTTGTGTCACTTGTATGTGTTATGTTTTCATCCTGGTTTATTAAATAAGCCATGATATGTTTTCCTTTTTGTTGTGTATTAAGGTTTGTTTACATTTCTTTGCATTTGTATTTTGAATTCACAAAAATTTTAAAAAATATATATCGAAAAATTCAAAAATCCATATATTCAAAAATTCAAAAATCCATATATTCAAAAATTAAAAAAAAATCATAAATTTTTTTCGAACAAACATTCAATCATCACAAAAATCCTACAGTTAGAAAACCCAAGAAATTATATTTCAACAGTTCAACACAATCTCGATAAAGTCATACCTTTATCTATTACCCTAGTGACTGTTCCAATCTTACAACTATCACTTTCTTCCCTTTGCATGGTTCCTAACTATGTTTGGGGAAGGTGACAAATTATTTTTCCTTTGCAATATCACTTCACCCGGGGCAATTTCTATCATATCGTTTGTAAAATAGATCCAACAAGAGTTTCTTTTGGAGTATCTAAGCATCACCCTACTCTTCCAATATGATCCTATTCCCACACCTTTCATACGTTTAGTGCTTGGGGACATTTTCATCCACTTAATCATCATTGTGGCATGCATTAGGGGCATAACTGATTGTATTCTTTTTTGACATTGTGTTGCATTGTTGATGTTTATTTTTTGGACCAATTACAAGTAGTGTGATAACATCTTGGTTCCTTTACAACCCTAACTACTATGTATATTGGGTTTTTTTTTCCTTTTTACCTTTTATTTACTTTGTGTTTGTTTTTTACGTGTATTTGGGTTAACCATCTTGATTACTTCATAATCATAGTGACAAATCTAATGTGCAATAGAAAAATAAAAGTTTCTCTTATATTTACACTCCCAAATGATGCTCATGCTACAAGCACAATTCCTTCCATCCTTGTTCAAATTCCTTGTTTTCTTCCTATCAAATGGTTGTCTACCACTTTGCTACATCACCTACCTTCTTGATGGGACATTCCTTTCCCATTCTACTTGCTAGGGCATACAAATACTTAACCACTTTCCTCTCGTTAATCTATATGCGTCTACTATCTTTAAAATGTTATTACTTCGCAATATCACTTAAAAGAGGGGAAAATGTAGACACCCTAAAAATACATTCATATTTCTAGCCTATTTCCATCCAATTAGAATTAATTAAATTAATTCTATCGTGTTATATTACACCCTCTTAGAATTAATTAATTAAATTATATTATTCTCTTGGAATTAATTAAATTAATTCCTACAACCTGTTAGCTAACATAATAAACATTTAATTATTTAAATGGTTAATTATCTATTCACAATTATTAACTAATTAAATTAGTTATTTAATCAATTCTACATATCCTAGTTAACTACACTTGAAATTCCACTTCCCTATTCCACTTGGACTCCACCTCTAGATTCCTAGGAAGGTGGGGGCAATTAAGTTGGATGTACAACCACCTCCTAGGTGTAACTTCTTCCATTCTAAATGTTTATTGCCCCTTCAAATATGTAATTCCACAGACCCAGTCTACTTTCTAGGTAATTATAATTATTAACCTAAAGCTTAGTCAAGATTTCATCCACCTTTCATGGCCTTACCCTTAGCTATAAAAGCATATCATTTCCTTTGTAAACTCATCCATGGAAATCCATAAACAAATGTAGCAATTTTTTTCTCATTTTTTGTTTGAATCCTCATGAAATTTTCTTGTAACATTTAAAAGTTATTGTTAGTGCGAAATCAAAGCACCCCCAAATGAGTCGTCACATCCACTTTTCTAAGGCAGATTCATTTAGTGTAATTGCACAATATTGATCTTTTCTCAAAGTGTGGGACCTTGTAGAATCGGAAAAGCTCTCCAGATTAAAGGTTGGTTCCTATTCCTCTATTTAGGTGCATACATGAAAACTTGCAGAGGGCCTATTCCTAAAACTAATATAAGTTTTACCAAGGAGACAAGGATAAAAGGGATACAAGAAATCAAACTAAGCTATAAGGTGATGCACCAAAGGAATGATGAACATTCATTTTGTTGATGGACACAAACCAAAAAAATGTGTACGATAACCGAGCACAAACAACCAAATCTATAATGAAATACTAGATGAAAGAAAAAGAGACAAGAAAGGATCTAAAATCAATCACAGACGTGTTTTATTGCTCTACAGATTGATACAATGCATTACAAATGACCAGGAGGTAGGAAACGTATTACAATTCTGAAGGGAGGTGTGATACTCCACGAGTTCCTTTGCCAGAAGAAAGGGGAGCCTACATAATGGGAGAATGTCCAACCCTTTACAATGAGTCTCAACCCTGTATTTATAGACTCAATCAGAGAGAAGAAAGAAAAAGAGAGAAGCGAGAAAAATAGGTTAAAGCTCAACTACTACTATTAATGTCTCTTGCAAAATCTACCCCCAAATCTACCTTGACTGCATCAATCTTTGGTTCGGTGCCTCAATGAAGGAGGAAACGACGGAGCAGATCGAATCTAATCTAGTTGTTGGGGTAGATGGATCCCGCATTAATTTCCTTGAAGATGTTTTATCCATTTTCTTCTACATAACCTCTCCAAACTTAAATTTTTAGATCTTCATGCCATGGATGAAGCTGAGATCTTTCCAACGGTGTCATATTTTCAATATTTTGAGCCCTAAGTCAAAAGATATGCCCCTTCGAAGTTTGTATCGGGTCTGTACAAAAGGGCGGGAAAACCAGTTTGAAAAAATGGGCCTCCTTTCGACCGCTGGTCTGAAAGTGGCCTCTGTATTTTTCTCTTAAAATGGCATGGGGTGACACGTGGCTTCCTCTGCCGGCCCACTCAATTTATTTGTTTCTTGGCTAAGTTCTTTGCTCGGCGGGGTCATATTCCTTGTTCAAGGACATGTGGCAACCTGACGCTCAGTTAGAAACACTCTCTCTATTAGATCTTTGATTTAGCACCATTTGGACACTTGGCACTCTCCACCAGCCTGCCACCATACATTGACTATTCAACCCGACTCTGATTCTCTTTTGATACTGGACGCGTGGAGGCTCCACGCTTGTTTGAAAACTTGATCAAGAATTTTCCTTTGAAGGAGCATCAATTTGACACTTGGAAGCCTCCGTAGGTCTTTGAAATTTTCAACGACCTTTCCCCTCCTTTTCGGGCCTTGGGATACGTGGTGAACTGGCATAGGTTTGAGCCTTTTCCTTTGGATATATCCTTGGGGAAGCGTCACTTGGACACGTGGCAGTCTCCGCCCATACTTCTATACTTAGCCTTTTCCAAGGCCCACCCAATCTATCTTTTGACCTTGTTGACCATTTTTTATGTGGAGGGCTGGTGCAAGTTTGAGCCTCCACCTTAGATTCCCATTTTGGAATTACACCGAGATGACACATGGCCCCTTCTACTGAGTTGGATACTTTTCAACGGCTATGTTACTTTTGGGGCTTTAGATGCGTGGAAATTTGGCACTCGTTTAAGCTTCCCCTTTTGGATTCAACTTTAGAGAAGTGCCATGTAGACACATGGCTCTCTCTACTGCCTCCTCCATACTTAGTCAATTTTGGACTTTTTTTGAACTGTTTCGAGCTCGAAAATTTTGAATCTTCACCTTTCTTTCCCCCTCTTGCTCCTGGCTTCTCTGTAGCACTACCCCTTCTTTTCAGGCCTTTCTATTCTATTGTCGAGCCCATATGTAGCCTGTAAAATTGATTTAAGACATGGAAACGACTCAACATAGTCATTCTTCTTGTATAGGGTTGTTTAATCTTTCTCAATCCCTACCACTTCGTTGTTGAGTCTTTCTGTGACCTATTTGCAAGATCCGAATGTGATTTCTCATGTTCTTTCTATGCGGGGTCATGGCTGATCCAATATTTTACATGGGGGGGTGAAATATGGATAACAATTTGGCGAATCATAGGGGTATCTACCTGCTAGATGAAAAGACCACTTGCCTTGTCATATCCATTGGTCATGGAGTCAAGAACAACAGTCTGATACCGAGCCTTCCTCTGATTCATGAGCCTGACTATTGACACTCTCAATTTTCATGAGAAATATCGAAATGATGGTTTCTGAGAGTAGAAAATTGCTTTGACTTGAGGCTTCATCTGTCTCTCTAAATGGGCTGCATAAGAGCAATAAAACAACACCACAACTATATACAAAATTTGAAATCATACATGCTTCAAGTAGAACATTCAGAGTGTGCAAAGCAATTAGGAGAAAAGCAACCTAAACTACAACAAGAAAATGTGCACAAGCACTTAGGGGAAAAATAAATTAAACTAATATGTATAAGGTGAGGACCTTCCTTCTAGTAGCAGTGTTTAAGATAGATTCCATTCACTGGAATCTGCAACTCCTCATCATCCAATGTAGACAATTGGAAAGGATTTCTACTTTTACATCTTGTGACCATGTAGGGGCCACTCAAAATGGCATCAAACTTGGAATGCCTTCCTGGTTTTTCCCAATCTACATCCCATTTCAAAACTAGGTCTCCTTCCTAGAAGGTCCTTGCTCTTGCCTTCTTGTTAAAGCATTTCTTAATCGAGGCCTGATCCTTCTTGATGCAACCTAGAATTCTCAGATAACACCTGGTCGCACTGGCACATCACTCAGCCTAGGCTGAGTGCTCACCCGAAGTGTGCAAAGGTATCAGGTCCCTCTTTAGGGTTGCTGTAGCAGAATGGTAGCATGATGAAGTAGTATAACAAACATATATTTAGAAACTAATCCATGTATACATCGTTGCACCGTACTAGATCTATAAGCACTTAAGTATAAATCATCATGATAACAATAGTATACAATGAAAAACATATCAGACACTGTTGTTCGACCAATATTCTTCATATATTCATCATACCAACAATAAAAAAGCTTCATACAATACCAGACATGCGTGCATGGATCTGTTATAATTATCCAGTCTCATGCACTCATGTATCTCTAACCCTTCAAAGCAGTATGTGTCCCTATCTATCTCTTAATAAATAATTCATTACATATATATAGGGTGGGGGACTAGCCCTTCACCACTTAACTCTACCAAAATAGGTCGCATGCTAATAATAGCCACGCGCCTTTTACAACTATAGCCATACATGCAAGTATACTATCTATAGATCATTGATAGTTAACTATAGTGGTGGATCTATTCTTAGCTTATGTCCATGCAAGAGTGATTTGACATGCTCTTTGAAATCTCCACGAAGAGTGGCATGCAAGTCTCAACATCACTTTGTGTGCTCAGCGCACCAAACTCTAAAAATAGCTTTGATCTCCAAAATCAGATAAGTCCTGAATGTCTGACTCTACACCTCCATGCGTGATGCCTTCCTATACCTTCATGCCTTTCCTGCTGTGATGTTATCCCACATGGACTCTGTGTGTGAGTTCTACTAAGTGTTTTCTGTGATCAACATTACCCCACCCTAATCTCATTGTAGCCCTGATAATGGTGATGTCCAAAACTTACACAAAGAATAGATAAATAAAGAATGGTTGAATAAGGTATACACAACAAAAACTGTTCAGGCCTCAAGCTCCTCCATTTCATTCTAAAGCAGTAACTCTGGATATTCCTCTTTTATATCTGCTTCCAAGTTCTCCCACTCTATCAACACTGTTCCTACCTTCTCTTACACATCTACAATGATAGACTCTAGCTCACCCATAGTTAGCTTTCCCTACTAATTCTATATCACAAGCATTATGCTTGACATAGAGGTTTACACCCCTTCCAATATATCCATGTTTTGAGCAATGAGCTTTCTAAGCTCATCTAACCTTTCCTTATGCGGTGCCTATGCCGCAACTAGTGTCTCATGCTTATGCTTCACCAGAATTAATCATTCAATGCGGCCTAGGGTTGCATCCTTCATATCCTTTTGCACTTCATTATCTTCCTCCAATGTTTTTACCGTGATCAACACATCTGGAGCTGTGCATATCATTACTGCATGATCAACTTTCTTCAGCTTGTCACGGATGGCTTGTAGTAGGCCTTCATAAGTAACAATATTTCTTACTACTGCAGCCTGTGCTTTCTTTGCCTCTTCCGCGGGGTCCTTGGGCTGCTCTATCATGTGCACCTTTTCATCCTCCAATATTAATTTTATCATTGTCTTTACGTAGTGCATCATAGAAGGAAATTATTTTGGTACTTGGGATTCCAAATGCGGGTGTACCTTTAGGACATCATCTCCAATTTCCTCCACCACACTAATAAAAGTGTCTTTTTTTCTCTTGATCATGTCCTTTTCCTACACTTGGCGCACTATCTCCACATCCTTGGCTTTCAACTTCTCTGTCAGTGCTTTAATGGTAGCAGATTTATCAACATATCTTCTTGCTACTTCAGCAAATACCTTTACCAGAGCATTGCTTACCTGGTCATCTGTCATCACCATTAGCTTGATTTTCATGTTCCTTATTTTAGGTGCCTTCTTCAATCATCTTGACATGCATGATTCTTCACTGACATTAAAGTATGGCTCATCCATATGCGTTTGCATTGACCATGAAAGTTACTTCCATGTACGCAGTGTCACCTTGTCCTCATCTATGAGAACCCATTTGAATAGATCCTTCTGCTCGATGGTGCTCTGAAACCGAGTGCGAACAATCAACTTTGGGTCTTCTGCATATCCCATTGTATTGGCATCCTCACTTGTTTGACGGGATCTTGGCCTTCTTGGAATGGCTACATCAAGGTTAGGAATACTAGATGTATCCTCACCCTTGTCTTGTGTGGCCTTTGATTGTTCCCCTTCTCCTCCATCCATTTTCTCCTCCTCCTCGTGTTGAGGCTCCTCTTCTGCTAGAGATGAGGGCACCTTCTCCTCAGATTCTTTTGCTTCCTCGCCTAGCATGAGTTTTCTTCTTTTCTTCTCCTCTAGCTCTTTTACTTGCTGGGTTTCTCCTTGTGCCCTTGTGCGCTTGAATACCTTCTTAAATATTTGGTCACCCTGCTCTTCCCCAATAACTCCTTCTCCCTATGAAGCCATCGTACGCTCCTCCTTTTGGCCAGATGACTGCTTCCTCCTCCACACCAAGCCGCCACTATCCTCCCGCTCTTCATTCTCTACCTGATCATCTTGCTTGGGTTCATAGGGCCCAGGTGTTGAGACATTCTCCATGGTATGCTTCCCCTTCGGTGGCCCTAGAAGCAAAAACTCATTTTGCACATACTTCTTATTTTGCATTTTCAGCTTAAGTTGAAGGTATATCAGCGTGGCCCTGATATCCGCAATGGAAAGTGTCTCTAGTTTAATGATCAAAATCTCTAAGATAATACTCTCATTGTATGCATTCTTCCCTGGATATCCATATGTTTTCCACAAGGTGTGGTATTCACAGTCCACCTTGTCTGCATTAAATACTAACCTTCGTGTGTTAGTGAACCAATGAATTAAAGCTTGGAAATATCACGTGGAAAATACATAAGGCAGTTTACACTAGGGGCTCCATGACCCATCTACCATTGGAAAGCGCATAATACAAAAGTGTTGGTAGACTACAAACTGTGCTTGCTTCCCTAGAACCGAAGGTAACTCCTTGGGTATACGCCATTCCTCTTCAAACGCCATGTGGATCCTATCATACCACATCTCCACTCACTCCTTTACCTCATCCGTCATAGACCCCTTACATAGATACTTGCTGAATCATTCAGCTGGAGACTTTTGATTCATAGGGTATTCCCATATATTCTCTTTTGGGCCATCTGGTACCCCAATCTCTATGAATACCAAACTTAGCAAAACATAGCCAAAACTTATCTTGTTTCCTGCGAGTGCTTCCTCTACTATTTGCTCTGTAATGAAGCCAACAATGTTGTGACTCCTTCTGATATGTGCTTTGCCACATGTAGCCATATAGAGTTAACTTGTGACCAACAACCTTGGTCATTCAACTTTGTAATCAGGTGTGCTGCTACTTGTACTACTGGACAATATTGTTTATTTATCAATATCCATTCCATGTGGTCCTTTCTGGTAGCCTAGTGCTTTGTGTGTCTCCAAAATGGCACTCTTATCAGCTAGGTCAATCTTAATATCCTCGCCTATTTCCTTTAATCTAGTTATTGTGGCAATAAGAATGGGTGTCAATCTTACCCTCCATCCTGCAAAATAGAAAAAGTCCTCATGGACTCGGCTCATCAACCATCTATACAATGGTGCATATTTCCCAAAGTATGGGAGCTCATATAGTTGGTAGACACCAATCCTCTTCAATAGCCTTTCCCCAGCATCATCATATACTGGCATGCCATCCTAAGTTTGTCTGTTCATTCGGGAGGTGAGCAAGTCATCTAATTACTTCTTGTTATCCTTGGTCTAGTGGTTATACTCTCTTATCTTGCTCTGATGTATGTGGGTATCCCATTCCTGGCCCACAATTACTTCCTCAGGGTATTGCATCTCTGAAAAATTACTTTCTGAGGCCATCTCTTCCTCTTCTTCTACTACCACCTTCTTTTCCTTTACTGGTGCTGCTTTCTTCTTTGGAGACATTCTTCTCTTTGGGTTCTTTTTTCTAGACCTTCTGCTGCAAGTTTTTATTAGTTTCCTTCAAACCCTAACTCGATTCAACTATGCCCTAATTTGTAATTGGGAAATCATGCACCCTAGCTTTGTTTTGTCACTCTTCTTCATTCAAACCCTTCTCATACGGGGATACAAGCCTTTCTAATACACAGATTTGTCTTTCACACCTGGTTTGCTTGCTTTGCACCTTGAATCACTTTACTTGGCTCTTCACACGTAGTTCTTTGTCGAATTCTCATAGTCACAAGGGTAAAAATAAATCGCATCCCATCCTTATATGGATTTCCACTTTTTGTTGCATTAATTTCTCCTCCACCTACCAAATTCTCCTCATTTATTACCCATTTTTGTCATTTCCGCGTGGTACATCTTTGCGCCAAAAAGCTATAACCTTCTAGCGTGCCTTTTTACTCTTTGTTATAGACTTCTCTTGAGTGCGTGCTCTAGCACCTGAGTACCTCGTCACTGCACCATCTCCTGGTAGTTACCATGGCCACTGCTTACCTTGCGTTATACTTTCCCTCATTCATCTCCATCCTTGGTTATCTTTGAGAAGAAATATTTTGTCAGTCACCCTTAGTAACCTTCTTTCTCAAAACCCACAACATTAAATCTTCGCAGCATATACTTGAGAGTCACCAATAATCCACCCCACACTAAAAGTATGTGCAGTCCTCTGTGCATCAACATGCTTCATTTTGTAGTTAGCTTCATGCGCGCAAGCGTGCTTATGACACAAACTAGAACTAAATTTACAAAGCATAGCGACGATGAAAGAAACACATTAAGGGAATGTAGAAGGGGAAACCTAAGCTATCTAGTAATACTACCTTATTACAAACACCAAGAAGACTTATTTATAGTAGGGCTTCAACCTACTCCCGTTAAAATGATTGGGAAGCCTCGTGCCATCAATTTCTTCTAATTTTAAAGCACTTGACTCAAGTATATGAGTTATAATATATGGCCCCAACCAATGCACCTTGAGCTTCCCTGGATGGCGCAAAAAGTTGGACTCATATAGAAGTACCATTTGTCTAACCGTAAGTTTATTATCCCTGATATGTCTATCATGCCATGCCTTTTGGTGCGCTTTCTCTTGTTTTTGACTCCAGCGTGCTATGTCTCGGCACTCATCTAGTTGAACCATCTTCTCAATCCGTTCGTCTAAGGCTTACTCATCAACTAGACCTCCAACACACGCAATGCACAAAGAAGGTAACATAAATTCGATAGGAAGAATAGCTTCCGTGCCAAACACCAATTGAAAAGGTGTGGCTTTGTTCAATCTCTTGTATGTTGTTCAATAAGCCCAAAGAACAACAGATACTTTATCATCCCAATATTTCCTTCCAACATCACAAATATTGGTCAATGTGTGGCTTAAAATCATTTTAAAATCCTCAGCAGTTCTATTTCCCTAAGGGTGATAGGGTGTAATCTTATGGTGGGCAACCATAAACTCATCTAACGTAATTCTTATTGTCTCATTTAGAAAATGTGTGCCCCTATCACTTGTTAAAATTAAAGGATAACCATACCTTGTAAGAACATTCTCCCATAAGAACCTTGTTGCTGTAGCCACTGTACAGTACTTTGTAGGTGATACTTCTACCCATCGGGTAAGATAATATATACAAGTGATGATATAACATGATCCAATCCTATGCGTGGTTGGTGAAATAGGCTCGACAAAGTCAATCGCCCATTTCTCAAAGGGTTTTGCACTTGTAATTGGTCATAAAGGCATCTCATCCCTTTGTCCTGGTCAACCTAGACATTGACAATGGTCAATTGCCTTACAATACTCTTTATAATGATTGTACAATGTTTCTCACCACAAACCAACAAGTAGGATCTTACGCACTGTGATATCACTTGCATAGTGGCCACCTGTAATACCACCATGTGTTTCTTCCATTATATCCTTTCATATATGCTCTAATACACAACGGCATAACACCTCATGTCTTCCTAATTTGTACAAATCACCACTAATTAACATGAATGGTGCCACACGTATAACAAGTTGCTTCTTCTCTAAAGCTTTCATGCCTTCTGGTGCCATACCAGTCCTTAGAAAGACAACAATGTCCTCTAATTCTGATGGCGTGCATTGTAACCTATACAGCTGTGCATCAGGCATGGTCTCTTCTATTGTTTGTGCCTCTTCTCCTGATTGAATTCTAGACAAGTGATCTGGTCCAGAATTGCTTTTTCCTAGTTTTACCACAACTGTAAAGTCAAACTCTTGAAATAAGAGTATCCATCAGCATATGCACCCCTATAAAATGGGCTTGTTCACCAAATACTTCAACACCATGTGATTTGTATAAAACACAAAAGGTGTGGCCAACAGATACTGACCGAAAATTTGTGCAAGGCATATATCATGGACAAAGCTTCGTGCTCTGTAGTGGTATAATTTTGTTCTGGTAGGGGTCAACTTCCTACTAGTAAAACAAATGGGATGATCAACTATACCTTCCTAGGTAAGACACGGACACCAATGGCTAGCAAAACAAATGGGATGATTAACTATACCTTCTCCTAGGTTGAGCTAAAACAACACCAATGGTCCAGATAACACATGAACATGAAAAGGTTTATCCCATGAAGGAAAGTGCAAGATAGGTGTGGTAGTAAGCCTCTTCTTCAGTATCTCGAATGCGCACTGCTGTGACTCCCCCAATAGAATGTACCTTTTCCATTGAGAAATTCTTCCAAGGGTGAGGAAAATTTTGCATACCCTTTTATAAACTTCCTATAATACCCTGTATGACCCAAAAATCTGCGCACCTCACTTTGATTGGTAGGCGCTTTCAAGCCTAGATGACTGCAACTTTAGCTGGATCAACCAACAACCCTTCCTTGTAGATAATGTGTCCTAAAAGTATGCCAAAGGGAGTAGAAAAGATGCACTTCTTGATGTTCAATGAGATACTCAACTGTCTACATCTTTCAAACATTAAGTGCAGATTGTCACAATGATCCTTAATTAGCCCATAAATGGTCCAATCATCAAGATAGACCTATAAGAAGTTGTGAATAAAATCCTTGAATGCTTGTACCACTATCCTTGAAAATACAGCAGGTGCATTCTTCAATCCAAAGGGCATCATAGTATAGGCAAAGCTTCCCCATTCAGTAGTGAAGGTGGTCTTCTCTTGATCTTCTGGGGAAATCCTAACCTAATGATACCCTGAGAACCCATCTGTAAATGAATATATCTCGCGCCCAACCACTCCTAATATTTCCTCTGTGAATGGCATAGGAAAGGGATCTGTAACACATGTTGCATTCAACTCTCTATAATCAACACAAATTCGAATCCTACCATCCTTTTTTATGCTTATCACCATAGGACTGACCCATTCTGATTCATCCAATGGTCGAATGATCCCAGATTTCAACATCTTGTCAATCTCCTCCTTTACTTTCTCACACAAATTGGGATTCATTCGATAAGGTCACTTCCTAACAGGGCACGCACCTTCCTTGAGCTTTATCTTCATTTCTCCAAGTGATTTATGCATGCCTTTAAGTTCATGGTATCCTCTTGGGAATAAGTCCTCATAGTCTCTAAGTAACTCTATGATCTTTGCTACTTCTGATTCTGACCAGTAATCCCCAATTATCACCTCCTTAGGTTCAGCTTTTGTGCCTATATTTACCTTTGTTGTCTTCATAGGTTCATGATATGCATGTGCATCTACATCCGCACTGGCTAACACTTCACGTGTTCCATGTGAATGATCCACTTCCAAGTGCTCAACTTCCTCATCATCAATTATGTAAACCATCTTCCCCTTGTCTTTTTCCAGAGAAGCATGCTCAAGTAGTATGATATCATCTTCTTCATCCTCAAAACGCGCCCCTGTCTCTATCTCACCAAATAATTCTTGAATAAGTTCTTCCACTTTCCCACTGTCTCCCATGGTTAAGCGCTTGATAAAGCTTAAAGCTTTGTTCACTGGTGGTGTAGATGAAAAGAAGTCAAAAGTTTGGATCATCCTTGCAGGAAAATTTTGCCAATTTCCAGTGTCGCGATGTAATTCAGCATATACATACCAAGCACACGTGTAACCTTGTAGAGTAGAATAAAACCGATGCACCCAAAGTGAGGGTGGTAATGCTTCCTGTCCTACTATCCAGAGTCTCTCACACTACTGGATATGATGCTGAGCAGGTTGATCACCATGATAAGGGAAAATTTTTGTAGGTGCATTACTTCTTGAAAACCTGGTTGATAAGGCGGTCCCAATCTTTCCCCATTCTAAGAGATTATCCCTGTGGACCACCCACCAGTGCACTGCTGTCCTGCCCAAAGTATATGATAACATATCTCATCTTTTAAGCTGGTCAGCCCAGTTTGCTTCCATGGCCTGTAAGAATCCAGCCAAATCTTCAGATCCAGTATAGCGGGGTACTGAGTGACCTATACACCAGACAGAGTGAAAACCCTTTTTGCAAGCAACCACGTGCTTAACTTCGTGCCCCACCAGTTCATAAGTGCCATGAGCCCAATTATCACAAGAAATACTGGTAGTATCGCTGATTGACTGAGAATCTTCCCAATGAAGGATTCCTTCCTTAGATGGCTCATTGACCTCTGGGTCCTGAATAATGTGTATATAGATTCTGTTCAAGTCCTCTTCACTTAAAGGTTCCACATATGGTATGGATTTCCCATCTGTCAACGGTATTATGACCCTTTCCTCCTTGTTCTCAAAGCTGATATACCCCTTGTTAAACCTCAAATCAGCATTGTTTGCATAACACCAAGGGCACCCAAGCAAAGCTGGGAAGCTATCTACTTCCACAAGTGCTAACACTTCGAAGTCTCCTGTGAACTTGGCCCCTTGTATAGTGATAGATGCATCCTTCAAAACTCCTATGGGAGTAGCTTTTGTTCTGTTTTGCCATGAACAATACATTAGATGATGGCTGCAATGGGGGTCTCCCCATTTGTACCCATGCATCCAATGTAAGTACATTCACTTCTGCACCTGTGTCAATCAAAATATTTCTCAACAACCACCCATCCACAACAACATTCAAAGTGATCTCCTTGTCATAGTCAATGCTATCGGGGGGAAGATTCGCATGAAGTATTTGTCTTCTAGTCTCAGTTCCCATGTGCAGGAGTATTCCCCTTCAACCAATTTCCTAATAAAGGAATAATATTCTCCTGGCACAACATTCTACATACCTCTCTGATGTCGTCAATATCAGATGGGGCCTTTTCTGTATCCTTATGCTCTAATTTCTGAGACTACTCTTTCAAACCCTGTATTTCACCTTGAAGGCTTCTAAGGACCTCCATAGTTTCCTGATAGACTTCTTTCTGATGAGCTAGATCTAGATACCTAGCATGCAAAACCTCCTCCCTAGTGATTGTTGGCTTCTGTTGCAAAACCTCTCTTGCACATGCCACCTCAGCTCGTGTGGTTATCTTGACTATTACTGTCTTAGGTTTTGGTGTTAACTTGGGCATCCACTGATTCTCTACTACATGTTGGATTCTAACCATCCATGTGCCTTTGTTTTCTTGCTTGTGATGCTTACTGAGATGCTCATACAAGTTTGGACACTCTTCATAACTATGCCCCTTTCCACAAAATGAACAGGAAATATTCTGTGGGCATTCGTGCCTATAATGGTCAGGTGAGCCACATGTATAGCAAGTTCCTCAAGGGAATTCACTCCTTCCTCCACCTCGGCCTCATCCTCCATATCCACCTCAATATCCTCATCCTCTTTCACGAAACCCTTTACACCTTCTGTCATTTTTGTCATAGTACATTTTATTATAATCCCTATCCTGATGCTCATTCTTTCCTTTAGAACTATCAGCCACACTCACCTGTCTCACCCCAATATCAATGGCATCATGGATCTGGCCAATCAATCTACAATCCTCAGTATCATGGGTCGTGGACCTATAAATTTTACAAAAGGAGGATACATTCTTCCTGATCGCGCATTGTAGTAGGGGGCAGTGACTAGCATCATGATTCAAATGGAAAATCTCACAGTCTAACAGCAGTGAACGTACAGTTCTGTGAGGGAAACTATCCTTGGTGTGGCCTTCTACTTCACAATCTGTACACCAGATTCCTAAGCACGTTTCATGAGCTGAGTTTGCCGATAATTTCTCTAACTGTTTTGCCATAGCTGCTATTTGAGCCTCCAAGAATGGACTAACTCCAGTGTCAATACTCCCAACTGCTTCAGTGCATAAAGCTACTTCCAATGCTTCATGTGGGTTGGTATAAGTTTTATGTGACAGTGCTCTTCGAAATGGGGTAATCAATCCCTCGAAAAACCATTGTGCATGCTGACTTGCATGAATGTCATAGGAGAGTTTGGATAGAAGTGTTTTAAAATGGGCATCATACTCATGTACACTTTCAGTAGTGCCTTGCTTTATATCCTTGAGTGTTCTTATACTCTTCTACTCAAACTATGGGATATGGAAATCTTTCAAGAAAGCATCTTTCAATGTTACATAGTCAATACAAGTTTGATTGGGATCAAACTTCCTATACCAGCTGTGCACGCATGCCTGTAATGTAGTAGCAAATTGACTTGCCTTGCACTCAGAAGCCATGATACCTTTCACGTGCCACAATATTTCACACATATGAACATGTTCAACAGCATCCTCGATACCTCTATACTCTAGGAGATGAAGGGACATCTCCATATAAATGTTATGGGGTTGCTGTGGGCCTTAACCACCCGACCTAGAACCTCCTTGGTTTCCTCTTCCTCCAAAACCACCCGAACAATTAGAACTAGAACTGCCCATACCACCCGATCCTCCTCCATAATTTGGAATAGGGCCCATGGATGCACTCCCCTGTGTCCCAACAGTGGTACTATACTAGACCCCTACAGTCTGTGAAGTAGTCCTAGTTCTAGAGGTGAATCCCACACTCGGCGTGCTCATATTCTGTGTAGATGATGAGCCTAAAAATGTACCCCCAAAGAATAACGAAGCTGTCTATGCTGCCATTGATGTACTTGCTGTCTGAATTATTTCTGCTCTTTCACTTCCTAAATGAAAACTTTGCTTACCTGTTGTACTAGATACTGGAAAACCAAGCGCAAGGGCTAGGTCAGCAGGTTGGCTTAGATGCGTGCCCATGGCCCAGGTCATATCTACTAGTGCGCTTCCATGTGAGGCCAAAGAGGGTTCTCTATCATGCTTTCCTAGATGGGGGAGTTCCTGATGCTCTTGCTCTTCTTCCTCCCCATGAGCCTCAAATCCTTCATGAGCCATCTCTCTCCACAACACCATCCGTTCTACAATTTCTTGTTTCTTGCATAATTCCCTCTTGCACGCCTCATCATACTTCAGCTGCCTCTCTTCCCTCTGTCATGTTACCGCTAGGTCTGCCATCTTTCACCAATCCTATTCCTTCCCCCGCGCATGGAGATTTTTAGCTTTCCATGGGTTTATCTTCCAAGTTCAACGTTACCATCAGTATTTTGATTGCCAGTGGAATACCTTACAAATACGTCCCTCTAGGATACCGTAGGAACTGGAACTCTGCTACCTCTGGGAATGAATAATCCGAAATTGAATACTCCAGAATATAGCTATTTAGAACACCACAAAAGTAGGTATCTATTGCACAAGTCCAAATCAGGTCAGCATCATATAGTGTTTGAAATTCATCCTGTGTCCAGACAAGTGTGCGATACCTCCAATTCCACTTAGACGCGTATGCAGTCAACCACTCGTATAATTCTACGAGAAAAATAGCAAATAAGCTTTCATACAAATTTTCATATAGATTCTTCTCTACCCAAGTGCATGCACTAAATTTGGATCTAGTGTCAAACCTCTGTGCGTATTCTTCCTCCAGATCGAGAATCCACTCTTCAACGCTCACTAAAGTTAGCCGGTATGTCTTCATCACGAACCATTCTGAAACAACTGAAAAAGATGTCTCGGAAATGGAACCAATGATACAGCCTAGAATTCTTGGATAACACCTAGTCACGCTGGCACATCACTCAACCTAGGTTGAGCACTCACCTGAAGCACATAAAGGTACCAGGTCCCTCTTTAGGGTTACTGTAGCAGAATGATAGCATGATGAAGTAGTATAACAAACATATATTTAGAAACTAATCCATCTATACATCATTGCAACATGTCAGATCTATAAGGACTTAAGTATAAATCATCATGATAACAATATTATACAATGACAAACATATCAGACACTATTGTTCAGCCAATATTATTCATATATTCATCATACCAACAGTACAAAAGCTTCATACAATACCAGACATGAATGCATGGATCTGTTATAATTATCCAGTCTCATGCACTCATGTATCTCTAACCCTTCAAAGTAGTATGTGTCTCTGTCTATCTCTTACTAAGTAATTCATTACATATATATAGGGTGGGGGACTAGCCCTTCACCTCTTAACTCTACCAAAATAGGTCACATGCTAATAATAGCCACGTGCCTTTTACAACTATAGCCATACATGCAAGTATGCTATCTATAGATCATTGATAGTTAACTATAGTGGTGGATCTATTCTTAGCTTATGTCCATGCAAGAGTGATTTGACATGCTCTTTGAAATCTCCACGAAGAGTGGTGCACAAGTCTCAGCATCGATTTGTGTGCTCCGCATGCCAACCTCTAAAAATAGCCCTGATCTCCAAAATTGGATAAGTCTTGAAAGTTTGATTCTACATCTCTGCACATGATGCCTTCCTATACCTTTGTAACTTTGCTCCTGTGCTGTTCTCCCGTCCAGACTCTGTGTGTGAGTTCTACTAAGTGTTTTCTCTGATCAACACTTCTCTATTGTTTGGAGTTCATGCTCTCTGATTTTTTCCAATTCCATCATCTCTGCATACCTAGACTCCATTGGTTTGAATTCAGACATCTCCAGATGTTTCATGAGTTCCAATACTAGCAAATCAAGTGATATAGGCAACACTACCTCTTTCCCAAAGACAAGTTTGAATGGAGAGCTTCCTGTAGATCTCTTAGGTGTTGTCCTATCAGCCCATAAGGCTGATTTGAGCTTTGTGTGCTAGGTTCTCTGATTTTCATGAAGATTTCTTCTGATAATCTTTAGCAGGTTCTTGTTTGTGGACTCAGCTTGGCCATTACCTTGAGGGTAATAGTTTGAGGAAGTGCTCAATTAAATCTCATTCTTGATAGCCCATCCTGTGATCTTGGAACCTATGAATGCTAATGCATTGTTTGATATAATGGTGTTTGGCACTCCAAACACGGTTACTATCCCTTCATAGAAATCTTGTATACTAGACTCATTAGCTTCTTTGAGTGCCATTGCCTCAGTCCACTTGGTAAAATAGTCTGTTTCCATCAGAATCCATTTATGGCCTTGGCTCGAATTTGGATTGATAACTCCAATGAAGTCCAATCCCAATTGCATGAATGGCTGGTCAACTGAAATTGAGTGCAATGGAAGTGTTGCTAGCTTTTCTTTGCCTTTAAATAATGCACAATTCTTGCACCTTTTGATCCATGCATAACAATCACTAAACACCCTGGGCCAATGATAACCTACCTTCATGATCTTGAGTGGTGTCACTCATGGAGAAAAATGGTTCCCAACTGCTCCAACATGGAATTCTTATAACACTCTCTCAATCTGATTTGTCCCAATACATCTTAACAGAATGCCATTGATGTCCCTTTTAAACAAAACACCATTGATAAGAACATATGGGATGGCCCGTAGTCTGAAATGTATCCTTTTTGCTTTACTCATCCCATGAGGACACATGCCTATTTGAAGGAAGTGTACCATGTTCCGAGTCCAACAAAGAGTGGATACATCATCATTTTCTTCCTCTTGACTATTTTGTAGAACAAAAACAACTCCCTTTTCACTATTTGCCTCATCTTGTTGAATTAAGTCTAGTTGTTCACACAATCCCTTCCCACGGACCAACTTAGTGACCTTAATCTCAATGTCATACTCCATGACACGAGTGATCCATCCTACACATTTTTCATTCAGATCCTTGCTGAGAAGGAAATCCTTAACTCCTGCATGGAAGACTAACAATTGGATTTTATTGTTTGAAACCAGATGCTTAAACTTCTTTAATCCTCTGATCACTACTAGGACTTGCTTTTCGATGAAAGAGTATTTCACTTTATAGTCCTCCAGACCTTGACTGAAGAAAGAAATTGGCTGCTCTGTACCTTATTTGTTCTACTATACTAAGATTGTAGAAATTGTGTCACTGCCACCAAAGGCATATAGTATGAAGTCTTTAGAGAAATATAGATTCACGAGAGTTAGGACCTGTGATATAGCTTCTTTGATGGCCTCAAATCTTGCCCTTCCTTCAGCTGTCCACCTAAATGCCAAGCTCTTTTTCAACATTAATGTTGTTGGTTTGACAAGAGCAACACAGTTTGGTACAAACTTGCAGACAAAATTGATTTTTCCCAAGAAGCTTTAAAGGGATCTCTTATGGCTTGGCAATGACAATGTTCTTATTGCTTCAACTCTCTCTGGGTCAATTTCCAAACCTTCCTTTGAAACAATATGGCCTAGAAGCCTACCCTCATGGGCCAAGAATATGCATTTTTTAGGGTTTAATGATACCCCAAATCTCTTATGTCTTTGAAACACCTACCTTAGGTGAAAAAGGTGGTTTGCTACATTTTTGGAGAACACAGTAATGTCATCTAGATAGATTAGTACTATTTTATTGATCAGCCCTTTGAATTCCATATCCATTTCCCTTTGAAAAGTGGCTTTGATATTAGACAATCCAAATGGCATTCTTCTGTAGGCATAGGTGTCCCATTTGGTGGTGAAAGCTATTTTGAATTGATCATTTTCTTTCACCATGATCTAGTTGTACCTTGATTAGCCATCTAGGAGAGAGAATCTCTCTGATCCAGACACCACCTGCAAGATTTGCTCCATTGAAGGGAGTGGGTAATGATCTTTGAGGAAAGCTTTGTTCAAGTCTCGAAAGTCTACACATAATCTAATCTCTCCATTATTCTTTCTGATTGGGACCAAGTTTGGAACCCAACTTGAGTGTTTGATTGGAAACATGATATTTGCCTCTATCAACTTATTTAGCTCTTTCTTCATCAAAGGTTCAATGTGTGGATTGACTAGTCTTTGCTTTTGCTTGATGGGCTTAGTAGCTGGATCTATTTGATTGTGTGTTGAGATAACTTCGGATTGAACCCTCTGAGGTCTTCATAGCTCTAATAAAATACATTTGGAAACTCTTGGCAAAGATGCATGAATTCATACCTTTTTTGCTCAGTGGCCACTTTTCCAATTTGAAGTGTTTTGCCTTCTCCAACTAGAATTGACTTTGAATCTTCTCCTTTGATCTGTATATTAGCCTTCTCTTTTCGAAACTGATCATTATGATTGAAGATAGACTCCAATGTCACCAAACCTTTGGGAAGCTTTTTTGTATGCAACTTTACTACTTGATCTCCATATTGCTGTTATAATCTATTTTGATTCCTAGATGAGAACTCAACTTCCTCTTGTAAAAAATTGATGATCAGTTGATCATTTTCGAACACCTGCAAGCATGTGTTATTATCTAGAACTTTTGGCCTCACAACTACATGGATATGTGGCTTTTCTTTGTCCCTCTTGATGCTCTCAACCACATCAAATGTTGCTCCAACTGCTATAAGCCTATCAGCAGATTCGTTCTCCTTCCTGGGTATAGGCACAATGTTGAAGGCTTCGAAATCCTCAATGAGATCCCATACCCTACTCTTATAGCTCTTGAGTAGGTCATTCTTGATGACATTAAGTCCTCTGACTCGATTGGAAACTAGTTCACTGTCACAAAACACTTACAAGTTCTTGATTCCTTGTCTTCTAGCCCAATGAAGACCATGGACCAAAGCCTCATATTTAGCAGTGTTATTTGAGTAGGCAAACTGAAATATGAAAGCTGAATAATATTTCATACCTTTGGGGGAAACAATCATAGCTCCTCCTCTGGCTCCTTATCTACTTCTCGAGCCATCAAAGAACAATTGTCATACTTCATTGTCATCTTTATATTCTATCTTAATGATTTCAGGAAGAGGATGATTCTATTCATGCAGACAATAGAAACCTAGCTTGGGTTATTCCATATCCTTATAGGGGTCAAAAGAATGTCTTTTATTGGCTCACTCATCAAGATTCAAGTCTGGGATACATCCCACCTTGGTATCCGCTTCACAAGTGCTTAGGAGGTATTGTTGATCAAAAGTTGAGCAATTGGCATTGATTGGGCTAGGCACATAAGATTCAATATGATAATCAACAATGGGCTCAGATCTGATTGTGGCCTTCACCCCATACCTTGTTGTAAAGAGCATATGTGAATAGTTAGCAGACAGATAGCCTCCAATTTTGGTAGTGAAGTCCCTGGATAAACACAATACAAAATGTGGTGGCAAATCTATGATTGATACGTTCTGCAACATAGTCACATTGGGGAAGACATGAAAAGTGAGGCTCAGATCCTTGATGATTCTAATATTTGTCACTGCTGTCCCATCTAATTGCACCACCCCTCTAGAGATGACTTCATATTAGAGACCCAGTTGATCAGCTATTTTCTTGGGCATTACAGAACTACTTGCCCCATAATCAATCATACAATTGTGCACCAATTTGGCCCCAATAATCAATGAAACATAGAATGGAGGAGGTCTCAAGTTCTTATCTTATTGTTCTTGATCGTTTTCCCCATGTTGAGTTATATTGGTGAGAACTTTCTCTTGCTGGTTAGGGGGTTGATTTGAGCTTGACCATTTTTGTATGGTAGTCTGCAATAGATCCCTTTACCCTGGAATGGCTAGTGACTCCCATAGTGAAATGTTCACACTTTTCCTCTTCATTTGCTCAATGATATTAAAAGATCTATCCTTTTGTTGCCCCTTTCTTGACATATTTCTCTCTTGCACATGGGTTATTATAACCGGTGCCTAAGTGGGTTTAGAAGGTGGCTTGGATTGGCTCTGCATATTGGGAGTTGTGTTTTGGATGCCAATACTTTGTGGAGCAATGGAGGATTGAGGATCCCCTGAGTTTAGTGAAAGTCCTTCTCTAATATTTCTCTTCTTGGACCGTGTATTGGTAGCTACACTTTGAGAAGGGAACTGATTCATTCCACAGAAGTCCTCAGCTTTCCAATTGACAAGCATAGTTTCACTTAGAGGCCCCTCTTGCTGAGCTCCTTCTTGCTGATTTTCTTCTTGGCTAGGTTCTTGTGACACCATACTAGTTTGCACCATCAATGCCTAGGTTAGTGCACCATTAAAACACATTGATTGGTTATGTGGCTGATTGCATGGGAAGCACCAATCATATTCTTGTGCCATGTTGTTTTGTGCAGGAACCAATGCCCTTGATGTTGAGGCTGTATTTGGATCATATGGCCTGAAAGATCTAGTAGCTTGATGCTGTCCTTGGTTTTGAATCTGATTTACAACTTGAGATGGTGGTCTATTTTACTAATACTGGGGTCTAGCCTGATACTGAGCTTGAGGCTGATATGGCCTAAAAATATGAGCCTGTTGTCTTTTGATGGTTACTAACTCAATCCCCAGGTTTTGAAGCTATTTCATGACTTCTTGAAGCTCTTTTGAGGTGTTAGATGATGAGGTGGAGGCTTCAGCTAAACTTTGACTCCTAGGAGTAGGTATAAGAGCTATTGTGGGTGTTTGGCTGGTACTTAGGTTACCTAATTGATGGTATAGAAGCATGGATGGCCTAGAAGCAAGTTTTCCAACCTGAATTAAATGATTTTCATCTCTTATAGATAGGTTATAGGCTACAGGTAAGGTTGTGCCCCCCATTGACTAAATCATTAAAGCAATATCAAAATTTAAAGATCTAAGAAAGTATAAGAAGACACCTTCATTAGTGGGCTTTACTGCTACTAGAATCCTGTCCTAGGTCCTTTGAAATATGAGGTTAAAGTCTGTCAATTGCTCATTAGGAGATCTTTTGATTGTTTTCAGTTACGCCAGCAAGGATAAGTTGTCTCCTTTCTCTCCAAACTAGTTGTGAAGAGCTATGCATAGATGGTCCCAAGATTGAATAGAGCCTACTTCTAGGCTCCTGAACCATTATGAAGCTTTACCATTGAGTGAAGAGGCTAGAAAATTGACTGCAATGTCCATCTTAGTGATCTCATGGATTGTACAGACATTTGTGATATCTTGGATGTGGTCAGCAGGAGAAGTCTGGTTTTCCCCAGTTAAATATGGGATGTTATTCAATGTTACCAACAGGACTGAGTTTTATGCATTAAGAGCAAGTGGGATGCTACTAGTGAAGTTGACGTAAGGATTTAGTTATTGGTGTGCCATCCTGATCATCCTGAGCACCCTTATTGATTGAAAGAATGGCCTACTAGGAGGAGGTGTTGATAAGACTATGTTTGGTGGAGATATAGACCTCTGGACTCTTCTCCCTCTTCTCCTTCTATCTGAAGACAAGTGTATGTGTACAAACTGTCCCTCCTCTCTGGTTCTTGACCTTGTTCGTATTCTTCTCATAAATTTGCTTGAATTGCTGAAACCAGTGGATTTGTTTCCAGTGGAGTCACCAGATGCACAATTTTAAAACTTCTTAAAAGCTAGAATCACAGCAAGTGCACATCAATCTTACTGTAAAAAGGTGGAGACTTCTTTGTCCCACCATGCATGCCAAAACTATTAGTGAAAAATCACAACACCCCCAAATGAGTCGTCAGATCTGATTTTCTAAGGCATATTCATTTATTGTGATTGCACAACATTGAGCTTTTCCCAAAGTGTGGGACCTTGCAGAATTAGAAAATATCTCCAGATTAAAGGCTGGTTCCTATTCCTTTGTTTAGGTGCATACATGAAAACTTGTAGAGGGCCTATTCCTAAACCTAATATAAGTTTTACCAAGGAGACAGGGATAAAAGGGATACAAGAAATCAAACTAAGTTATAAGGTGATGCACTAAAGGAATGATGAACATTCGTTTTGATGATGGACACAAACCAAAAAAATGCGTACGATAACCATGCACAGACAACCAGATCTATAATGAAAGACCAAATGAAAGCAAAAGAGACAATAAAGGATCTAAAATCGATCACATACGTGTTTTATTGCTCTACAAATTGATACAATGCATTACAAACGGCCAGGAGGAAGGAAACATATTACAATTCTAAAGGGAGGTTTGATACTCCATGAGTTGCTTTACTAGAAGAAAGGAGAGCCTGTAGAACAAGAGAATGTCTAACCCTTTACAATGAGTCCCGACCCTGTATTTATAGACTCAATTAGAGAGAAGAAAGAAAGAGAGAGAAGTGGGAAAAATAGGTTGAAGCTCAACTACTACTATTAATGTCTCCTATAAAATCTGTCCCCAAATTTGCCTTGATTGCATCAATCTCTGGTTCAATGCCTTGAAGAAGGAGGAAATGACGAAGTAGATCGAATCTGATCTAGTTATTGGGGAAGATAGATCCTGCATTAATGGCCTTGAAGACTTTTTTTCCATTTTCCTCTACCTAAACTTTCTAAACTTAAAGTTTTAGATCTCGATGGCATGGATGAAGCCGAGATCTTTCCAATTGTGTTAGATTTGTAGTATTTTGAGCCATGAGTCAAAAGATATTCCCCTTTGAAGTTTTTATCGGGTCCGTACAAAAGGGAAGCAAAACTAGTTTGAAAAAATGGTCCTCATTTCGACCTTTGGGACACGTGGAGGGTTGGTGCTAGTCTAAAGGTGGCCTCTATATTTTTCTCTTGGAATGGTGTGAGGTGACATGTAGCATCCTCCCTCAGCCCGCTCAATTTATTTGTTTCTCGGCTAATTTCTTTTCTTGGCGGGATCATATTCCTTATCCGGGGACATGCGGTAGCCTGGTGCTTGATTGGAAACCCTCTCTCTATTGGATCTTTGAGTTAGCACCATTTGGACACTTGACACTCTCCACCGGCCTGCCACCACACATTGACTATTTAACTCGACTCTGGTTCCCTTTTGAGACTGGACGCGTAGAGGCTCCATGCTTGTTTGAAAGCCTGATCAAGAATTTACCTTTGAAGGAGCGTCAGTTTAACACTTTGAAGCCTCAACAGGTCTTTGGAATTTTCAAGGACCTTTCCCCTCCTTTTTGGGCCTTGGGTTACATGGAAAACTGGTGCAAGTTTGAGCCTCTGCCTTTGGATCTATCCATGGGGAAGCACCGATTGGACACGTGGCAGTCTCCACCCATACTTCTATGCTTAGCCTTTTCCGAGGCCCACCTAAACTACCTTTTGACCTTGTTGACCATTTGCTACATGGAGGGCTGGTGCAAGTTTGAGCCTCCACCTTGGATTCCCATTTTGGAATTGCGTTGAGCTGACATGTGGCCCCTTCCACCGATTCGAATACTTTTCAATGACCGTGCTACTTTTAGAGCTCTGGATGGGTAGAAATTTGGCGCTTGTTTAAGATCCCCCTTTTGGATTCAACTTTGGAGAAGTGCCATGCAAACACGTGGCTCCTTCCACTACCTCCTCCATACTTAGTCAATTTTAGACTCCTTTCTAAATTGTTTTGAGCTTGAAAACTTTGAATCTTCACCTTTCTTTCACCCTCTTGCTCCTGGCTTCTCAGTGGCACTGCCCCTTCTTTTCAAGCCTTGCTATTCTATTATCAAGCCCGTATGTAGCCTACAAAATGGATTTAAGACATAGAAATAGCTCGATAGAGTTGTTCTTCTTACATAGGGCCATTTAATCTTTCTCAGTCCTTGCCACTTAGTTATTGAGTCTTTCTGTGACTTGTTTGCAAAATCTGAACGTGATTTCTCAGGTTCTTTCTATGTAGGATCATGGCTGATCTAATATTTTTCCCAGGGGTGAAATATGGATAATAGTTATTCATTTGGATACTAATCAAGAGCATCCACAAATCAAGATATTCAAGATCATACAAGTCTAAGAGCTTCTACAATTTTCTTGATGTTTTCAAGAGACTTACAAAGAAGGTATATTGTTGTTTATTTCTTTATCTTTCATTTGTGTGGTAATTGTCATTTCTCACAATGGTGTAAATGTGTTTCCTAACCATCCACAAAGGTACAAATTCCAAGAGATACCAAGTAATAAGGGATAAGGTTAAGATCATGCCTTGACTGAATTTGGCAGAATGGAAACCCCTCAGTCCTTTACAACTAAGCCTAATATGTTTTTGCGCCTAACCTGGAAAGCTTTGAATTTAATGAAAAACATTTGAAATTACAACAATCTTGTCAGTCATAGAAAAATATTTTTAGATAGATAATTTATTTAGTATGACATGATTTATTTAAAAAATATATCCATAGTGAATTTGACGAAATGGAAAAACCTCAATCATTTGTAACTAAGTCTAATAATTTTGTGCACCTAACTCATGAAAACTTCAGCTTCAATAAAAAACATTTGAAATTACAACCTTATTAACATCGGTTTATGGAGTCACCGAAAAATCTATATCTATATCTAATTTATTAAAGTAACATGATTTCTATCTTTTCAAAAGTGAAAAAAATTAAACCTAAAAAATATGCCAAAATTGGTTGTATTTTGCAAGCAACACGACTGCATCCCCTAGTAAAATCATTTTCCAAGTGCAGAATTCTAGAAGAAAGGATTGTCTCAAGGTATAAATCCACTTGCATGTAGAATGTGCATAAGTGAAAACTAAGAATAAATGATTGATAGTCTCAACCTAATGGTAGGTAGGGTAAATGGGGTTTGTAAATCCCATATATTTCACCATATCTCCCTGGAGACACAAAAATTTGATAATTTATTATTTGGCGATAAAAACTTTGGTTTTTCACCTTGATCATAACTTGCATGTACATCCTAAGCCTAGGTGACTTATCCCCATCTCACTTTTGTGACTATCTTATTTATCCACACTGCTCAATCGTTCACATAACCAATAATATCGGTCCACAACATGATACTAACCCTAGGCTTCCTGCTGAAAATCTTATAGATTACTGTAGACACCAAATTTGTGTCTTACGACCTCTTGTGACCCGCATCTCATCTTGCAATCTAACCTCATCACCTAAACCTTACACAATTATTTATTAATTACCTTGTAATTGATAAATCCACATCACCTTACCTGCCACCCTCATTTTGCCACCTCATTATGACCTAGCCAAAAAATTTGATAATTTTTTATTTGGCTAACCCTAAACGAACCTAATTAAGACCTATAACTTGGTCCACATCTACACCCATGACTAAGGACCCCTTTCTCACACCCAAAACCGACCTTCTAGTCACTTGACCAAGCCCGCAACTAATCTCTCGGGAGAAAAGCAGGGAAGGTGGGCTATTTTACTAAAAATAGCCTACTTTTTCATTACCGATGCCGGTTCCTACTCGACCGCCGTCGGTTACATAACCGCCATCGGTTCCCTGTAAATGGTCTCCCCAAACCAAAAACAAAGGATGGGAATTTCATTTTGGATCAGGGTGGAAGGATTTTAGGAATCAAGAGAGATCATTTGGGAGCGAAAAAGAGAGTCCAGATCTTCACTTGACCGAGCAGAGACGAGTGGAGAAACCAGAAGAGTTTGCAGCAAAGGAGATCAACTTGCATCTTCGTCAAAAACCAATAAGTCACATCTTGCATGTCCTCTGTTATAACATTTCTTATGCTTTTTGAATCACAGTCCTCATAAATCCATTCCTGAATCCACTACCCAGCGTGCCATTGCATCTAACTATCATTCTTTTACCTCTCATCACCTCATTTCCTAATATCACCCATAAAACTAGCCTTACAAACAACATAACTACCCTATAGCACAACCACCCCACAAAACAACGAACCTACAGATCCTAAACCCTACCAACATCGGTTACCAGTAACCGGTATCGGTTATCCTGACTACAACTAGAAACCAGCCTTTCCCTACCCGTTTCAACAAAATAATTTAATTGATATTTTACAGTCTTTTGTGTTGATTCATATCGACAGGGGAACTGACCACCTTCGAAAGGAAGTTTTATATTTCTTGGGCCCAAGGCAGTTCCCTCATTTATTGTCTAATCAAAATCGTGTGGTCTTGTGTTCTTATTTGCAGGTAGTCCTTTCAAGACAAAAAGGAGTTCTTCGCAGTCAACCTGATCTTTCTCTACGGTACGCACACACCATCTCGACGTTCAATAGGTATTCCTCCTAGCCCTAACCTTATCTGTTTCTAAAAGGAATGAAACATTCCGAGTGAAACAATTACCTTGAATCATCTATTTAAAAGTGTATGGATGAGACCCAATTGTACCAAAATTTTGTTTTGGATCCATAGAGTGTCATTCCCTCCTCCAACATCTCTTTTTCCTAATTTTATATCTTTTTATGGGTCATTTCACATCCTATAGGTCATTCTAAATGTGACATATAACCTACGAAATCCTATATAAGAAAGTATAATGCACTTATTAATTCACTTGTACTTTCCCTTCTCTTCTAAAAAACACTTCAAGCTCTCATAAATGCCTCTAAAGTAACATCACAACTTAGGAGAAACTCATACACTGGTTTAAAGCCAATGAAACTAGGTTCAAAAGTCTAGCTTCCCCATCCACAAGCCTTCAAAGCACCTAAAAAATCCAAGTCATAGCAAGGTCAAACCAATTCAAAGAATCTAAAGTTTATAAGGGTCAATGGAATAAATCTAGGATTTGCAAACACTACACCTTATATCACAATTGTGAAGGGTAATTTCTTCTTTATCTATAGTTATTCCCACTATCTTTGTGTCAAGAGACATAAGGGAAATATAGGGGGTTGAATTAGATTGCATAAATAATTGCACATACAGTAGGAGAACCACATGTAATTTTCTCCTACCATCAAGGGGATGTAGTACAACACCTGGACCAAATCAGTAAGGGTTGACCACTAGGGTTTCCAACTCCACCATACACATATTTATCTCTTTTTTTATCTAATCATGTTCATGAAGTGTTAGTGCATAGATATAGTTCTTTCATCTATTACATGTCACTATAAGAGGTGTTGTTCACCGTAACATCAGACAATGAAACACATTTTTAGGCCACCAAAAACCATTAGAAGTAACAAATAACCAACATATTATTGTTGGAAATTATACAATTAGGGACCATATCATGCCACACTTAAGGACAAACCATATGATTCCATACCAACTTAGTTTGCGATCACAATTCCAAAGATGAAGCACCTATAGGCAATTTTTAGCTTGCACAATCAATCTACACACTTAGCTCACATTTCTACCTCTATAACTAGCTAAGTTTAATTCTCCTCTTGTGTCTTGAGAAATCATTTCTATCGTTATATCCTATAAATTAAATTGGGAGTTATATTTTGATGTGTACATTAAAGCTTATTAATTAATTGAAATATACAACTCGCACTACCCTTGCACCTTTTAAATAAATACTAACACCCCAAACACCTATTAATTTATTTAGGGTGTAATCATTTGGTCAAATCAATCATCACTTGAACCCTAGCCCTAAGTGGCCCTAAGGCTTATCCTTCTTTCTTTTGTGTATGATTCTCTTATTATCCCTAGGCTTTGTTGTATTTTTATGTTTTCATGGCCTAGTTTCCAATGCCCTTCACTTATTCATATACTAATGATCCTAAATCTATTTACTCAATGACATAGACATGTGTGAGGATATTATTGATACATCTGATGAGTTTTATCAGTATGAGTGTGATGATACCTATAAGGCTTATTTTGATATGATTCAAAAGACTTATGCACACACAAATCCTACTAATTTTATCTTTAATAATACCATATATATTGAATTTTTTGAGCATTCTATGCTAAACTTTGGTCATTGGTGTTGTCATTGATGCCAAGTGACATTGATGGAAAATGAGTCAATATTGAACTTTCAGGAAGGTTTCATGTTATTTTCAGAATGTTGCAGGCATGGTCATTGAGGCAGGAGTTCACTGGAGGCATGAACATGGTTGGTAAACCTGGTAAAGGTGTTCTATAAGTCATACATGATGTTTCTAGCATGAGAAAGATATTTTGGATTGAGTAACAGGTCAAAGGTTTGGATTCATAGTTGTAACCGACTCATTTAGGCCTAGTTCCAGTGCCTAATGAGGTGTAAGAGTTAAATGCAGGTAATAAAAAGATCATGTGAGTATGGTAACAGCTTAGGGATAGTGTCTATAACATGTGTGAGCACAAATAAGGCTCATTTTAACCTCTGGAATGAAAATTCAAAAGTTCATAGAAGTTGGCTTTGAGAACTAACAATGTATTCTGATGCAAATGGGAATGGATATAATATTATAGTAAAAAATATGAGTAACCAACACATGGAATGTGTAGAGGGGTGTCTTTTATTGCTTCATGTCAAATTTCATCAGATTTTGAAATGGAGATTTTACGTTATTCAAGTTTTTCTAAAACTATCCTCTTAAAGAATGCAAATTGAGCACTCTGGTTTCTTAGCGTTCAAACAAAATCCTCAAACCTTATTCAGATAAGTAATAGAAGGAATTTTTTTAGAAAACTATAATCCCTAGGTATTGCAAAAATAATCCGGGAAATTGGACAAGGAACAAGAAAGTTATGAACATTTTTATACCAGGTTTTCTCTCTCCTCAAGTCTTCTTATGGAAGCGATAAACATAAAACAAGCTAGTTTTACTTCAAATGATTTGTGCAAGTTTTTGAAACTACTAAAACGTGTTGAAGACATATTCTAATGTTGGAAAATGATAGTTTTTGGTACATCTACTTGTCTGATTTTATGGTATAGTGTTGTCTTAAGCCTTCAAATAAGGCATAAGTCAACCTCAATATTCATTATGGTCACAGAAAGATTTGTGTGAAAGAGGAATAATGGTGAAGTGAGAAATGAATGAAAACTTCCAAGAGATTTCTTATAAAATGTGTTTATGCTTTAAGTTTCTTTATTTTAATAATGAGAAAGTACAAGTTATTGTGCTTCTTAACTACCTGGTGTAAGACTGTCATAAGTGACCAACTTCTTAGCTGACTCATCAATTTTATCTTGCAACCCTACATTTGAAATAGTGAAGGAAATGTTGATGTGTGTTTTGAAGTCTCTATCTCATTGAATGATCAGGTAAGGTCTGTAGAAAGAAAGAAATCTCTAATTTTTGATATGAAAAGTGTCTAAGGTAATTGAAGTCTATCTGCAACAATATTGTTCTTATTTGTAACACGTCTTAAATATGAAGTAAGTACCAAGTCTATCTTCATCTCAATGGTTGTGTAGCTTTAAAGATATGGGATCAAATTTCAAATATTATTAGGTAAAATATTAATGATTGGCATGGACTCTAGTATGAACTGTAGGTCACTATGCAGAGGTTGTCTCTTAAGAAGAAGTGAAACATTGGCCTAGGAAATTTGTGTGACACTGTAACAAGATCTTGACATTCTCAATGAATCCTCTAAACCTTGAAAGTGAAAAATAGACCCAAATAATTTTTTTTTTGGCACTACAAGTATTGTCTCTAGATCTCCAAGGTGTACACTGTTCTCTCCTTAGCTGTTGGAAGCAAGCTTAGATAATTCAAAGTGAATTTGAAAATATAAATGATTCTCCATGATGATACAATGCTCTAGGAGGTGGAAAAATTTCAAAAACCATCAATTGATTAATCAACTAGTAGGAACCAATCTTATGGTGTTTACGGGATTGTACAGTGAGTGGAACCCTGTTTCTAGGGTTTAAATTAAGATTATTTTTCAAATCTCAAACCTCATCCAATGAAAATTTGTAAAATTTTTTAAATGTCTCTACCTAGTGGATACAACGATTCACAAAATAAATTAAGAAATTTACTTTTAAAATCATGAAGATTTCTCTAACAATTTTTTCTAAGGTCATGCTTGTGATTATAAGAAAATTGGGGTTTGGATGTTTTTCTTGTCATTGTAATTGATCAAAACCTTTGTGAAAAGTCTTGAAATGAATTGGAATACCTATGAAAATGTAGGCATGAGGTTTTCTTGGTTTGAAGATGTTCAAAAATGTGACAAAAATGGTTATGGTGAACCAGAAAGTAGTTTTGTTGTCTCAATTGATAGTCAAAGTATATTCTTCCTCAAAGAAAGTACTATCATAGCTTAGTATTCTCAAATGCTCATAAAAAGAAGTGTGGTAAAAATTATTCATCATGTTCAAATGGTTTCAATCATCTAATGTTGCCTCAAGACATTATTGCAATAGTTGGTGTTAAACTCAAAAGACATATTCTTGTATCTTTAAATCATGCTCGGTGTGAAGAGGAAATTGAAAAGTTCCTTTAGTTACAAACTCCTTTATTCCCCTTAACCTTGAAGTAAAATATGAATAGTCATTTTTTGTCCAAATTATTATAGTGAACCAAAAGGGTAGAAAAGCCATTATGGCTACATAAAAGTTAAAAGGTCACCTCAAGTGTGAAGAACTTTAATAGAGGGAAATTTAAGTGTGATTGATGTATGCATATAGAAGGTCATGTGAAAATACTATAAAAGTAGTGTCTTGTCTTAAGAGGGATGAGCCCCTAAAAACAGGTAGTTGAGCATGAAATGAAAAGTTGAAGTTGTAGTAGAGAAGGAAAAAGAAACCAATACCTTTTCCTAAATGAAAAAGGACTGTAATATACTGAGAAAATGATAACATTGATCTATGAACCTAATATCAGATACTTAAGGTCTAAATGATGCTTAGGAGATATTTAGATTGAAGCAACGTAGTTCATGGTGACATAATCATGTTTGCAAGGAAGATACAAAGAGATGATTTTGGTGAACAAGAGACCATGTTGAACATAGTCTATATGTAGTAAGAAGGCATATTTTAGTCTCAATGATCAAGCAAGTGAACATGAGTTGTGTTGAAGTGAACCTGAAGTGTGTTTTTGAGAATTAAAGGATACATAGAGATTAGAAAGGTAAAGCATTCCTAAGTATCCACTACAAATCATTGAAATCAATTGAAGTGCTTGAACAAGAAGGATTCAGGGTTAGAAAGATAAATTTGATTATTTTAGAAGCCTAGTGAGAGTGTGAGTTGAAATTTTGACATAGAGTGAGATACACTTTTAAGTTTGAAAATCTAAGAAATTGATTAAGCTTGAACAAGTGAAAATAGGAGCTTGAAGTATCAACTCACAAATAGATAAGAAGTACAAAGCATACCATCATGCTTGAGATCCATATGCCAAGAGTAGTTGAATATAATAGTATGCACATTTAGATAGTGAGTGCTTGAAAGTGTGAAACAATTATGATGTTCATAAAGTGATTGTAGTAGGATTTCATAGATGTGAATGATTTTTTTGAGAAGGGAACAAGAAGAATAATGATTTAGGAGAGAAAGTGTGAAAATATAGAGGTCATTATGAGCTTTGTAAGGAAGTAAATCAATAGTCACCAAATTGGTTAAATAGCTTAAGTAGTTGCTTAGAATTTGGAGAGTTGCAACTTCCATGTGAGTTGAATCTCACTAAATATCAGTAGTGGCTAGTTGAATTACAGGAGATTAAATTCTGCATACTGAGTAACATCTTGCTCAAACCTATGAGTTGCAGCTCCATGTTGAGTTGAAGATCAACCATAAAACCATTGTAATAGAAATAGGACAAGTTATTCCTAAGCATATTTCATAGTTTAAGTGATGTTTTTCCCAATTTGGGTTTCCCACATTAAATTTATCTGAGTGTGTGATTTCTTTTTGTTGCTTGTGATTTCCAATTTAGTATTAATGATGAATTTTGAATGAATCAATTTAAGAAGTAAAATTTGAATAGACACTGATTCGCCCCTCTCTCAGTGTCCTAGTTTCTAATAATTGGTATCAAATCACGGTCCTCCTAAATCAAGCCTAACAACTTGGATGTGATCCTAAAGACATAACATGGGTACATCAACAAAATCAGTGTTGAAGAAGAGGTATGAAATTTCTCAAGCTCTTATAAATGAGTTAAAGGAAGAAATCAAGCTCAAGGAAGTTAACCATGGTCAAGAACTAAATGACATGGCCTCATTTGTTGACAAAGTGTCAAAGGATTTGAAAGATAAAGAAAATGATTTCCTTAAATTTGAAGAGGAACTAAAGACCCTGAAGATTGATTTGGTACAAGTTACTAATCAACTTAAAATCCTTCAAAGAAAATAAGGACATTCTAGTGAAGCATAGAGCATGAGACATGTCAGACAGTTATTCAAGCCAAGAGTGAAGAATGTGAAAAGGTAAATGCAGAAGTAAAGACCCTAAAAAAGGAGCTGGAATAAACAAAGAAAAAGGATTTGAGAGATGAACCAAGTCATACTTCTTTTCAAGGATGTTCTCATCCCAAGAAGGACAACAAATAACACAAGAGGATCTTTAGGTAGCTAGCTGTAAGGAGATTTCTAGGTAAGTTTCATGGAATTTTTTTTTCATGCAACATATTTGGACATAGGCCTAGAGATTGTAAAATAAAGGTAGCTGAAGACCATCCATGGAGAGATTACAGGTCTGATTATGAGAATAACATAGTGTTTTTGAATTGCAAAGGAAAAGGTCACACAAGCAATATATTATTTAGAAGATGCAGTAAATCAGTTTTGGGACAAGAATCAGATTGTTTTCTTTAACTGCCATGAGCTAGGGAAATTTTGCAAAAAAATTTATGAACCATCTAGATATAAATATAAGTTAAATGCCCTCCAGAGACAAATCAAAAGGATATACAGAGAAAATGCAAACTCAAAAAGTAAAACCAAGTCAACTATGGTTGAGAGAGATGTTGGAAAGAAGAAAGAAAAATGGGTAGGCAAGGTCAAGGAAGAAAAATCAGAAATTGAGACATAAAAGGATGACAAGAAGATAAAAAGGGAAGATGCTGAAGAAAAACAACAATCTAAGTCAGTCACAAGGGAAGAAAGCACAAGAAAGATAACAAGAAATGATGAAAAAGGAAATGATAAGGAAAACAACTCTAGTACAAAGAATTAATAATGTCTTCCCCAAACAGTATTAGAACAGGTTTATGAATTGCAACATGTATGCCTATCTGGAACCCAAGAAGAAGAAGAGAGCTTAGGTGATCTGGTGATCACACCAAGGGTGGTATCTTAGAAGATGAATAATAAAAAAAGGATAAAGAAGGAAAAATCTGAGTCATCATGTTGTCTTTATGACTTTCTCCTATTCTGAAGTGACTTAACAATATGGTATGCCTTCTCTAGGCTTCTAGAAGGTGTACACTAGCTAAAGGAAGCACAAGTTGAGGTTGATTGTTACATCTATCAATTATTCAAGTTATTTCAGTTTCAAGATTTTATGTCTTGTTCCACGTTGGAATTTGTGTATATGTTGAAATTATTGAGTGTCTCTTGAGTGGTCTTAAAGGGAAAACAAAAGCAATAGGTGTTAAGGAATTATGTTAGACTCTCTTATGTTGTCAAGTTTGAAAATGTAACCGAGTCTTATCTCTCAAGGTTATTTCCATAGAAAAAGTAAAGTATTAAGAATTTGTATGTCTAAAGTGGTTGAATATGTGTGCGGTTCGTGATTCAATCTCTTAACTAATCTATAATACCATATCATTTGTATAAAGTGTATTTTTGTTACCAAATTATTTGACTAGAACGATTGTAATATTTTTCCATCTGTGATGTCTCAAAGAGTCAACTGGTGTGTCATGAGTCAATCATGAGATTCAAATGCATGATTCAAGTTTTTCCAAGTTTGTGTGATGTAGATGAAACTATGAAAATACTTCAGATATGTGTCAGAGATGATTAAGAGGTTTAAAAGGATATATTCTTCTTAGGAAGTCTTTTGTAGTCATCATGTAATGTCTAGATGTATATAGTAGGATGTGTGTCTCTGTGTTGTTTGTCAAGACTTTAAAAGTGTATCAGGCTCAATTAGAAGGTTTGAAGGTGGTAGTTGCCATCAATGATGATGACCTAAGAAAATCTCCATGAAAAATAACTATGATAGTATTTTTGACAAAAGTTAAGGCCAAAATTAAGATGTTTTCTTACATGAAAGTGACACTTATGGTTTTCATTCAAGAAATTTCAGACTCAGGATCTTAGGAGGATGGCGATACAATTATTCTATCAAAATGTGAGATCTTGAAAATAAAATATATGTGCAACTTTGTGGTTTTCATCCAAATTTAGTTCAAGGTAGCGGTATGAAGAGAATGATGAGGTTAAAATTACAAAGGGTGGATTTGAAATCTAAATCTCTATACTAATCATCTAGACAACACATGCTTCAGGAATCATGTGATTTCAGACCATAAAAAATTCTAATATCCTTGCTATTTTGACAGAATTTTTATTTGACAATGGAGGTTCTCAAGATCTAATTGAGATGTATGAAATGCTTCTAATAAGCTCTCAAGAGTGTTTTTGTCATGTTTTTGATGACCTAAGAAATTGTATGAAGGTTATAGATCCAAGGCTCCAAGGAATGTGTGAAATAAAATAGATTTCCTATAGTTTTATGGAAGATGTCTAAGGGCATAATAGGTCTGAAATGAGCTATCAAAATAGAGGTGTATCAAATCAGTGAATGCAAGGTATATTAGAGGCATTTCAAGTGAGCTATCAAAACAGAGGTATATCAAATTAGTGAATGCAAGGTATATCATAGGTTTGTACATGATTTTGTGATGAATAGTGGTAAATCTTTAGGGAAGTATGCTCACTAATGAGCTATCAAATCAAATGAAAACTGTAACAATGTGCTACAACTTACTAAATTCTTAAGTGAAGTTTGTGTATTTTTTCCGAGTCTTGTTAAACTATGCCTATGAAATAGATATGTCACGTGTAAGAAATTAATCTAGATGAATAAGATGTTGAGCCATAAATTTGAAAGGAAAGTTAGGACAGTTTCTTGTATCCTCATAGTCAGATATGATGAGGTTGATAGTTTGAATGATAAGCCTTGAAGCTACAGGTTGGCAAATCTTAACTATCTCTACATGATCTAGAAGAAGATATCATCTTAAATGAAACAAAGGTGTGTCTTGATTACTTAAAATGGTCATTCTTTCTCATAAAGACACCCTATAGGTATGTAATTCATCTTCAGTGGATAAGTGTAATGTTGTTGGGTTGACTTGTGTGAAACATCAATAAAATAGTAAACATTGAAGTTCTCAAGTTGATTAAAATACCAAACCTTCAGAGGAGGAAGGTTACATAGCTAATATTGAGTGCTCATTGATGCTAATTAGATAAATGTCATCAAGATATGGCTCAAGAGCTGAAAAGGTTGGTTAGGGAAGTGCCAAATTGTTTGAATAAGTCTTAAGGGCTTAAAGCAAGGTTAAGAGTAAAATTCATGTGTTTCCAATAAGATATAGATGGATTATACTTAGGGGGAGCATTGAAAGGTTATGTTCTTAGAGGATATCAAGAATCCATGCAATTCAATTAGATTTAAAGGAAGAGTTACCATGTTCACGGGGATTTTGGTTTAGTCTAATAGAGGACAAACATGGTATAGGAGCTCAAAAAAGAGAAAACACAGTTCCAAGGGGATATTGTAGAAAGGTAAGCTTATTTTCTCATGCATTATTTTTTTTTAGTTGTCATTTTTTCATGTCAAGTGGCCTAGAACCCTTTGTTATAGATCTCAAAGGGGGAGAGAAGCTGTTAGAAACTAGGAGTGGTGATTGGAAGTTATTGGTATGTATTTTTTCCATCAAAGTTTATGAGTGGATTCCATCAATGACAAAGGAGGATATTGTTGAACCCTGGTCATTGGTGTTGTTATTGATGTCAAGTGACATTGATGGAAAAGGATTCAATATTGAGCTTTCAGGAAGGTTTCGAGTTGTTATTAGAATGCTATAAGCATGGTCAGTGAGGTAGGAGTTCATTGGAGGCATGAACATGGTTAGTAAACATGGAAAATGTTTTCTACAGGTCATACATGATGTTTCTAGCATGAGAAAGATCTTCTGGAGTGAGTGAAAAGTCAAAGGTTTGGATTCAAAGTTGTAATTAGCTCATTTAGGCCTAGTTCTAGTGCCTAATGAGGTGTAAGAGATAAATGAAGGTCATAGAAATATCATGTGATCATGGTATCAGCCTAAGGATAGTGTATATAGCATGTGTAAGCAAAAGCAAGGCTCATCTTAGCATCTGAAGTGAAATTTCAAAAGTTCACAGAAGTTGGCTTTAAGAACTAATAGTGTAGTCTGATGCAAATGGGATTGGATAGAATATTAAAAGAAAACCTTTGGATAATGAGCATATGGAATGTGTAGAGAGGTGTCTTTTAGTGCTTCATGCCAAATTTCATCAAATTTTGAAATAGGGATTTTAAGCTATTTATGTTTTTATAAAACCACTCTCTCAGAGAATGCAAATCGAGCACTCTGGCTTCTTAGTATTCAAACAAAATCATCAAGCTCTCTTTGAATATATCATAGAATTAATTTTTTTAGAGAAATTTGATCTTGAGGAATTTAAAAAAGAATCAGGGAAATTGGACAAGGAACAAGAAATTTATGATCATTTTTATATCAAGTTTTCTCTTTCCTTAAGTCTTCTTATGAAAGTAGTAACCATAAAACAAGCTAGTTTGACTCTAAATGATTTGTGAAAGTTTGTGTAACTCTTGAAAATTCTTCTAAGTCAAAATTATATTTTTTGTTATTCTCCTTGTCTGATTATAAGGTACAATGTCGTCTCAAGTCTTACAAATTAGGATAGACAAACTGAATCTTTGATTATAGTCAAAGAAAGGTTTGTGTGAAAAAATCATAATATCAAGTGAGAAATGAATGAAACCCTCCAAGACATGTCCTAGAAAATGTGTTCAGGCTTCAAATTAATTTATTTGAAGAATGGGAAATTACATGTTATAGTGCTGCTTAACTGCCTGATGTAGGATTGTCATAAGTGACCAAACTCTGAGCTAACTCATCGGTTTTCCCCTGCAACCTTGCATTTGAGATAGTGAAGGAAATGTTGATGTGTGGTTTGAAGGATATATCTCATTGCATGATCAAGTAAGGTTTGTAGAAAGAAAGAAATATCCAATCTATGATATGAAAAATGTCTAAGGTAATTGAAGTTTATTTGTAATTGTATGGTTCTTTTTTGCAACACATGTCTTCAATATGAAGTAAGTACCAAGTTTTTCTTCATTTTAGTAGTTGTGTAACTGAAAAGATATGGGAGAAAGTTTCAAATAGTTTAGGTAAAATATTAATGATTGGCATGGACTCAGTATGAACTGTAGGTCATTGTGTAGAAGTTATCTCTTAAGAAGATGTGATACATTAGCCTAGGAAAGTTGTGTGACACTGTAACAAGCTCTTAACATTCTCAAAGACTCCTCTAAACCTTGAAAGTGAAAAATAGATCCAAAGCAAAAAAAATTGACATTAAAAGCACTGTCTCTAGATCTCCAAGGTGTACACTAGTATATCCTCATATGTTGGAAGCAAGCTTGGACAATTCAAAGTGAATTTGAACATAGAAATGATTCTCCATGATGATACAGTGATCTAGGAGGTGGAAGTTTCAAAAAACATCAAGAAATCAACTAGTAAACCAATTTTTTAGTGTCACAGGCTTGTACAATGAGTGAAACCTTGTTTCTAGGGTTTAAAAAAGAAAATTGATCAAATCTCAAACCTCATCCAATGAAAATCTGAATTTTTTTGTAAATGTCTCTACCTATTGAATATGAATGCTTTACAAAATAAATTAAGTAATTTGATTTTGAAATCAGGAAGATTTCTCTGACAATTTTCTCCAAGGTCATGCTTCACCTATGCAGATGTGGAATGGGGGTTTGAATATTTTTCTTGTCATTGAAATTGATCAAACTCCTTGTGAAAAGTCTTGAAATGACTTGGAAGACCTCTAAAAATGTAGGCACAAGGTTTTATTGGTTTGAATATGTTTAAAAATGTGACAGTAATGTTTATGGTGAACCAGAAGTAGATTTACCGTCTCAGCTAACAATCTAAGTATATTCTTCCTCCAAGAAAGTACTTTAATAATTTAGTATGCTCAAATACTCATCAAAAGAAGTGTGACACAATTTTTTCATCATGCCCAAATGGTTTTGATGTAGCATATAATCTACTATGAATAACCCAAGCATGTTGGCACATCACCCAATTTGAGATGAGTGATCACCTGAAGTGTGAAAAGGTTCCAGGCCCCTCTTTAGATTTTTTTGTGTAGGATGTTATTGTGATGAAGATAAGACATATTCAGATCCATAATTAAACATAAACATTCCACAATGCATAATCTAAATCTAGATCTTAGAGAATCATGAATTAAACAACTATAATAATATTAACCATTCATGAACCAATTTCAGTTATGTTTAACACCATTATCCTGCAAATATTATCCATTACATTAAACATTGTAAAACACAAAATCTTCTTACATTATAAAGCATATCCATAAGTCATGTGCGTATTAGATCCAACAACATAACTCTACAATAATTCACACACACACCTCTCTCAGCTACATATTTCAATACATATTTATAGGGCTGGGGACTTGCCCTTCACCACCTACACACTTCTCAAAATAGGTCACATGTTGATAATATCCATGTGCCTTTACAATAACATGCACACATGATAGTTTGCTAATAATAGATGTCCTATAGTTAACTCGAAGAAGTAATCCTATTACTAACTATAACCACACATGGCTCTTATCAGCCACTCATTCCCAAAATACCATTTGTGTGTCATGCAAGTCTCCATCCCAATGTGTGCTCCACATGCTATCTCCAAAAATAGCTTGTATCTATAAAAAATAGTTAAGTCTAAACCAAACTGTTCCGGCGCATGTTTCCTTACCTATCATTCTGCGCCTTCAAATGTGCCTCATTCCCATGCACGTATTCTTTGTGTGTCTTCTACTTAGAATAATATTATGTCTACTCAACATTACCCCACACTAAAGTACATTGACATCCCAATAATGGGAATTCTTTCTAATGTTTTCAAGTAAAAAATAATAAGAATTCAAAGAATTCAAAGAATCACTATACAAAATAATGAATCTTTACTCTACAACATCCTCTTCTTCAACTGGGAGGATAAACTCTGGATATTAATTTTTAATCTCAACAATCCAATGTCTACCAGTCATTTAGACCTATCCTTGTCTTCTATGGAATGTTTGTGGCGATGGCATCCAACTCGTCTTGACTAATATTTTACTTCTCATTCTACAGTACCCTGAACAACATTGGCCATAACAGACATCATTCCTTCTAAAAGATCCATCTTCTATGCTATGAGCTTCCAAATCCCATCTATCCTTTCCTTAAGTGGATCTTGGGTTGCTACAAGAGATTCACACTTTTGTTTCACTAGTGCCAATCTTTCTATGCACCCTAATGTCTCATCTTTCATTGCTGCCAAAAATTCATTATCTTCAACCAGAGTTCTGGTCATTATCACTACATCTTGTGCCCCACACAAGTTTAGAGCTTGATATGCTTTCTGTAGGTCATCCTTTAAAGTTTGGAGTAGTGTCTTATACGTTGAAATTTTTTCAATCATAGAGGCCCTTGCTGACTCTGCTTCCTATTCAACATCTTTTGGTGTGGGCATTCTAAGTGGTCCATGTTCTAGCACTAAATCAACCAAAGTGCATACATAATGCATAGAAGAAGGAAATGTTTTAGGTACCTTTGGTTTAATATGAGACTTTTCCTTTAGAATGTAATCACAAATTTATTCAGCCATGCCAATAAAGGACTCATTCTTTGCACGTTCTTTTTCTTTCGCTGCCTTTAACCAATCTATCTTTGTAGTTTTATCCTTATTATCCTCCATGAACACTCTAATGGTGGCGACCTTATCAATATTTCTCCATTCCACCTCAGTAGATACCTTAACTAAGGCATTACTGACCTACTCATCAGACATAAGAGTGGGATTTATGGTCATGTGCCTGCTCTGTGGTTCCTTCTTTACTCTTCTTGAGACACAAGACTCCTCACCTACATCAAAATCTGGTTCATCTATATGGGTTTGCATGGACCAGGATAGTTGTTTACTTGCGTGTGTAGTGGCCATATCTAGATCCATCAGCTCCCATTCATATAATTACTTAAGGTCCCATTTTTGCTTTGAAACCGAGCATGAACAATTTTTCTTATGTCCTTAACATAGCCCATACTTGGCAAAATATACTCTTCAATAATATTTGTTCTTGGTCCATTAGGAACAAGAGTACCAAGGTCTGGAGTTGGCCCTTCTCGTACTTGAGTCGTAACATGCACGCTGGTCTTCTCGTGTATTGTTTCTTTTGTTTCTTTCACCCTTTCTTATTCATCTCTCATTTATTCATCCTAGGGCTCCGCCACATCTTATAATTAAACTGGGGTTCCAGGTGTGCTCTCTTCAAACTCCTCCACCTCCTCGGTTAAGATACAAATTTATCCTTTTATTTTTCTCTAGTGCTTATTTCTAAGGGGAGAGCTGAGGTGATCTTCGTACAGGTTGTAACGTTCCTGCGCCTTGAGTCTTGGTTCTCCTAAATATCCTCTTAAACTGGCACTCTTCAAGGAATGTATCCATGTCCAAGTCCTCTCCTTCTTGCACATGTGGCAGAGCATCTGCATGCTCACTCTTCACTTTTTTTGTGGGCTACCTCCGACCTCTATGGTCTAAGCCTCCACTATCCTCATTTTATTCTTCTTCCTCTATCTCTATGGTCATGGTAGGCTTTGGAGCTTCCACATTATCAACTATGTGCTTTCCCTTAGGCGGCCCTGGTAGCATAAATTCATTCTCCACATACTTATTATTCTCCAACCCATGCTTAAGCTGAAGATATATGAACGTGGCTCCACTATCCTCAATAGCCAAACTTACTGGCTTCATTTTTATAACATCTGAAATGATCCTCTCAATCTAGGTAGAGTGACCTAGATAAAAATATGTTATTTTGAGAGTATGGTAGTTAGAATCTATGTTTTCTATGTTGAAGTTCAGCCAGCACACATCAGTAAACCTATGAACCGAGGCTTGGAAGTAGCATGCTTGTGAAGGCATAGGGAGGTTTTCACAATGGTCTCCATGTCCCATCCTTCCTTGCAAACTGTGCGATGCAGAAATGCTGATACACCGCAAATTGTACTGCCTTGCCCACTACCGAGGGCAGCTCCTTTGGAATGCGCCATTCCTCCTCAAATGCTGTGCAAAAGTCATTCATACCATAGTTCTGCCCTTTTCTTGAATGGGCCACTCATTGTTCCTTCACATAAGTTTTTCTTGAACCTCTCCGTGAGGGGACTTTTTCTCTATGGGGTATTCCCAAATTTTGTTCTTTGGCCCATCGAGCACTCCAATTTATACAAAGACAAGAGATAATAAAATAGTTCCAAAATTTATCTTCTCGACTATGTGTGCTTCCTCAGTAATTGTCTTTGCTATGTAACATGCTAGATTGTAGACTTCTCCTTATGCCATTTTCTTTGCGATATATAGCCACATGGTATTTACATGTGACCATCTCTCTTGATCATCTCAACTTAGTGAGTAGGTGTGTGGCTGTATGCACCATAGGATACTTCCTTAATTTGTATATTTCCATTCCATGTGGGACCCTTAGAGTATCCAAAACTCCTTACTAGTAGCTATAATAGTTTCTTTATGAGTCAGATCACTAATAATATCTGTCCCTGTGCCCTTCAATCCTGTCAATGTAACAATCAACGCTATTGTGATCCTTACCCTCCATCCAGCAAAATAGAAAAATTCCTCATGGACTTTACTCATAATCCATTAGTATAAAGCTTCTGGTTTTCTAAAATATGGGAGTTCATATAACTAATAAAACCCTACCTTCTTAAGCAATTTTTCCCCAGCATCATCATATACTGACATATCGCCCACCGTGCACTTGTTGGTCTTCTTATTCAGCAAACCATCCAACTCTCTTTTTTTGTCAGTGGTGCGGTGGTTGTAATCACTTACTTTACATCTGCGGATGTGGGAATCCTAATCCCATCTAACTATCACTCTTGGATACTTCATCTATGAAAAATTTCTCTCGGGAGCAAATTCGACCTCAACTTCCATCTTTTTCTTCCCCTTTGTACATGTTGAAGGTGATTTCTTTGGTTTCATTATAAAAATCCCACCTTTTATCTTCTGTGTCGAGTAAGCTCAAACCTTATTTTGAAACTACGTGCCCTAGCTCGCAATTGCATGCCCTATATCCTTCTCAATGCTTCTGCTACACTAAAACCCTTCACCAATGGGGATGTAAGCCTCTTCCGTGCACAAATCTTCTCTCCACGTCTAGTTCGTAGCTTCCGCACATTTCAACACATGTCACTTGGCTTCGATCACACCTTAGCTACTAAATAACTTGTGAGTGAAAGGTAAAAATGAATCGCCTCACATCTTTATATATAGAGTGTGGAATAACTGGTCATTGGTGTTTGTTATTGATGTCAAGAAGTGACCTTGATGACACGGAATTCATATGGAGCTTCAGGAAGGTTTCGATTGTTATTAGCATGCTAAAGTCCTGGTCAGCTAGGTATGCGTCATTGGAGGCATGAACATCTGTATTAAACATGAAAGGTTTTCTACAGGTCATACATAGGTTTCTAGATGAAGAAAGATCTTCTTGAGTGAGTGAAAAGTCAAGGTTTGGATTCAAAAGTTGTAATTAGCTCATTAGGCCAGGTCTAGTGCCGAAATGAGGTGTCAGAGATAAATGAAGGTCTAGAAATATCATGTGATCATGTTATCAGCCTAATGATAGTGTATATATGCATGTGGTAAGCAAAAGCACGGCTCGCTGACAGCTGAAGGGAATTTCAAAAGTTCACAGAAGTTGGCATTTAAGAACTAATAGTGTAGTCTGATGCAAATTGGGATTGAATAGAATATGTACAGAAAACCTTGGATAATGACCCTATTGGAAATGTGGTAAGAGGTGGCTGGTAGTGCTTCATGCCAATTTCATCAATTGTGAAATAGGGATTTTAAGCTATATTTAGTTGTTAATAAAACCACTCTCTCGAGAGAATGCAAATCGAGCACTCTGGCTTCTTATATTCAAACAAAATCATCACTCTCGGGAAGAGATCATAGAATTAATTTTTGTTAGAGAAATTGGGCGGGAAGGAATTTAAAAAAGAATCAGGGAAATTGGACAAGGACAGAAATTTATGATCACTTTTTAATCTCAAGTTTTCCTTTCCTTACTCTTCTTAAAAGTAGGTAACCATAAAACAAGCTAGTTTGACTCTCAATGATTTTGAAAGTTGGTAACGCTGGAAAATTGCGTCTAAGTCAAAATGAATATTTTTTGTTATTCTCCTTGTCGATTATAATGTATGCATGTCTCTCAAGTCTTACAATTAGGAAGACCAACTGAGTCTTGATTATAGTCAAAGAAATTTTTGTGTGAAAAATCAGAAGATCAAAGGGAAATGACATTGAACCCTCCAAGCATGTCCTAGAAAATGGGGTCAGGCTTCAAATTAATTTATTTGAATAATGGGAAATTACATGTATAGTGGCTGCCTTAACTCCTGGATGTAGGATTGTCCATAAGTGACCAAACTCTGAGCTACCCTCCGTTGTCACCGGCAACCTTGCATTTGAGATGAGTGAAGGAAATGTTGATGTGTGTTTTGAAGGTATATCTCATTGCATGATCAAGTAATGTTTGTAGAAAGAAAGAAAACCAATCTATTATATTAATACATTCTAAGGTAATTGAATTTATTTTAAGTGTATGGGGTCTTTTTTGCAACACATGTCTTAATATAAGTAAGCTACGCAAGTTTTTCTTCTCATTTTATAGTTGTGTAACTGAAAAGATATGGGAGAAAGTTTCAAATCAGTTTAGGTCAAATTGTAATGATTGGCATGGAATCAGATGAACTGGAGGGCTTGTTAAAAGTTATTCATACGAATTGTGATACATTAGCCTAGGAAAGTGTGACACTGTTACAAGCTCTTACATTCTGCACAGACTCCTCTACACTTGAAAGTGAAAAGAGCCAAAGCAAAAAAATGACAGGAAAGCACGTCGCTAGAGCGCCAAGGTGTACACTAGTATATCCTCATATGTTGGAAGCAAGCTTGGACAATCAAGTGAAATTTGAACATAGAAAATGATTCTCCATGATATACAGTGATCTAGGGGTGGAAGTTTCAATCAAAAACAGCAGGAAATCAACTAGTAAACCAAATTTTTTAGTGTCACAAACGCACACCATGCACAAACAGCTTGGTACAAGGAGTGAAACCGTTGGTCTAAAGGGTTTAAAAAAGAATTGATCAATCTCAACAAACCTCATCCATACACTGCAATTTTTTTTTAAATGTCTCTACCATTGATATAATGCGGTACAAAATAATTAAGTAAGTTGGGAGTTAAATCAGAAGATTTCTCTGACAATTTCCAAGTCATGCTTCATCACCTATGCAGATGTGGAATGGGTTTGAATATTTTTCTTGTCATTGAAATTGAGCAACATCCTTGGGAAAAGGCTGAAAATGACTTGGAAAAGGCCTCTAAAAATTGTAGGCACAAGGTTTTATTGATTTGAAATTTTACATATGTGACAGTACTGTTATATGGTAACCAAAGGAGATTACAGGCGCAGCTAACAATTAAGTATATTCTTCTCAAGAAAGTACTTTAAATAATTTAGTATGGCTCAAAACTCATCAAAAGAAGTGTGACACAATTTTTTTCATCATGCCGCAAATGGTTTGCTGTATCATATAATCTCCTATGAATAACCCAAGCATGTTGGGCACACATCAACCCAATTGTGAGATGAGTGATCACCTGAAGTGTAAAGGTTCCAGGGCCCCTCTTTAGATTTTTTTTTTTTTTGTGTAGATGTTATTTTGATTCAAGATCAGACATTTTCATATGCCATAAGTAAACATAACATTCCACAATGCTAAGCTAAAGCTAGAGCTTAGAGATCGAATTAAACAACTATAATAATATTAACCATTCATGAACCAATTTCAGTTATTTTTAACACCATTATCCTGGCAAATATTATCCATTACATTACACATTGTACCACACAAAATCTTCTACCTTATAAAGCATAGCCATAATCAGGTGCGTATGACCAACAACATAGCTCTAACAATAATTCCACGGCAACGACACACACCCTCTCTCAGCTACATATTTCATACATAATTTTTTATAGGCGTGGGACTTGCCCGTCACCACCTACACCTTCTCAAAATAGTCACATGTTTGATAATAGTCCATGTGCCTTTACAATACATGCAACACATGCTAGTTGCTAATAATAGATGTCCTATAGTTAAACTCGAAGAAGTAATCCTATTACTAACTATAACCACACATGGCTCTTATCAGCCACTCATTCCCAAAATACCATTTGTGTGTCATGCAAGTCTCCATCCCAATGTGTGCTCCACATGCTATCTCCAAAAATAGCTTGTATCTATAAAAAATAGTTAAGTCTAAACCAAACTGTTCTGGCGCATGTTTCCTTACCTATCATTCTGCGCCTTCAAATGCGCCTCATTCCCATGCATGTATTCTTTGTGTGTCTTCTACTTAGAATAATATTATGTCTACTCAACATTACCCCACACTAAAGTACATTGACATCCCAATAATGGGAATTCTTTCTAATGTTTTCAAGTAAAAAATAATAAGAATTCAAAGAATTCAAAGAATCACTATACAAAATAATGAATCTTTACTCTACAACATCCTCTTCTTCAACTGGGAGGATAAACTCTGGATATTAATTTTTAATCTCAACATCCAATGTCTACCAGTCATCTAGACCTATCCTTGTCTTCTATGGAATGTCTGTGGCGATGGCATCCAACTCATCTTGACTAATATTTTACTTCTCATTCTACAGTACCTGAACAACATTGGCCATAACAGACATCATTCCTTCTAAAAGATCCATCTTCTATGCTATGAGCTTCCAAATCCCATCTATCCTTTCCTTAAGTGGATCTTGGGTTGCTACAAGAGATTCACACTTTTGTTTCACTAGTGCCAATCTTTCTATGCACCCTAATGTCTCATCTTTCATTGCTGCCAAAAATTCATTATCTTCAACCAGAGTTCTGGTCATTATCACTACATCTTGTGCCCCACACAAGTTTAGAGCTTGATATGCTTTCTGTAGGTCATCCTTTAAAGTTTGGAGTAGTGTCTTATACGTTGAAATTTTTTCAATCATAGAGGCCCTTGCTGACTCTGCTTCCTATTCAACATCTTTTGGTGTGGGCATTCTAAGTGGTCCATGTTCTAGCACTAAATCAACCAAAGTGCATACATAATGCATAGAAGAAGGAAATGTTTTTAGGTACCTTTGGTTTAATATGAGACTTTCCTTTAGAATGTAATCACAAATTTATTAGCCAATGCCAATAAAGGACTCATTCTTTGCACGTTCTTTTTCTTTCGCTGCCTTTAACCAATCTATCTTTGTAGTTTTATCCTTATTATCCTCCATGAACACTCTAATGGTGGCGACCTTATCAATATTTCTCCATTCCACCTCAGTAGATACCTTAACTAAGGCATTACTGACCTACTCATCAGACATAAGAGTGGGATTAATGGTCATGTGTCTAATTTGTGGTGCCTTCTTTGCTCTTCTGAGACACAAGACTCCTCACTACATCAAAATCTGGTTCATCTATATGGGTTTGCATGGACCAGGATAGTTGTTTACTTGCGTGTGTAGTGGCCATATCTAGATCCATCAGCTCCCATTCATATAATTACTTAAGGTCCATTGTGCTTTGAAACCGAGCATGAACAATTATTCTTATGTCCTTAACATAGCCCATACTTGGCAAAATATACTCTTCAATAATATTTGTTCTTGGTCCATTAGGAACAAGAGTACCAAGGTCTGGAGTTGGCCCTTCTCGTACTTGAGTCGTAACATGCACGCTGGTCTTCTCGTGTATTGTTTCTTTTGTTTCTTTCACCCTTTCTTATTCATCTCTCATTTATTCATCCTAGGGCTCCTCCACATCTTATAATTAAACTGGGGTTCCAGGCGTGCTCTCTTCAAACTCCTCCACCTCCTCGTTAAGATACAAATTTCTCCTTTTATTTTTCTCTAGTGCTTCTTTCTAAGGGGAGAGCTGAGGTGATCTTCGTACAGGTTGTAACGTTCCTGCGCCTTGGGTCTTGGTTCTCCTAAATATCCTCTTAAACTGGCACTCTTCAAGGACTGTATCCATGTCCAAGTCCTCTCCTTCTTGCACATGTGGCAGAGCATCTGCATGCTCACTCTTCACTTTTTTTGTGGGCTACCTCCGACCTCTATGGTCTAAGCCTCCACTATCCTCATTTTATTCTTCTTCCTCTATCTCTATGGTCATGGTAGGCTTTGGAGCTTCCACATTATCAACTATGTGTTTTCCCTTAGGTGGCCCTGGTAGCATAAATTCATTCTCCACATACTTATTATTCTCCAACCCATGCTTAAGCTGAAGATATATGAACGTGGCTCCACTATCCTCAATAGCCAAACTTACTGGATTCATATTTATAACATCTGAAATGATCCTCTTAATGTAGGGAGACCGACCTGGATAAACATATGTTTTTTTGAGAGTATGGTAGTTAGAATCTATGTTTTCTATGTTGAAGTTCAGCCAGCACACATCAGTAAACCTATGAACCGAGGCCTGGAAGTAGCATGCTGTGAAGGCATAGGGAGGTTTTCACAATGGTCTCCATGTCCCATCCTTCCTTGCAAACTGTGCGATGCAGAAATGCTGATACACCACAAATTGTACTGCCTTGCCCACTACCGAGGGCAGCTCCTTTGGAATGCGCCATTCCTCCTCAAATGATGTGCAAAGTCATTCATACCATAGTTCTGCCCTTTTCTTGAATGGGCCACTCATTGTTCCTTCACATAAGTTTTTCTTGAACCTCTCCGTGAGGGACTTTTTCTCTATGGGGTATTCCTAAATTTTGTTCTTTGGCCCATTGGGCACTCCAATTTATACAAAGACAAGAGATAATAGAATAACACTAAAACTTATATTCTCACCTATGTGTGCTTCCTTAGTAATTGTCTCTACTATGTAACCTGCTAGATTGTAGACTTCTCCTTATGCCATTTTCTTTGCGATATATAGCCACATGGTATTTACCTGTGACCATCTCTCTTGATCATTCAACTTAGTGAGTAGGTGTGTGGCTGTATGCACCATAGGATACTTCCTTAATTTGTATATTTCCATTCCATGTGGACCCTTAGAGTATCCAAACTCCTTACTAGTAGCTATAATAGTTTCCTTATGAGTCAGATCACTAATAATATCTGTCCTTGTGCCCTTCAATCTTGTCAATGTAACAATCAACGCTATTGTGATCCTTACCCTCCATCCAGCAAAATAGAAAAATTCCTCATGGACTTTACTCATAATCCATTAGTATAAAGATTCTGGTTTTCTAAAATATGGGAGTTCATATAACTAATAAAACCCTACCTTCTTAAGCAATTTCTCCCCAGCATCATCATATACTGACATATCGCCCACCGTGCACTTGTTGGTCTTCTTATTCAGCAAACCATCCAACTCTTTTTTTTTGTCAGTGGTGTGGTGGTTGTAATCATTTACTTTACATCTATGGATGCGGGAATCCCAATCCCGTCTGACTATCACTCTTGGATACTACATCTATGAAAAATTGCTCTCGGGACCAATTTTGACCTCAACTTCCACCTTTTTCTTCCCCTTTGTACATGTTGAAGGTGATTTCTTTGGTTTCATTATAAAAATCCCACCTTTTATCTTCTGTGTCGAGTAAGCTCAAACCTTATTTTGAAACTGCGTGCCCTAGCTCGCAATCGCATGCCCTATCTCCTTCTCAATGCTTCTGCTACACTAAAACCCTTCACCAATGGGGATGTAAGCCTCTTCCGTGCACAAATCTTCTCTCCACGTCTAGTTTCGTAGCTCTCCGCACCTCAACACATTTCACTTGGCTCGATCACACTTAGCTCACTCAAATACTTGTGATTGTAAAGGTAAAAATGAACTCGCATCACATCTTTATATATATTTTCAAAAAGTTATTGCATTTATTTCTCCTTCACCTACCACCAATCCTCTCATTAATTGACCATTTGCCCAATTTTTACGTAGTACACCTTCATGCCCCAGATATAACCTTCTAGCATGCCTACCTACCTTCTACCTACATACCTCATTCTATGCGCTTCCATGCACCAAAGTACCTCACCACTAAACCTTCCCCTATTAGTTTTCACAGCTGCAACTTACATCGCGTTATATTGTTCATTCATTTTTTAGACACCTATAATTACGCCTGAGCAATTTAAATACTTAAATTGTGCTAATTATCTCCTTTCCCACAAATTGACGACCATATTGTCAATGGCACTTATCGGCATTAATTAATTACACTACACTAATTAATTAAGTTGCCTATCCAGCAAATACCCTAATTAACGATCTTCCGTTAATAAATCACCCCTTCTACTTAGACTAATTAATTATTATTAATTAATTAGCTTTACCTTTCATTTAACCAATAAATCAATGTTTAATTGATTTAATCCCCTTCTAATAGCCTAAATCATACTAATATTCCTCTAATTAGCTTCTATAAGCTTACATCTACCTATTAGTTAATCACCTTTGATTAATTAAAACACCCCCCAACTCCCACGAATTTTTAAGCATAAATTAAACCCTTCTAAAGTAAGGTTACCTTTTATAAAGCAACCTTATCCATTCCTAATCATTTTTTACCTTTATCCCACATGCAAAGGGATGAAGTGTTTCCTTTATCCATTGGGCTATATAAGGAGCCCTCCTTTTACCTTTATACCTACACCTAAACTTATTAAGAGAGAAAATGCAAAGCATATAACAAAGAGACTAATAGCTTGCCTTTTGTTTTCTTGAGAGGTCACCATTGTTAAGAGCTAAAGCTTCCTATTCTTGCATTCTTTAAGGATCAAACAAAGCAATTTTTGATTGCCGTTGGAGCTAAATAGGTCCATTCATTCTTGTTGGTAATCTAGGAGAGTAGAGATGTTAAAATAACATGCATAGTTTGATATCATGTTTTCAAAGTTATAATGTTAGTTTAGACCTTGCTTAGTTCTCTATCTTGATGGTGTTTATGCTTTGTTTTAGCTAAATTGTATAACTATTTTAGGTGGTAGTTCTCGCTTCATTTGATTTAGCATTAAGCAAAGTATACTAATTTTTCTTCTATCCCTTCAATTTTTTCTTCAGTCTACTATTTTTGAAGTGGCGTCACTTATGCCACCCCAAAGAGGGGAAAATGTAGACACCTATAATTATGCCCGAGCAATTTAAATACTTAAATTGCACTAATTATCTCCTTTCCCGCAAATTGACAACATATTGTCAACAACGCTCATCTTCTCTTCCATTGTCGTTAATTGATTACATTACACTAATTAATTAAATTTCCTATCCAACACATACCCTAATTAACGACCCTTCATTAATTAACACCTTCTATCTAGTATAATTAATTATTATTAATTAATTAGCCTCCCTTCTCATTAAATCAATAAATCAACTATTTAATTTGTTTAATCTCTTCCTAATGGTCCAAATCACACTAAAATCCATCTAAAAGCTTATAAAAGATTGCACATGTATTTATTAATCATCTTGATTAATTAATACACTCTCTTTATCCACATGAGCCACTTGAGGATAAATTAAACCCTCCTAGAGCTAACTCAACCCCATCTAAACCCCCCCTTATCCATAACTAACTCTACATCTCCATTAGTCCCCACATTCATGAGGATGTGTTGAAACCTTTATCCTTTGGGCTATATAAACAACCCCTCCCTCTACTTCTACACTTACACCTAAATCTCTCAAGAGACACAAGTAAGCACGTAGTTTCATACTAATAGCCTTTTGTCATTCTTGAGATCCCTCCATCCTCCATTCTCAAAGAGCTAAGCGTCACACCCAAGCATCCATTGAAGAATCAAAGAAAGCAAATATGATTTGATTGACATTTGGATTACTTAGGTTCATTTTAAATGTTTTAACTAGGCAATTAAGGGGAATACAGTTCATTAATTTTACATTGCGCTTTGATTACTTTCAAATTTATTAATGTTAAGGGTAGGACTTGCTCATTTCTTCATCATGATGGTGCATATTTCTCATTTTTAGATAGGTTAGGAAGCTATTTCTACATGGTAGTTTTCTTGCTTTTAAATTTGGTTAAAATTGTAGAAACACTTGTAGACATTTGGCACACCCGGTGGGACACTCAGTCCCATGGGCATTTTAGTTTAAGTTTCATTGTTTTGGCTGAACTTTTGATATGCACATATAGTTATTAATGTCCATTTTATTGAAATTTTTTCTCATTTAATATGTGTAACTTCATGTTCATAGCCATAATTTTAATGGGTTATTGCCATTCTTAAGCTAACTTGTGAAAAATTGAGATATTGTGAGTTTTCTTGTGTTTGCTACTATATTTTTGTTGCAGGCCTGGTGTAGGCAGGATTTGAGGGGCGCAGGTGTGAAGTTTTTGTGGTGTATACACAATTTTCAGGGTGCATACTGTCTCTCTGGTGGCGCAGGAAGTACTGATAAAACCTGTTACTCTATTTGTCGACCCCTGGGCGCAATGTGCACTAACCCTAGCACAAAGACCCTAACCAGCTTGCAGGTGCACTAACCCTGATGCACAGACGTCATTTCATACTAGTACCTTCACTACATTCTGAAACCTTGTCAGATCGGTGCACATGCCCTAACCAAGGCACACACACTATTTTAGTGGCGTAGGCACATTTTTCTGGTAATGTGGTCATTCTGTCTATTTTTCTCAGAGTAACACATACACTATTTTTGTGGCGCACACACCTCTATGTTGACGCATAGTGAATATGATAAATCTCAAAAATTCCATAGAGTGGCATAGGCATTGTTTTTAGTGGTGCAGGCACTATTTTCGTGGCGTACACATCTCTCGGGTGGCGCAAGGTGCACTGTGGGCCGAAAACAACCTTTGAGTGGCACATACACCCTAGCCCGCGTGCAAGTGCTAATAAAGGGGTGCAGGTGTCCTTTTTCATTTTTTAAATTAAATTTGTTGATGTGCTAAAATTCTTGTAGGTTTATCTAATCATATATTTGTCTTTACAAGTGTTATTTTTACATGTTTGTATTTGATTGGGTACTATTTTGCATTGTTTACTTATAGGATTAAGATCGTGTATGCTCTTCCCTCACATCCCTTAGGGTGATCTTGGGAATCAGAAATGACTCTTGAGTCCTTTTGATGCTTTAAGATTACTAAGAATATTTGAGTTGGAATTGGTTAATTTGGCATAGTTAAATTAAAGTGTTTTTTTTCATTTGATATCTTTTTGGATTTTTGAAGACAATCACATATGCTCTCCTCTTGCGTCCTTGGATGATCTAGAGAATCAAAAATGATGCCTTCTATTTTGATGGAGAAATTACTAAAAATCTGTCATACATGACCAAAACGCCATCACTTGTCAAAGAACGGAGGAATCGAAACAAAAGTCAGAAAGACTACTAATACAGTTGTTATACAGGTTACCAAATGGTGTTCGAGTAAACCACATCTAATTAAAAAAAAAAGATAAAACGAAAAACATACTCAAAATACTGTATTACAGGTTTTGGAAAAGGGTACGTCCCTCTCCGCTCAATTGGAACATAACCCCTTTAGCATAACGCCTTAAGCTACAATAATGGGGGGTGGTTCCAAGAAACCCCAAAGTAGTCCATGCAAGAGGGAACCTTGTGGACGAAACGGGAAGTGCTCCGCACTACCTATCTGACTAGTAAATCCTTTGTGAGATAGAGTTACAAGTTTTCCCTACGCAACCCTTTTGAGTACACAATTGGATGCATTTCTTTCCCATTGTGCTTGAAGGGGGCGAAATGTCAAGATACTCCCATGACTAATCATTGCGACTATTTGCGTAAATTGTCCCGCTCATGGATAATCTTTATAGCACCTAGGACGAGAGAACTAGCTAGGAAGATATACTTTTTCCAGGAGCCCACTTTGACCATTCTAAAGTAGTGTTGATTTGTGAACCATATTCTCATTGAGGAACGTGTGACGTGTTACTTTTTCACTTAGTTTTTACTTGCCTTAGGGCGAGGCTGAAGACTCTGTTCCGAAGTCAAGCCAACATTTTTCATCCCTTTTTTTTATTTTTGATTTTTCTCCCTTCACATTATTTTGACACTTTGTTGATCAGAAGAAGGGTGACTACCTTTGTGTTACCAATCGACTGATTCTGTCACTTTTATGTCTATTTATGCCCATCCATGTTTTGCAGCTAGGTAAGTTAAACGTCTAAAGTGTGTGGAGACGTATTCACGTCATTGGTAGCCATTGTGATCTTAATACCCATGTCAATATTGTCATTATAGTAAGGCATGGTTCATCATCGCGGACGTCCTTAGAAGAGTTAGCTTTTTTTGTATTGTATCACTACAATTTCGATATTTACGTCTTGTTTCTTGTAAACTTGACGTAAATACCTATATTGTAAGGTTACTCTACACACATTTTTAACTATTCCTAGCTATACTTTGAGTTTTTTAGTTCGGTTCTATTATTACCTAGATTTCAAAGAGTGCTAGGTGTTACCATTTGTGCATGTTATATCAATAACATCTTGATATCAATACTTCACTTTCTCACAAAGTGGGTTAGCATATCTTGGTGATATTGTTGTGTCATTCATGAATTATAATTGGAACATTTTAAGATATAGGTCTTAATCGAGTTTGAGCTCACTCATCATATATCTTGATTAGGAGGTCGCATTGACTTCTTGTATTTACTTATGTTTTATTCATTCCCTTGAAATTGGCATAAGTGGAGACATCTTGTTAATCATCTTGTAACGCAAAGCTACTTTTTAAAACATAGTCTAGGAGGAACTTCATTTAAATAGATTTTGATACCAAATGCATGCACCACTAGTGATTTATCACTTCGGGGTGATCACTAAGATTTGAAAACATTTACTTGCCTAGTTTTTACTTTCCTTAGGGGGAGCAAAACTCTGACGAAGTGAAGCCATCATTTTTCATCCTTTTTTGATTTGATTCCTTCACATTCTTTTAACACTTTTTTGATTCAAAGAAGGGTGACTACCTTTGTGTTACCAATCAACTGTTTCTGTCACTTTTATGTCCGTTTACACCCATCCATGTTTGCGGCTGGGTAAGTTAAATGTCTAAAGTGTGTAGAGGCATATTCACATCATTGGTAGCCATTGTGATCTTGATACCCATGTCAACATCGTCATTGTAGTTAGGCGTGGTTCATCACTATGGATGTCCTTAGAAGAGTTAGCTTGTTTGTATCGTATCACTACAATTTAAATATTTATGTCTTGTTTCTTGTAAACTCTTAGCAAAAACATCTTTCATTTCACTTCGAGGTGATCACTAAGCTTTGAACACATTTACAACTTACCCTAGTGAAACTATCATGAAAACATGGCTCCTAAAACACGTCTAGGGTTAAAGAAACAGACATATGAGGAACAACAAGTGCAAGCTTGGGAAACCTCTAATAGACAAGGGTCCAACCCATTTATTGGACATGACCTAGGACCGTTGTTTTCTACAGAAAAGGAAATAGAAGAGATGGTTGATCATAGCGGAAATGAATTAGAATCACCACAGGTAGAACTTTATTTTGACCCCACTTTACTAGATGAGTTTCTTCTTAGAAACAAAGATAGAGTGTTGGCATGGGTCATAGAATTAGGGGCCAAATTTCCCACCGAGAATGAAGCAATACTACATGCAAATGACACTACTGAGGAAGAACGTTCCGTTATTAATATGGAAGATATTTTAACAGGATGACATGCTTCCACTTCTTACGCAAGGAATGATAAAGTGGTAGGGCATAGAATACCCTTTATCAAAGTTCCATGAAGAAATAAGATTAAACATGAAAATGGTGAAGAACCTCCACAATACGAAGAGGAGGAACCTTTAGAAGAAGAAGCCAAAAACCAAGCCAAAATCCAACAACAAATCAGTAACCTAAGCCAGCAACTATCTTTTCTTACTTCCCATTTACAAAAAGACGTAAACAAGAATGTTCAAAAGTTGAGGCCTAAGGTTAAGATCAATGAACTCCATCAGAAAAACCAAGGAGAAGAAGACACAGGGTCATCGTGTTTACATCCCTGCTTCTCCCACTAAAGAACAATTTCTCACATAAGAAGTGATGTCTATGAAAGTGACGCTTGCGAGCTTACAAGAGAACAATATAGGGAGCATTAGGAAATATCAATACGAATAATTATGCCCCTATCCTTTTGACAAGACAATGACCCTTCAACCCTTTCCAAAGAAATTTGATATGCCATAGTTCAATAAATATAAAGGGAAAGGAGACCCAAGGGATCATGTTAAATATTTCTACATGGCATATCAAGAGGTGTCTTATAGTGACAATTACCTCATCAGATTTTTCCCAAGAGTCTTAGAGGTCAAGCATTGGAGTGGTTTACACGCTTACCACGAGGATCAATTTTCACCTGGCCAGAATTAGCAGAAAGATTCATGTGTCACTTCTCGTATAACATAGAGAGTGATGCCACCATGGAAGACTTGTGTGGCACCAAGCAATACCCAAATGAGACCTTCACCAGCTTCCTCCAATGGAGGAGAGGGGTAGCTAGTTTCTTCCCTTGTGCTTTCCCTGAAAAGTAGCTGGTTAGTATTTTTCATTCCCAATCTCAACCCGGATATAGCTTTCCACCTCCAAATGCATTGCGTTCGTACTTTTGAGGAGGTTATCGAGAAATGGATTTAGATAGAAAAGGATCTCATTGCCAAAGGCACCCTCAAAACCCAATCTAAAGACAACCAAAATTTCAAACCCACGGAGAAGCCGAAGATCTTTAACAAAAACAAAAATGTGGTGGGAGATGGAATCAATGATTCCAAATGTGTTCAAATGGTCCAAGCTGGTTAACCTTTTAAACTGACCAAGGGCCCAATTCAACCACCCCCAAAGTGAAGAACATTCACCTCTCTTAATGAACCGTTGTCAGTAATACTAAAACAATTTGATGTGGCCCACATAATGACCTATTCTATAACACAACTGTTTGATGACAATGCTCCAAAACCTTCATGGTACAAGGAGCATGAATATTGCGAGATAGAGGTGGATAACCCTAGTAAAACATAAACACCTAACAAGAAAATGGGGATATACAAAGAACCATTCCCCAAGCATGATAAGTCAGAAAAGTCAAAGCCGGATAGGGGAGAGTCATCCCAAACTTATAAAGCCGCAAATTACTTGTACACCAAAAGAGATAACAATCATTATGATTCACTTATCGGATGTATTCGCTCTCCCACTGACCATGTCAATACCATCTAGATCAAGGGAAAGGATTGCACTACGCTAACAATGTGTGCCCACCTCGTGATTCTGGGACCTTCTCCATCGACCTCGCAAATCAGAAAATATAACCATTTAGAACAACTTGAAAAGACATCTTCTAAGATTTCGATCTTAGATCTTCTCAAGATATCTAATGTGCATAAAGACATTTTGTACCAAACTCTTCAGCGGTTGGGAGTGCCTTTAGAAGTTGATCCTACACACCTTCAAGCCATGGTGGCTAACATCGCGCCAAGTGAACATCTCAATTTCAACCATAGGGAGATCCCTACAGAGAATTTGACACATAATCTTCCCTTATACATTGAGGTAGTTGTCACCCGTAGGAAAATAAAATGGGTGCTTGTGGATAAAAAATTTGGGTTGAACATCTACACACTTAAGTTGGTCAAACACTTGGGACATATGGAGGAAGATCTTGAGTCCCACATTATCACTATCACTGCATACAACAACGCGGAAAGGGAGTCAGCAGGCACCATCACATTGCCCATGGAGGTGGGCCCCACTTGCCATCAAACAAATTTTCATGTCCTTGACTTGGAACTTCCATATAACATGCTTCTAGGCTGACCATGAATTCATGCCATGCAGGCCGTGTCATCCATGTTTCATCAATGCATTAAGTTGAAGCATGAGGGACATACGGTTATGATACCAAGAGATTCAGAGCCCTTTGCTCATTATAGAGCTCTCAATAGCTTTTCACGAAAGGGTAAATATGCATTTCCCTCCATAGATATAGCTATCCCTCTCCAGTTTGAGGCCATGGAATCCTTGGTGGATTCAGATTCTCTTAGTTCTTGTGCTCATGGGGCGTCTACTTCAACATCTCCATTTGATTCATGGGAGATGAAAATCCTGGAATATGGCTGCGGGGAGTATAATGTACAACAAGTGCTCTTGGTTTCAGACCTCTCATTATCACCCAAGACTAGAGGTTGACCCAACTACCGCTTTAGGAGACCTAGAGAGGAACACACTATTGGGTCATTCCTACCTAGAGGCTTATTAGCTGAGGAGAAATTGCTTGATCCACCTACAACTTGGGTCCCTGAGGATACTCAGCCATCCTGTTATCGAACCCCAGAATATGAAAAATCTCATAGAATGATGTACTCTATTGGCTACAAAGGCCTAGGATGTGGGAGGAATGAACAAGGACAAAGAGAACCGGTCCCTCTTCCACATTTCAAAATAGAAAGATATGGCATCGGGATTCACCCTTATGGAGCACACCCCAACGATCAAGATGCTACTTACTCCGAGCGTGAGGATGTCTCCGACTATCTAGATAATGATATGGATTCCCATTATAGCTAATATGAGGATCTGGCCTCCATGAGCCTTTTCATGACCAATGCTTTCCTAACCTTAACCCCCATAGAACCAACCCTTGACCTTGTATACCCTTCCCTTGTTGAATGGGACCAACAATGTCACATGCCACTAGATTTATTCAAGAATGACGAGGCTATTGCAGAATTCATGGGCATAAGGGATACAATTCCCATTGGAGATTACAAGAAAGGTTTCTTTATCGACTTAGATACTTACGCCTACTTTGGTGAGGAGGCTGAACTTCGTGGTTAGCAAAATTTAAAGAAAATTGAGGGAAAAAGTTCTAAAGAAAATCCTCAGCAAAAATCAAAGTCCAAGTCGCACAGTGAAAACCTCTTTAAGGCAATGGCTGATAAACAAATAAGAAAATCAAAGGACAAACAAAGTGACCACGCTAAGGATGAAAATCTCATGGAGACATCCTTGGATGAAGATCTTAACCTACCTCCTGATCCTACACGTATGGAGGACTTATCAAAATTACTAGTTGAAGAAACCATTGATGTCAATATTGGTACCGAAGAAGACCCCAAGATAGTAAAATCAGGAGCATCACTCTCGGTTAGAGAACAAAATACTTTCACTATACTACTACGAGAGTTTATTGATGTGTTTGTATGGTCTTACAAAGACATGCCCGACTTAGATCCAAATTTGGTGGTGCACAACTTGGTTGTGCACGTAGATGCTAAGCCTATTGAATAGAAGCTCCAAAATATGCACCCAAGAGTGGCCTTGTTGGTTAAAGAAGAGTTGAAAAGATTGCTTGTAGTGGGATTCATCAGACCAATTGATTATTCTGAATGGATATCAAACATTGTTCCTATCCAAAAAAAACCTATAGGTATCCGAATCTGCACGGATTTTAGGGACATCAATAAGGCTTTCCCTAAAGATGATTTTCTGCTGCCCAACATTGATATGATTGTCAACTCAATGATAGGGTATGAAATTCTATCACTCATGGATGGATTTTAGGGATATAATAAAGTTAATATCGTTGAAGAAGATCAACACAAAACAACTTTTACGACTCCTTGGGGCACCTTCTGCTATCAGGTGATGCCATTTCACCTTAAGAATGTAGGAGCAACCTATCAGTGGGAAATGACAGTGATTTTTCATGATATGATTCATGATATCATGGAAGACTACGTAGATGACATCCTAGGAAAGTCCAAAACAAGAGAGGATCATCCTGTCATTTTGTGGCGTATTATTTGAATGCCTGCATGAATACAAAGTCAAGATGAATCCAAAGAAGTGTGTCTTCGGTGTGCTATCTGGGAAACTATTGGGATTCATTGTGTCAAGATGAGGTATTGAGGTAGACCCTACTAAAGTGTCTGCTATCACTGAAATACCTCCACCTGAGAATATCAAGCAACTACGCAGCTTACAGGGGAAAATTCAAGCCATTCGCCACTTCATCTCCCAGCTTGTAGATAAATTTCACTCATTCACCCATTTTCTTAAAAAGGACGTCAATTTCATCTGGGGACCTGAGCAATAACAAGCCTTTGCTTTGCTTAAACAGTACTTGGCTAATCCACCTGTCCTCATGCCTCCCACTCCTAGAGAACAACTTTTGCTCTATATTTCCGCTACACAATTTACTATTGGTGCACTGCTCACCCAATATGACCTTAGCCATAAGGAGAAAGAGGTGTACAATCTGAGTCACACCCTCATTGCCTATGAACTCAATTATCCTCAAATTGAAAAGGCTTGCTTGGCAGTTGTTTTTACCTTTCAAAAACTTCACCATTACTTGCTGAATACTAAGACCAAGGTCATATCCAAGGTTGACCCACTCAAGTATTTGTTGTCCAAACTCACTCTCACAGGTAGAATGGCTAATTGGATCATTATACTTAGTGAGTTTGACATAGAATTTATCTATCAAAAAATGGTTAAAGGACAAGTACTTGCAGACTAGCTAGCGGAAGCACCTTTGCAAAGCACGGAACCTTTGCATTTGGATCTACAAGATGCCTCCTTGCTATACATTGAAGAATCTATTGTGTGGCAGATACATTTTGATGGATCCTTTACGTTTCATGGTTCAGGTGCAGGAGTGGTCCTTATTACTCCTTCTAGCAATCCTATACTGCAGGCTTTTCACCTGGCCTTCCCTTGCACAAAAAACATTGCAGAATATGAAGCACTTATTACAGGGATGAAGTTAGCCATCAAGTGGAATGTTCATCATGTTAAGGTTGTAGGTAATTCACAGTTAATCATCAAATAGGTTGATTATGAATATAAGGTTAAGGATGACAAGCTCATACCTTACAAAAATTTAGTGGAAACTCTAAAGGAGTACTTTGTGCGCATCACCTTTGAGAAAATCCCAAGAGTGCAGACCATATCAATGGATGTCATGGAAAAGGCAGGGTCTATGCTTTGTATTCTGCCAGGGAACAATGATATGCCATTATTCGTAGAAAATATACGCCAACCCACGTATGACATGCCTGAATCTTACCTGGCTTGTGAGGTTGTTGGTCCCCATTCCCCGTGGTACAAACCCATCTTCACCTATCTTAAGGAGAACACATTCCCTCCTGACATCTCCTGTTTTGAAAAGCAAAGCCTGATTCACCAGATAGCCTGTTACACCCTTTTAGGAGGTACTGTTTATCATCATGGCTATAATGGGAATCTACTACATTGTCTGAATGTGATGGAGTCAATCCAGGTAATCAAAGAAGTGCACGAAGGGGTATGCAGAGCACATACAAATGGAATGGTCTTGGCTAAGATACTATTGAGAGTAGGTTACTATTGGCCTACCATGGAAACTGATTGTTGCAATTATGTTAGAAAATGTGTACTTTGCTAAAAGTGTGGAAATTTCATTCATGCTCCATTGCAACCATTGTAACCTATCACTACCCCATGGCCATTCTCCAAGTAGAGGACTTGATTTAATAGGGAAAATTACTCCTACCTCATCTAATGGTCATACACATATCATCACAACTACAAAATATTTTACAAAATGGGTGGAGGCTGTCATACACATATCAGCAGAGTGAGAAAAGAAAGGGAAGTTCGAACCACATTAGTTGGGACCCTATGTTATAGTCACCAAGTATGGCATAGGGACATACAAACTAGCTCACCCCAATGGTGATGAACTCTGGGAGCCCATGAATGCCATGCATCTTAAGTGGTTCTATGCTTAAACATGGAGCAAGGAAGTTAAAAATCAGAAATAAAAAAATACAAAAAAATCAAAAACATCAAAAAAGAAAAGAAAAAAAAGGTCATCCATTAGTGAAAACCATGCAATTATGGCACTTTGGACAAGTCCTTGGGTGAAAACAAGTTTCCGGTGCCTTAGGAGGATTCATTATTCACAAGCATCCTGCATCTGGAGGGTAGTTGTCTTTGGCCTAGTCCTGGTTCTACCTTCAAGATTCCCTGTGCGCCCCATCCTATCAGGCCTTGATCCGGCTTTGCCTTATTTTATTTGTCTGTTAGGGGCGTGGTCTTTCGTAATTTCCCATCTTATGCTGGGGGAAACTCAATAACTTTAACTTCTTATTTATAAAGCACCTGGCTTCTGCCCTTGTATATTCCCCATCTAACGCTGGGGGCATCCATGATTTCTTGGTTACCTGGACATAGCTCTGGAAAATCGTTAGGAAACACAAAAAAAATAGAAAATTATTTTAGAAAACACTAAAACAATAGAAAATTATTTTACAAACACAAAAACAATAGAAAATTGTTTCACAACACACAAAAACAATATAAAATTGTTTCAGAAAACACAAAAACGATAGAAAATTGTTTCACAAAACACAAAAACAATAGAAAATTGTTTCACAAAACACAAAAAACAATAGAAAATTGTTTCGCAAAAACCTAAACAAATAGAAAATTGGTGCATGAAAACATATCTTCCAAAAACATTTACTTGCATTGTCTTGTTTCCTTGCTTTTCTTGTTGCTTGTATAGTGTTTTGCATTCTTGCTTTTGGGTTGTTTGTTGCTTGGGCATAATTTGTTAGGATTCATCTTATCTTGCTTAGATTAGATTTATTCTTGCTTGTGCATATTGCGGTATGTTTTTGCTTGCTGGTGAATTTTAGGAAGTCATGATGTAATGTGGTAATCCATTATGTTATTTCTTAGCATTTGATTGTGTTTGTTACATGTTAATAAAGCATGGTGAGTCATGGTGTATTGCATTAATTCCTGGTGTTCTTTGTTAGCATTTTATTGTGTTTGTTACTTGTTGATAAAGCATGATGAATCATGGTGTATTGCATTAATTCCTGGTGTTATTTATTAGCATTTGGTTGTGTTTATTGCATGTGCTTTGTTTTGTTATCATTCACATCACATTTCCAGCATTATCATCACATCTAACATCATCTATACATCATATATATAACAAAATTCTAAGTTTTACATCATGCATGTATGCTAAGCTAATCATCACATATCATATCATCAATGGGGCCAAGAGGGGTTGCACATGATCAAAAATCTATCCCCCCCGCACCAATATCATCATATCATCCCATGCATATACATCAAAATAACACATGAGAAATGCATTTGATATCATCTATGGATCTATCATCTAACATCCACAACACATGTATACATCAAACATCAAAATCAGATACATACAATGCATAAAATAATATAACATCATAACACATCCATAAGTGCTGAATCAAAACACGCAACATACAATGAGAATAAATGTATGCCCAGTCATGTCACAATGCATCCATAAGTGCTAAATCAAACAAACGCAACATGCACTGAGAATCAACATAGAGTAATTTCTGAAAAGGGGTATTTCACATCATAGAATTATGCCCACTCATGTCACATGCATCAGAGTACAAATAAAATAAAATACATCTCATAGCCATGTGTATCTGAGCCAAAAAAAAGTAATCCTCACATATATATATATACATGTGTGTCAAATATACATCTATATCAAAAATGGATACAAATCAGTGCTCTATATCAAAAATACCTTCAGCTGAGGCGTACAAAGATGATACATCAAAAATTTCTGTCCACATACATACAATGTCTAGATAAGTACTCAATACAATACATCATCGATACATAATGCCATCAAAAAGGGGCATGTATATGAAAGATTCAAGCCTTCATCATAAGGCATCATCATAATACATATACAAGACTGTACATCAAAATTTGCCTTCATAAGAGGCATACATATAAAAGAATCTGTACAAAAAAAATTTGGCTCTCAACCACAGCTCTTGCCCTCACCGAGGCTCCTAGATCTGTCCTCTAGATGACAGAACACTGGAGGCTGGGATGGTGCTGGTCTACCTGGCTACTCTAGTAGAGGTTGTCTCACTTATCTGGTCAAATGGCCTGATCTCTGTGATCAAGAGCCTGATGCACTTAACCCTGACAACTGTGGTAGTGCCACTCGCTGCTCTGGTAGAACCACTTTGTAATAAGCAGTCCTGTAGAATAGGGCCTCACCACCAAGCCTGGTGGTGTCACGTATTAGGTCCACATCTTTGGAGGGGAGCGCTACCTAAAGGGCAGTATCTCGCTCACTTGTCACTCGACCTAAGTCTACCTTGGCCTATTTAGAGGTAGCAGCTTCTCGATATCTCTCTGTAGTCATCACCTGCAGCTCGGTACAGGCTTGGTCCCTCTGTGCTAATAATGCCTGTGATCGTGCATACACACGGTCTCTCTATGCAACGAACATGCGCACCTGTGATTAGGACTAATGAAGGAGGCTCAATATCTAAGCCCCCTATGCCACTGTCTCTCGGATCTGGCTCTGCCATGCTACTCTATCATCTCCTCGGCCAGCTTGGGCCTGAGCCTAATCCCGCTCTAAAAGTAAACTCACAATGTGAGCTCGGCCTCATCTCTCTCTGCTACTGTAGTCACACACCAGCCTTGAGCCTCATCCCTCTCTACTTTTTCCACGTCTCTCTCGGCTATGGCCTACTATAACTGCACCTGTACTATGGCTATCTGTGCCACTAGCTAGGAGGCTGTGAGTGCCTCAAGGACTGGTCCTTGAGGTGCTCTAGAAGTTTGTCCCTGCTCAAAGACCCTACCTCTGGGTGGCTGCATGGCTTCCTATACTGGACCCTGCGGCCTTGGTACTTATGCTTGTGGGGCACCCTATCCATCATGTGGGAAGTCATTAAAAGGATCCTCTAGATCTGGCCCCTATGCCACTACCCTCACCCTGCACTCTGCTCCTTGCCATATCTCTATAGGTGGGTGAATGCCAGCTACCCAGGCCTCCTCTGGAATGGTGAGCCACTGGGGTAATACTGTAGCATACTAAGCTACATAATCAACTGTGGTCCCGAGGTCTCTCACATGTCGTAATGGCTCCCATACCTGGGGGACCACCTGTGTGAAATTGGCCCTACCTTGGGCCACCAGTATATGAGGCCCCATGGTTTACCTCTCGGAATCCCTACGAGCATGCCAGACATCTGGCTAAGAGACCCCATGTACCTTGCCAAGCTACCGCTCACACCTGTCCACTTGATATAACTCCATGATATAGCTGCGGCTTCTAGTAAGAAAGTGCTCCATTAGGCACACGTTGAGCTCTGTGGCATCCTCTGGCCACTGGAAGTGCCTGTATGGACGCCAAATGACGTCTATCTCAACTAGCTCATCAAACTCTCGCCTATTTTTGAATAGGCTGCCAAGATGGCCACATACATCTCCACCAGTTGCTACCCAGGCCATATATGAGGGCTCCTCAGGATCTCAGACATGGAAAGGGCCCACGGGGTGTCCAATCATAATATGATCCCATGACCATATCTATAATAATGATGCTGGACCCATGGTTTTCTGATTGTGGTATGTAATCAGGTGCAAATTCCAGTATAAATGGGCCAGTATACAATGCCCCCAGCAATATCTCTCGCCACTGTAAATGCCATGAACCAATGGTAGTAATCCTCTCAGGAACAAATTCCATGTCTTATCAGTGAGTAGGAACCCATTGATAAGAGCCATGATTTAGAGAGGTCCCCGATGCAAGGTGGGGTCAGAGATGCACTCATGTAATGCTAGAGTCATCCCGTCGTGTGGGATATCGTCCACACCAAATAGGGCACTGCAAGCTACTCTAATCATCCCTACATCAGAGTTGTACTCGATCAACGTGCCCATCAAGGATCCGCCAAATGTCTTCAATAGTCACAGTCAGCTCTCCTATGGGTAGTTTGAAACACTGAATCTCGCTATGCCATTCCTCGGCTAGCGCAGTCAAAAATTCATGATCTAGAATGATAGAGGGCATCCGAGCCACGGGGCCTAGCCCTACCACCTCAAGCAGTATCACCATGGCTCACCGGTCACACTGGCGCATACTGCCCTCTAGGTCTGCAATCTGGGTATGTCACTCCCAAGTCTGCAAAACTGGTAGTCGTCTATGTAAAATAACACGCCGCTCATCAGTTCCTAGCATTTCTTCTAAAAATCTATCTCATCTTTTAGGGTTAACCCAAAAATCCTAAAAATTCTTCTAAGTGTCATGTTTTTGGACACTTTTCTATCTTTTTCTGCTTGTCTAGGGTTCCTGTGCACCATTTTGGGCATGTGCGCCACGTTTCTGGCACCTGCGCTTGTGCGCATGTGTCTTCTGGCATGTGCACCCTCTTTCAGGTGCTTGCACACCCTTTTTGGCGTGTGCGCCACACATTGGGTGCCTACACTTACGTGTGTATGCCCCTATGTGTGTGCTTTCCCTGTCCATGCCTGCGCTACACTTTTCATGTGTGCACCCCATTTCCAGTGTGTACGCATGTGCACACATGTGCTTGTGTGTGCGTGTGCGCGTGTGTGTGTGCGATCTGTCTCGGTGTGTGTGTGTGTGTGTGTGTGTGTGTGTGTGTGTGTGTGTGTGTGTGTGTGTGTGTGTGTGTGTGCCTACGTTTTGGTGCATACGTCCCCAAAAAGACACATGCACCCCCAAATCAGCACCTGTGCACCCTATCCAATGCCTGTGCCTACGTATTTTTCTATGGCTAAAGACCTAATTTAGGGAATTAATGACAAAAATTAACGAGAAAGTTTTCGATACTCATAAAGGGGCCATCGTTTGTGTGCCGCTGGTACCCCCGGACTGCATATGCACGCCTCAAATGATCTCGTGTGATCACCATGGTTCCCCTCAGTGTCAGAGCCTCATAGTAAAATTTTCTAAACTGCTCAATTAAAATGAATTGGTCGCAATGTTTTTACCCCCCCTGGTGGGGTATATTAACCTGTTTTTCACCGTTAGGAAGGCCAGGAGGCCCGTTTCGATCGCCGTTTTCTCCTCTGTTCACTATGGAATAATTATTTTTATTAAATAATTATTTTTCTCTTATTTTTTACCATATTGGGGCATTTTTTGCTGTCTGATACCCCTTTCTTCTCCCTCAGACAATTTTATTACTCCTTGGTGATTTTTATTCTTCTACACACCCTCGTAAATAATTATTTTTTCTTAATTTTTCCACTAAACAAGGACATTATTTGTCATTTTTTTCTCTTTCTTCCACCAAGGGCACTTTTATTGCCCCTAGGCCCCTCACTTTCTTCTTCTACTTTCTTCTACTGATCACCACGGTTTGACTTTCTTCTTCTACTTTCTTCTATTGATCACCACAGTTTGGAAAGCAAAAATAATAAAAACAATATATATATATATCAAAAAATCCAAAAACAGGGCAAAATTTTTCAACAAAATCGTAAAAAGTAAAAAACCCTTCAAAAATGGTAACTTGCTTATTATGGCTGAAACTTGTGTCTTGCACATGGTATTTTCTCCATATCCTGTTGGTTTGTCTCACATCTTCCTTGATTAATATGACTCGTGGATCACCAGATTCATAACCATTCACAAAGCTAGCTACTTTCTTTGTCTGTACCCTGGGGCACTTTTGTTGCTTGGTGTTGTTTCATTGTGCACAAACACTTTTCATGGACCCCATGTCCATTTTCATTTCCCCTTGCATGTATCCTTTCTCGGGGCATCATTTTGAACCCTTATCATCAATCATGAACATGTGGATCTCTTTAGCACTGATAATAAAACATTTGTACAACTATCTTGATAGTTGTTGGGTTCGATATGTGCGTTTGTACTTGTTTTCCCTGTTAAATGAGCTTGTTTCCTTCTCGTATTACATTGCATTCTTGTATGTTTCATGGAGTTGGTAGTTTCAGAAATGGATAATTGTTCATAGTATGGCTTTTCATGTCATTCTACCTTTGTCGTATGCTTATATTTTTCATAAGGACCGATGATGTAGTTCTTATGGAAATATGATGATATCAAAATTGTTCCAAATAAACTGCGGCTAGAGGCTAAGCTCTTCTCTCCCCTCTTCCATATTTTTTCTACATCATTTCCCTTTCACCCCTAATTTTCTCTCTCATCGGGGCATCTGCCTCTTCCCCATTCTTCTACCTATCTCTCACCTTTTTCGATTGTCGATCAACTTCTTTCATCACCCCATCGACACTCGAGGGGGCATCTCTCCCTCCTACTAATTTTTCTTCTATCCCTTCAAAATTTTCTTCTATCTACTATCTTTGAAGTGGCATCACTTATGCCACCCCAAAGAGGGACAAATGTAGACACCTATAATTACGCCCGAGCAATTTAAATACTCAAATTGCGCTAATTATCTCCTTTCCCACAAATTGACGACCATATTGTCAATGACACTTATCGGCATTAATTAATCACACTACGCTAATTAATTAAGTCGCCTATCCAACAAATACCCTAATTAACGACCTTTTTGTTTAATAAATCACCCCTTCTACTTAGACTAATTAATTATTATTAATTAATTAGCTTTCCCTTTCATTTAACCAATAAATCAATGTTTAATTGATTTAATCCCCTTCTAATAGCCTAAATCGTACTAATATTCCTCTAAATAGCTTCTATAAGCTTACATCTACCTCTTAGTTAATCACCTTTGATTAATTAAAACACCCCCCAACTCCTATGACTTTCTAAGCATAAATTAAACCCTTCTAAAGTAAGGTTACCTTTTATAAAGCAACCTTATCCATTCCTAATCATTTTTTACCTTTATCCCACATGTAAGGGGATGAAGTGTTTCCTTTATCCATTGGGCTATATAAGGAGTCCTCCTTCTACTTTTATACCTACACCTAAACTTCTTAAGAGAGCAAATGCAAAGCATATAGCAAAGAGACTAAGAGCTTTCCTTTTGTTTTTTTGAGAGGTCACCATTGTTAAGAGCTAAAGCTTCCAATTCTTGCATTCTTTAAGGATCAAACAAAGCAATTTTTTATTTCCATTGGAGCTAAATAGGTCCATTCAATCTTGTTGGTAATTTAGGAGAGTAGAGATGTTAAAATAACATGCATAGTTTTGATCTCATGTTTTCAAAGTTATAATGTTAGTTTAGATCTTGCTTAGTTTTCTATCTTGATGGTGTTTATGCTTTGTTTTAGCTAAATTGTAGAACTATTTTAGGTGGTAGTTCTTGCTTCATTTGATTTAGTATTAAGAAAAGTATACATGCACACACATTTTATTTACAACTATGGTCTTCTTTCGGAGCAATTTATTTCTAGCACCTTCATTCCATCTTTAAATAACACATGTAACAATATGTTCTTATGTGTACCCATTTTTGACTAACAAATAACAACCACCCACACCAATGGTATGTGTAGTCCTCTCCGCATAAAAATACTTCAGATTGTAATTAGCTTCCAGCATGCAAACACGCTTATTACACAAAACACCAAACTAAATTTAAAAAAACATAGAAACGAAGAAGGAAATACATTAAAGAAATACAAAAAGGGAAATCTATACTAAATGGCAATACTACCTTATTATAATAACCAAGAAGAATTATTTATAGTAGGGCTTCAGCTTACTCCCATTAAAGTAATCAGGTAACTGTGTTCCATCAAGCGCCACTAACTGACAAGCACCTGTTTCAAGGATGTGAGTGATAACATACAGTCCCAACCAATGCACCTTAAGTTTTCCTAGATGGTGCAGAAACTTGGAATCATAAAGGAGTACCATCTATCCAACCTCAAGCTTCTTGTCCCTGATGTGTCTGTCATACCATGCCTTCTGCCTAGCCTTTTCCTACTTTTGACTCCAACGTGCTATGGCACGCCTCTCATCCAACTGTATTAACTTGTCAATTCTTTCTTCCAATGTATGTTCATCAGCTAGACCTCCAACGTGAACAATACACAATGATGGTAACATGAATTCCATTGGAAGAACTATTTTTGTGCCAAACACCAACTGAAAGGGTGTGGCCTTATTCAACCTCTTGTAGGTTGTTCTATACACCCAAAGTGTAACTTAAACTTTATCATCCCAATCTTTCCTTCCAACATCACAAACTTTTGTCAAGGTCTGGCTCAATATCTTGTTGAAAGCCTCAGCGATCCCATTTTCTTGAGGGTGATAAGGTGTAGTCTTGTGGTGCACAACCATAAACTCATCCAATAATATCCTAACCATTTCATTCAAAAAGTGTGTGCCCCTATCACTTTTCAAGCTCAACAGACATCCATACATAATGAAAATATTTTCCAATAAGAACCTTATTGCTATAGCCATTGTGCAATCCTTTGTAGGTGTTGCTTCTTTCCACTTTGTAAGATAATTTGTACAAGTGATGATGTAACGTAATCCAGTTCTATTCATGGCTAGGGAAATAGGACCTAAAAAGTCTATAACTCAATTTTAAAATGGCTTTGCACTAGTAATAGGCCTCAAAGGCATTTCATCTCTTTTCCCAGGTTTACCAAGGTGCTGACGGTGATCACATGCCTTACAATACTCTTTACAATATTTGTACAAGGTCTCCCACCATAATCCAATGAGTAGAATATTGCATGTAGTGGTGTCACTTGCATAATGCCCACCTGCAATACCACCATGAGCCTCTTCCATGATATCGGTGTGCTCATGTTCCAATACACACCGATGGAATACTTCATCTCAACCTAGTTTGTATAAGTCACCACTGATCAACATGAAGGGTGTTGTGGGAATTGCAAGTTGGTTCTTCTCTAATGCTTTCATTTCTTATAGCACCATACTTGTGGGTAAAAAGAAAACAATATCCTTTAATTCTGAAGGTGTGCAATGTAACCTATACAATTGTGCATCTGACATTGTATCTTAAATTATCTACGCATACTTCCTTGATTGAATCCTTGATAAGTGGTCTGGGCCATAATTACTTTTACATGGTTTTACCATGATTGCAAAGTCAAGTTCCTAGAATAGGAGAACCATCGACATATATGCCCCTGTAAAATGTGATTATTTACCAAGTATTTTAGTACAATGTGATCTGTATAAATTACAAGAGGTGTTTCTAGCAAGTACTATCTAAATTTATGCAATGCATATATCATTGACAAGACTTCACACTCTATAGTTATATAATTCTATTCTACAGGGGTCAAATTTCTACTAAAAAAATAGATAGGATGATCTATAATAGCTTTTATAGGCTGAGCTAACACTGCGCTAATGGCTTTGCCAGAGGCATCCACATGTACGTGAAATGGTTGGTTCCATGAGGGAAAACACATAATCGATGTTGTAGTAAGTCTCTCCTTCAATGCCTTAAAAGTGTGCTGCTGCAGTTTTCTCCAATAGAGTGTCCCTTTTCCTTTTAGTAACTCTTTAAGGAGTGCAACAATCTTCACATACCCTTTGATAAATTTTCTATAATACCCTATGTGGCCCAAGAATCCATGCACCTCACTCTGACTGGTAGGCTTCTCCAAGCCTACAATAACTACAACCTTAGCTGGGTCCACTAACAAACCTTCTTTATAGATGATGTGCCCTACAAAGTTCCAAAAGGTGTAGAAAACACACACTTCTTGATTTTTAAAGAGATGCTTAATTGTCGAAATATTTCAAACATTAAGCAAAAATTGTCACAATGATCATTAACAAGCCCATATATCGTCGAATCATCCAAGTAAACCTGCAATAATTTGTGAATAAAATCCTGGAATTCTTGAACAACTATGTGTGAAAATATAGCATGCACGTTCTTCAAACCAAAGGGCATCACTTTATATGCAAAAATTCCCCATTTAGTGGTGAAATTCATTTTCTCTTGATCCTCCTATATAATTCTAACTTGGCGATACTTAGAGAATCCATCTGTGAAAGAGTAAACTTCACGCCTTGCAACATTTTCTAATGTTTCCTCAGTAAAAGGCATAGAAAAAGGATCAATCACACATGTAGCATTCAACTCCCTTTAATCTGAGAAAATCCTAGTCCGACCATATTTCTTTATACTGATTACCATGGGGATAACCCACTCTGACTCCTCTAAGGGCTTAATGATGCCAGATTTAAGCATTTTGTTAGTTTCTTCTTTAAATTTTACACGCAGGTTCAGGTTCATCCTATAAGGTCTCTTCCTGACTGGACATGCTCCTTCCTTTAGCTTAATCTTCATCTTGCTTGATGACTCATGCAATCCTTTTAACTCATGGTAGCCCTTAGGGAATAAATCCTGAAGATCTCGTAGTAACTCAATTATTTTTGCTACTTCATAATTAAACCAATAATCCCCAACTATAGCCTCCTTTGGTTTAATATCCATGCTAATGTTCACTTTCTTGGTCTTCATAGGTTAATGATACTTGTTTTTATCTACATTGTCTAAGACCTCGCGTGTACCTACTGAATGAGCTATGTCTAAATCTTCTACTTCCTCATCATCCACTATGTAGACCATCTTTCCTTTCTCCTTTCTCAAAGAAAGCATGCAAGTGTAAATAGATCGGCGTCTGTATCATCTAATTCATCAAAATGCGCTCCCTAGTCTTGCCTCACCAAATAAATACTAAATGAGTTCTCCAACCTTGGCACTATCTCCCATACTCAAGCACTCCATAACCAGTAATGCCTCTCTTACTGGAGGTTTAGTAGAAAAGTACTCAAAATTCTAGGTCATTCCTGCAATCAAGTCCTGCCAATTTCAAGTCTCCCTATATAGTTATGCAAAAACATACCAAGTGCGTGCGTAACCTGTGCAAAGTGTCATAAAGTTTTTGCACCCAAAGACAAGGTGGTAAAGCTTCCTGCCCTATTGTGAAGAGTCTCTCACACTGCTAAACGTGGTGCTGAACAGGTTGATTACCATGATATATATAGTTTTGAGTAGGTGCATTGCTCCTAAAGAACCGAGTGGTTAGAGAAATTCTGACTTCATTCCATTCTATGAGATTATCCCTTTGAACCATCCACCAGCGCACTACTGTCCTACATAGGGTATACACTAACATATTTATTCTCTCCACTTGATCTATCCATTGCTCCTCCATGGTGCATAGGAATAATGTAGGATCTCCTTCTTTTAGTATACCGAGGTACAAAGTTGTTACCTATTCTCCTAATACAATGAGGATTTCTTCTCTACATGTGAAAATGCAATTCTTACTTCACATCCAACCATCTCATAGGTGTCATGCACTTAGTTGTCATAAGTAATACTTGTAGTATCACTAATAGGCCGTGCATCTTCCCACTGGAGGATTCCTTCCTTAGATGGCTCAAGTACTTCTCGGATATCGAATGACGTGCACATAAATTCTGTTCAGGTCTTCCTCACTCAAAGGTTCAACATAAGGTGCAGATTTCCCATTTGTCAAAGGGATAATAACTAGTTCTTCCTTGTTCTCAAAACTTATATACCTCTTGTTGAATTGTAGATCAGTAATATTTGTATAACACAAAGGGTGCCCAAGTAGAGCTGGGAAGTTGTCTACTTCTGCAAGTGCTAAGGCCTCAAAGTCCCCAGTGCGCTTGGCCCCTTGTATAGTAATGGATGCATCCTTTAAAACTCTGATGGGAGTGGCCTTAGTTCGATTAGCCATAAACAATACATTAGAGGATGGCTGCAATGGAGGTCTTCCCATCTATACCCATGCATCTAAAGTAAGCACATTCACTTCCCTGCCTGTGTCAATCAATATATTGCTCAAAATCCATCCATCCACAACAACATTCAGAGTGATCTCCTTGTCATAATCCAAGCTATGAGGGGGAATATTAACATGTAGGATATGTCATCCATTCTTAATACCTGCGTGCAGAGTGTTTCCCTTTAACCAATTCCCTAGTAATGGAATAATATTCTCCTAGTGCAACATCTTACATACCTCTTTCAAATCATCAATATCTGATTGGACCATCTTTGCTTCCATATTTTGCTCCAAATTCCTAGACTATTCCTTTAAACACTGTATTTCACCCTAAAGATTTCTGAGTACCTCCATGGTCTCCTGATAAACCTCCTTCTGATGTGTAGGATCTGGATATCTTGTATGTAAAACCTCCTCCATAGTAGTGGTAGGATTCTGTCATAACATTTCTTTAGCGTGTGTATCTTCAATGCGTGTAGTAATCTTCACAGGTACTACCTCAGGTTCTAGTGCCAACTTTTGCATCCATTGATTCTCTATGACACGCTGTTTATAACCATCCATTTAACTTTTTTTCTCTTGTTTATGCTACATGATAAGATGCTCATATAAGTTTGGGAATTCCTCATAGCTGTGATTCTTTCCAAAAAAATAACAAGTAATATTTTGAGCACATTTGTGCCTGTAGTGGGCAAGGGTGTAGACACCTATAATTATGTGCCAAGCAGGGTTTAAATACTTAAATTGCACTAATTATCCTCTTTCTCGCAAATCAAAGACATATCATCAAAAGCACTCATTTTCCCTCATATCATCATTAATTAATTACACTAAGCTAATTAATTATAGTTTCCTATCCAACAAATACCCTAATTAATGACCTTCACGTTAATAAATCACCCCTTCTACCTAGACTAATTAATTATTATTAATTAATAGTAGATGCGCCCAATCCATTTGACCAATAAATCAATAGGCCTTAATTGATTTAATCCCCTTTTAATAGCTTGAATCTCACTAATATTCTTCTTAAATGGCTTCTACTAAGGCCTTACACCTACCTATTAATTACATCACCTTTGATTAATTAACGATATCAACTCCCATGACTTGATAAACATGTGCGCGAAACCCTTCTAAAGTAAGGTTACCTTTAATAAAGCAACCTTATCCAGGCTGCTAATCATGTTTTACCTTTATCCCACCTTCATGAGCGCGTGTGTTGAATCCTTTATCCTTTGGGCTATATAAATTGAGCCCTCCACCTACCTTTTTACTTACACCTAAACTCCTTCAGCGTCTGCAAATGCTGTCGTAGTGCTTATAGCATCAGAGACTAAGATTTTTTATATACCTTTCCCTTTTGAAAGTTCATCATCTTGAAGAGTTAAGCCTCTTTCTTAAAGTGCTTGGGTCATATGGGAGGTATCAAAAGGGTCTTGTAGCTCAACTTTGATTAGCCCTCATTCCTAGGTTCTTAGAACATTAAGGGGTAACTATTTTGTATTTAGCCTTTTTGATGTGTTTAGCATATTTCAGATATTTGGCATTGTTAGTGACAAAGTTTGTATTTATGAATGCTAGCATCTAACCCTTGTTTAATTCTTATCATGATGGTGTTTCTTGTTTGTTGTTCAATTCTTGCTAAGTTAAGGCTATTTAGGTGTTAGTCTTTACTCATATTAGCATTATTTTGAAAACAACACATGCACACAGGTAGGAGATCCACATGTAAAACACGTTCCGCGAGGAAAATCACCTCATCCACCAACATGGCCTTGGCCCCCGAATCCACCATGGTATCCTCAACCTCTGCCATGACCTCCTTCAAAACTCCCTTTGTTCCGATCATAGTGCCTTTGGTTGTGATCACAATCATGGTGTTCATTATTTATTTTTAGAATTATCAGATACTCCTATCTGTTGCACACCAATATTTATGGCATCATAGATCTGACCAGTCAACATGTAATCTTCTGTCTTATGAGTTATGGACCAGAAAATATTACAATAGCAAGACACATTCTTCCTTTATCGCGTGTTGTAATAATGGGAAACATATTACATCATGGTCTAAATGACATATCTCATAGTCTAGCAATAATGAACATACCAACTTGAGGACAACTATCCTTAGTGTGCCCTTCCACTTCACAATTTGTACACCAAATCCCAGTGCACGTCTCATGTGCTCAATTTTCTGATAGTTTCTCCATCTGCTTTACCATAGCTATAATCTATGCTTCCAAGAATGGGCTCACTCTAGTGTCTATAATCCCGACTGCCTTAGGGGGAAATGCTACTTCGAGTGCTTCAAGCGGGTCCGTATATGTCTTATGTGGCAATGCCCTCCTAAATGGTGTGATCAGACCCCCAATAAACCACTGTGCATGCTGGCTTGCATGAATATCATATGAAAGACTAGACATAATTTTTTTGAAATGGGAGCATCATATTCCTGAACACTCTTAGTACTCCCGTACTTAATATCCTTGAGCATGCTTATATTTTTCTTCTTGAACATAGGAATATGAAACTCATTAAGGAAAGCTTCTCGTAATGTTGCATAATCTATGTAAGTCTGATTAGGGTCAAAATTCATGTACAAACTATGAGCATGTCCCTACAACGTAGTTACAATCTTATTTGCCTTGTGCTCAGAAGATGTGACTCCTTTTGTGCACCACAGTATCTCACACTTATACACATGCTCAATAGCATCTTCTATTCCCCCATACTCTGGAAGACAAAGTGACATCTCCATGTAAATATTCTGGGGTTAGTGAGGACCATGCCCACCCGATCCAAAACATCCTGTGTTACCTCTACCTCCAGACCCACCAGATCCACTAGAAATAGAGCCACCTATATCCCTGGATCCTCCTCATGTAGTCGAAAGTGAATAGGTGGATGTACTTCTATGTGTCCCAACAGTGATACTAAACTAAACTCCTATTGTCTACGAGGTGGTACTACTCCTAGAAGTGAGTCCAAAATTTTGCGTGCTTGAGTTCTATGCCGATGATGCACTTGAAAAGGTACCTATAAATAAAAACGAAGAGGTTTTCTTGGCCATAGATGCACTTTCTACTTGATTTAATCCTTTTCTATTACTCCCCAAACTAGCTTGCTGACTATTTATTATACTAGATATTGGAAAACCAAGTGCAAGGGCTAGGTTTCTAGGTAGATTCAGATGTTCACTCGTGGCCCATGTCATCTATGTTGGTGCACTCCCATGTGCGGCTGAGGAGGGTTCCCTGTATTGCTTTTCCAAATGGGGAGTTTCAGATGCTTTGCTTACATGCCTTCTGTGTGAGCTCCAAATCCTTCACAAGCCATCTCTCTCTTTAATGCCATCCCATCTGTAATATCACACTGCTTCTCTATCTCCCTCTTGCATGCCTCATTATAATTAAACCACCTTTCTTATCTTTTCCTCTCTGCTGCTAGGTTAGCCATCCTTCACCAAATCTGCTCTTTCCCCCGCGTGTGGTAGGGTTTAGCTAGCCATCAGATTTTCTTCCAAGTTCAGAGTTACCATCAAGATATTTATTGCTAGTGGAATGCCTTGAAGCTAGATTCCCCTGGGATAATGTAAAAACTTGAACTTAGCTACCTTTGGGAATGAGTAAGTGGAAATTGAGTACTCTAAAATATAGCTATTCAGAACACCGCAAAACCAATTGTCCACAATGCACATCCAAATTAGATCAACATCATAGAGGGCTTGAAATTCTTCCTATGTCTAGACAAGTGTGTGATACCTCCAATTCCTTTTGGATGTATAAGTAACACACCACTCGTACAGCTCTGCCAGATAGATAACAAAAAATATCTCATACAAATTCAACTCCACCCACGTGCATACGTCAAAATCAGATCCAATGTTGAACCTCCAAGCATACTTTTCTTCCAAATATTTTATCCACTCATAAAAACTTGCTAAGGTCAACTGGTACGTTCTCACTACAAAACATCCTGAAAACAACTGAAAAAGAGGTCCCGACAATGGAACCAATGATGTAGCCTAGAATCTACTATGAATAACCCAAGTGCACTAACACATCACCCAACCTGAGATGAGAACTCACCTGAAACACGCAAAGGTTCCATGCCCCTCTTTAGAGTTGCTTATGTAGGATGTTAGTGTGATGAAGATAAGACATCTTCAAATCCATAATTAAATATAAACATTCCACAATGCATAATCCAAATCTAGATCTTAGAGAATCATGAATTAAACAACTGTAATAAGATTAACCATTCATGAACCAGTTTCAGTTATGTTTAACACCATTATCCATCCAATATTATCCATTACATTAAATAATGTAAAACACAAAAGCTTCTTACATTATAAAGCATATCCATAAGTCATGTGCGTATCAGATCGAACAATATAACTCTACAACACCTCTCTTAACCACATAGTTCAATACATATTTATAGGGGTGGGTACTTTCCCTTCACCACCTACGCACTTCTCAAAATAGGTTGCACGCTGATAATAGCCATGCGCCTTTATAATAACATGCACACATGTAAGTGCACTAATAATAAATGTCCTATAATTAACTAGAAGAAGAAGTAATCCTATTATTAACTACAACCACACATGGTGCTTATTATTTGATCATTCCCAAAATACCATTTTCTTGTCGTGCAAGTCTCCATTCCAATGTGTGCTCCACACTCTATCTCTAAAAATAGCCTGTATCCATAAAAAATGGCTAAGTCCAAACCAAATTGTTCTAGTGCACGTTTCCTTCCCTATCATTCTGTGCCTTCAAATGTGCCTTGTTTCCACACACGTATTCTTTGTGTGTCTTCTCCTTAGAACAATATTATGTTTTCTCAATAGGTTACAAAATCCTTTCTTCCCCTTCACCTCAAAGTAGAATATGAATAGTCATTTTTTTTTCCAAACTGTTATAGTGAACAAAAAGGGCAAAAAATCCATTATGGCTACATAGAAGTTAAAAGGTCACCTCAAGTATGAATAACTTTAATAGAGGGAAATTAAAATCTAATTGATGTATGCATATAGAAGGTTGTATGAAAATACCATAAAAGTAATGTCTTGTCCTAAGAAGGATGAGCTTCTGAAAACAGGTAGTTGAGCATGAGATGTAGAGTTGATGTTGTAGTAGAGAAGGAAAAAGAAACCAATACCTTTTCCAATTAAAAAAAGGACTACAATAATTGAGATAATGACATGCATCAGATTAGGAAAATAGTAAGTAAAAACAATGCAAGATGACTAGATCTGAGCAAGTATATAGAGACAAAAGGTGCATGGCAAACACATAGAGGGTGTGATCTTGATGAAAAAGTGCTGACAATGAGGATATAAGTAGAAGAGAAGGTACTTTTGAAAGTGTGATCTGATTCAGGAATACTGAACTGAAAGTGTGACAAAGTCCTAAGGTCTAGAGAAAAGTCTACAAGGGAGTGTAAGGTAAAGCATATGATGGAGTATACTAAACTAAGTCATTGAGAGTTTATAAAGATTGTAGAACAGTTAGTTAGAAAGATAGAGATATGATGAGTTCAAAAGCACATTGAGGTAGAGTAATTTTTTTTAGAGTTGATACAATTTTTTAACTAAGAAATTGATTAAGGTGACAAGTGAGAACGTGATAGGAATATTCTTGAATTTCAAACTCAAGTTGAAGACATATAAAAGTACATGAGAACACAATAAATTGAAAATGTAGCCGCAAGTACTATAACAACTCATACACTTAGAAGGTGAATTTTCTAAAGTATGAAGAAATCTTATGTGAATGATACAAGCTTGACATACTAGAGTTTTACATGATAATGGGTGTTTAGATGGAAATTAGGAGCAGATGTGAGAAATAGAGAAGAGATAATATAGAGGTCATTATCATCTATGTAAGACAATAAACCTAGAGTGACCAAATTAATCAAACAAGTCTAAGTGGCAGCTTAGTAGTTGGGGATTTGAAGCTTCCCTATGAGTTGAAGCTCACTAAAGATTAGTGGTGGCTGGTTGAATCACAGGAGGTTGAAGCCTCCAGACTAAGTAGCAGCTTGGTCAACCTTAGGATTTGTAGCTCTAGATTGAGTTGAAGCTCAAGCATGAAACTGATGTGACAGAAATAGGACAAGTTAGTTCTAAGTATAGTTCATAGTTTCAGTGGGTTTCTTCCAAGTTTGGGTTTTCCACATTAAATCTATCTCAGTGTGTGATTTATTTGTGCTACTTGTGATTGTGAATTTAGAATTAAATATGAATCTTGAATGAATCAATTTATGAGGTAAAATCTGAATAGACATTGATTAACGCCCCCTCTTAGTGTCCTATTTTTTAACTTTCTTAAGGGGAGGGTTCCCATAATGAATATGATGCTAATATTTTTTCCCTTCTTGAGGATGATGTGTATATGTTTAAAAACTTAGATAGAAGTTAGAAACAAAAAATAAAGCAATTGATTCCTAAATCTAATCTATTCAACAATACATCATATTGAGCTAGATGGAATGGAGAAAGAAATGAAATACCTTCAATTACCAAATGAAGATCTCCCTTGATTCTTTGGATGTGCCCAAAATCTTGGATTGGACATTCTTGCTTCAGATTTTGGAGACACTTGGGAAGCACCTCCCCTTGATTATGCTTGGATTTCTTTGATAAATGATGAAGGATTGAATTGATTGTAGGTTGATGGATTGATTGCATGATTGAAGATAAAAAGGATGATTGATGAAAAAAATTGGTAGAGCTTTGTTATGGATTATCAAGTTGGCTCTATGGAGGAGGAGAGCTTAATTTATAGCTCGTGGATGGAGGATTCAATGGATAAGATGAAGCCATGTTGTATTAAGATCAAGGGTGGAGGATTCATGTGAGGATGGAGGGTTTTAGAGTTGGAGGATTATAGAATTTGAAAAAATATTCAATTAGGGTGAGAGGTTTATATTTTTAAATATGAAAGAGGGAAATTTAGAGAGGCTTCTAGAAATAGAAGCCTTTAGATTTAGAGGTGTGGATGTGATTATGATTAGAACTAAATTAGGTTAATAAATGTGATTAGGAGAAAGATTACATGGAAAGGCTAGGTGTGGTTAAGTGCACCAATCTGGGGGGCCAAAAAGTGGACATAAAAGTGAAAATGAACAAAATGCATATGCATTTTGTAATAATGCGATTGTGTAATGTTTTCTTAGGTTTGGTAACTCACAAATCTCAAACATGTATGCATTATATAAAATTATAAATAAAAAAATCCCTAGCCCCCTTTATTTTGATTTCCCCCAAGCGCGAGTTTGAGATCAAAACCTTGCACTCATGTTTTATATTTAGTTGGATCTAGCTCCCACGATCATCTGAGAATCGCCGTGAAGATTAGAATCGGTAATGGCATCATGAAGAAGAGGTAGAAAAAATTATTTTCTCTAAATTACATTGAAAATTTGTAATTATATAGTAGAATTTGAATTGAATACTTTTTTTTAAGTGTTACAGTTCCACCTTAACCATAGCCAAACCCTGTAATTTCTATGAACCCTCCTAGCCCTCCTAAAATTGTTGAACATCCCCCGGGTAGTTAGGAGGATTTAGTAGCCAATATAGTGAGAAAAAATATTCAAATTGAGGAATTAATTTAAAGAATGAGGGATTCCCATTCTATAAACCCCCACCATGAATCTCTTGTAAACACATTTGAGGCATTAGTGGATCAAGTTGACGCAACAATGAGTCAAATTAATCGTTGGAAATCTTATAGAGAGATTTTTAGGGAATATTATGCCAACAAATTGTCATATGCAGATGTAAAAGAAAAAAAAATTACAAAATACCTCATATGTGCCTTATTCATGGATCCCTAAACCAATTTTCATGTTCCGTATTCATGCAAATAGTTTCTAATCCACTGGTGCAATATTGATTGGATTAAAAATAATTTTTGGGATCGATGGTGGATGGTGTTTTATTTTCCACCTTGCAATAACAACAAGGTTCCACTATAATTTTTAACGAAACTATATTGTAATTTTATCCTCAATGATATCCCAAATTATTTTGATTTCTGGAATTTCCAGGGCCAAGGAAACAGCCATGCACAAGATCGATCAGGTGCACAACGTGCACCTATTTAGCAGGGTATATTCCCCATACAAAACCCCCCTTATCATGAGACTGTCCCTCTAGCAGTGAAGGAGACAGTAGAGATTGATACAATGCACATGCTTTAGGTGCTATCTGATACCCTTGTCTAACATATGAGGGAGATTTGGTATCTAGATGTTCGTGGCGGTACATAGAGTATTCCCTTAGGCAGTACTAGCATGAGGCCACATATTTGCACGTCATGTGGTAGCATATGCTTGGGGCTTGAGGATGATGATAATTTCATGAATATTGGTGTTGGTGGAGTTTCCATTGGTGGGAAACATGATAATATAAATATGTTATACACCTTTTTGAGTGATACATTTGGATTCCAAACATCAATGACACCTTCGCATGTATTTTTAGTTTTTAATTATGTATGTTACAAAAAGATCTGAGTACTTTATTTACTTATATGTGTTACATTTTTAAAATAATTTTATTTGTACATGTATGCATTGATATTACATTATGTGGGAGGGATGTCATCATCCTGACCACAGACTATGAGCACCATGCTTATGCATACATTCATAAAGGTAATTTAGAATGTTAATTGTGTTAAATTTTCACATATGAATATATATATAACTTCTGAACTCATATATATGTCTATGTATTTGTATGTTATTATATATATTATAAATGTTCAACTAATATGATGTGATATATGTTTGATAAAGTTGATGACCTCGCTAGACATACCACCATATCTGCAAGGAGTGGTGAAAGGTGTTTCCGCTGTGATTTCATCTGTACAACAAGTCACCGAGGTATTCAAACTACATGTATTTTCGTTAAATAGCTCGTGTAATTCATATTATATTAAATTATGTTAATAATTTCCTTCATTATAGAATTATTAAATTATGTTATTAATTTCCTTCATTGTGTATACGCAAGAGTTACCTGTGATAGGTAGAAGCCCTGTTCTTTTGATTCACATGTGTAGCACGGTAAAAAAAGTTATATATTGATAAAATTAGTTAAAATATTGTCATTACACATATATGTACTTAGTTGGCATAAATGTTTTGATCTACATTAAAAAAATATTGTTAACATAGTTCTATTTTGACTAATTTTGATGTTTGATTTTGATATATTAATTGTATGTAGGGTTTAACCCCTTCCATTTTTACTTCGAGGGCATGAACTCCTTGATAGTATCATTTGGATACCATCATTTTTGCTCCAGGAGATCTTGATGACTCATTTGAGCATGAGATGTAGATTCAACATGACCGAGAGATTGTGGTAAGTGCACGCAAATGTAAAAAGTTTCATTAACATGGTCTTATACATGTTGAAAACTTATATATTAAGTTTTGAAAAAAAATTATTTACATTTATAGGTTCAACCACAAGCGAGTTTAGAGTGGAAGAGGACTGGTACACATGCCATGGGGGATACAAAGTCATCTAACAAATCTCCATCTACGTCTAAGAGAGGGCCTTCTTCAAGCCAGGCCAAGAGAGGGATAGATTTTGATGATTAGGATGTGTGTGTGTGTGTCTGTGTGTGTTTGTTTGTGTCTTATGGCATTTTTTTTGGTATTCCTATGTGCATGGCATTGTATGCACATTCGACATTGTATGCATGTCTATATGGCATTCGTTTGATATTATATGACCTATTCGTGCATTTTTTACATTTACTATGCACATTAATACAGTTTGGAACTCGATATTTTTTGTATGACACCTTACATTTCTGAGATTATTTTGTATGAAACTAATATGATGTGCACTTGACAATATAAGATATTATGGATTATTTTTTCATTTATTGGTGTTGTATACTAGCATTTTCAATGTATAATATGAATGAAACTTTGGAAATCAATATTTATATAATGTATTTATATAAAGAGTTATCTAATCTAAGTAATTATTCATTTAATTTATCAATGTGTATATGTGTATTTACCTTACTTGTGCTTCATCTTACCAAAACTGTCAACTATGCGCCTTAAGACAATGTTGTTTGCAATAAGCATGGATATAAGGATCTAAGGATACCTAGAAAGTATTACAAGCTTCATCAATTCATTTTTTCCATTCCTAAGGTGCTCGTAAAATCTTAGACTCCAACTCCTTCTATAACTCCTTAAAGCTCACATTTCCACTTTTCACTCTTGAAACACTAACTAGCCTTGTCCCACTATACTATGTAGCATATATCAACTTGATGAGGTTCCAAAGAATGGATTACTTATTCTTAACAAGAACCTTGTACAAACACCTTTCAATCACTTTATTTCAGCCTACTTTTTTACACTTATTTTTTCTTGATCTTGATCTATGTTCTGTTAGACACTCCACACTCATCCCCATTGCTATCAATCTAACTCTTTTCTCCCAAACCACTCATCCATACTTATTATTTTCACTTAATTCCAATTCCTTGCTCTGTGGCTCTAAAGGAAACTGTCTCAGAACTCATAGTTAGGACTGATATGTCATCTTACAGGTATTCCATCTTACATGTAACCTCTTCAAGCCTCATCAACTGGTATGCCATATTACATGTAACCTCCTCCTATAATCCCTCTCTCATTAAGAAAAAATATAGAAGACTAGCCTTGCTATTGCAACCCAATAAAAAAATTTCCTAGGAGCCAAGGGAGATTTTAAACTTATCGCACAAGCATTGGGAGTTCTCTCCAATAATACCAGAAAGGCTGTCTATGAAACAATGAGAAAAAAACAACAAGGGAATAACCCCGCCTTCCTCCAAAAAAATTCCACAAGCACTACCACTACCATTGGCATTGCCAATAATATAAATGGGAATAATTATTCAAGTGTGTATTCCTTTTGTGAAATTTCCATATTTGATGACCACGACCAAAACTGAAACCAGAAACAAAAATAGGACCAAGAATATAACCTAGAAAAGACTTGGACCTAGACCAAGACCAGGACTAGGACACCCGCACCTTTGCAAAAAAGGCCTGCATTGTGTAGGACAATCCAATTCTTTTGATATTTTGAAGGAGGGAAATGATAGATATCCAAGAACAATTCAATACAAAGAAATGCTAGCCAATACAACTATCTCATTTTTTCTATAGCTTGTGATTTATATTTGGAGATCTAAGAGAGTTATGAATTGAGAATAACAAGTCCAGTGGTATTTTTGGGTCTGACATATTAGGATGACAAGAAAATTTGATCATTTTTGACACTCTTTTGAATAATTATTTCAAGTGCAAGTTGTCGGGAACGAAGGTTTCATTCAAAGAAAAAATCTTGATATGTCCATTTCTTGTATAATCTAGATATTTGAAAGGGTTTTTGAGGTTAAATTTTATTTTCCAAGATGCATTAATCCAATGTTTGAGAATGTTTCTCTAGATGCAACGACATTGAGATTCAAACACTCGATGATTCCTGAATGTCCAATCCTTCCATAGACCCTAGTAGTCCTTGATCCTTGGATATAGGGAGACACTGCTACTTGGCTTTCATTTATAACAATAGAGATATTTTTAAATTCATGTTATAAACTATAAATCTATTTACATTTCAAGTTGTTTGGAAATCACATCACACCCTTCACTAGGCTTGATGATTACCCCTATAATTTTTAAGGTGCTTTTGAAAGCATCCATGTGTTTATCATAGAAGGAATTTTCAACTAATGGAAGGTCACTAAGCCGTAGGCCAACTGACTTCCATTCAGAACTAAACATGAAATATCAACTAGGTGATTGATAACCCCTATGTGTTCTTATCCATTCACTTGTTGCTATGCTTATTTTGTACAAGTTTTTGGGGATAGCACACCAGTTGTACAGATAATATATAAGATCTAAGCATACATGCAATGAAAGTGGATACTATACCAAAACAAATATACAAAACAACATATATAAATCAACACTAGATTTAACGTGGTTCACCTAGTGTGGGCTACCTCCACCAAGAAACAAACCAATCTATTATCCAAAGCTTTCACAAGATATACAATGAATATTTACAATCTTCCACACCTTTCAGATGTACAATACTATCTTTCTCTCAAGCTTTTTCTTCTTCTCCAAGAATTCTCTCTCACATAATTATTCTCACAATAATCATCAAAATTTTCAAGTTCTTCATAATTCTTACTTCTAAATCCTAGCTTTCATGATTATATAGGCATATACAAACTTAGGGAACTTAGCCATGCAATTATATTCAATAGATCTTCTTTAATACTAAAAATAGATCTAATTCTCAAGAGTTAAATAAAACACTCCCACATAGGTAACTGATGACGATTAGCCCTAATAGATGTCAGTTCCTCCTTTCCTGACTAATTTTGGTCCCTTCATAACTGATTTCAGTTACTGTGTTTTCCAACAAGTTTGATATTGCATGCTAATCCGAAGTAATTGAGCTCCACAACTCAACAATCTCCCACTAGGAGATTAATTATTGTACCATACCTGTACAATGTCATTCTCGGATCCTTCCTTAGCTTTGTTCCTTCCTCTTCAAGTCTCAAACTAGAAGACCAATAGAAGTGGAGTGTAGCTCCAACTTCTCCTTTACTAATGAATTTATTAGTGTAGACACAAAAATTGGGTCACACTCTCCTTGGTTCCTCGTCAAATAAACACCTTGAACACATTTAACTAACCATGGCCCCCTTCACCCCACTTTAATATTAATTTAATTAAATTAATTCATTATCCTCACAATATTTATTATTTTAATATCCTAATTGAGATGGTGCCCACATATTCACATCATCTAGCCACCTCACCCTAAGACCTATTCTTAGTAAGTTGCCATAACTAACTAAGACCTACCCAAACCCTAAAAATCAAATCCTATATTCCCTCTAACCACATTCCCATCCATTAGAAGGAAGCTTCCATTCTATTTCGCGGAGAAAAAATGGGCGAGATCCAAGAAAATAAAAAAGGATCTACCCATTGTAGAAAACCTAGGAAATCCCACCCTAACTACCATCGGTCAACCCGGAACCACCGTCAGTTACCATTTAATCCCCAAAACAACCTTATTTTGAGGTTGACACATTGTTTAGAGGTGAACACATATTTTGAGAACAAGTGACGAAACCAGAGCTGCATATAAGCAGAAATAGCATTAGCACATGCATTAGAGCATCCATAGCCAATACCTGAAGCAACCACAGAGCCATTTTACCTTCACAGAAGCATTCAGGGAAGCGCCAACACTACATCAAGTTCATTCCATTTGATCACCCACCATTACCAACTAGACATCAAGCTCGTACAAGCGGTAAGTGCTTTGTTAATCGACATTTTTCCATTTATCATTGGGTAGATTATTTTGTTGTTACTAGTTTCTACCCTCATTTCATTCCACCACCATTTTACCTCCATGTAAACTTGACCATCCTTTACGCATACCCCTGAACTACCCATATACAAATTTTAATCATTCCCGTGCATACCTGAGACCCTTCCATTGCCCTTCCATTCCCATCTAGCCTCAGATATGTCACTCCAACCCATTTTACTAAGTTTCTTGTACCACGACCATACCGATGCCGGTTACCCACAACCGTTGCCGATTAACCTAAACCAACATTTGTCATACTAGACCGACGTCGGTCTTTGTGTCTTTTACTAGAAACCAAGAACAGAGCTTCTAAACCTCCACCAAATACCCAAAATCTCCCATAATCTCACCCTGACCCGTACCAGTACCCTGACCAAGACCTTGACCTTCAGATTCAGTCATAGTTTAGCCTGTTGTGAATGAATTTTCTTATTGTAGACGAATGAGATACCTAAATCATTTTAAATACAATAGGATTTCCTTTATTGTTAGTAGGAAGTTGTTTTAAACACTGGGTTGATAGCCATCTAGGAAGTATCATACTTCCTGGATCTAGCACACGCTAGGCAGTCCATTACATATACTATTTAACTGTTATTTGGTGGTCTTGTTTTCCATTGTAGGTAATTCCTCTAAGAAAAAAGGAAGCTCTCATGATCAACTATGGATTCAGAAGTCATATGCGTACAACAACCTACAACCAACATCTTAACAAGTATTCCTCCTAGCCCTTTACCCTTATCTGTTTTGTCAACATTCGAAGAAATGATCTAGAATCAGGTGAAACATTTTTACACGCCTGGTGGGACCCATTCGGGGTTCTTTGCATTCTTTCATTTTCTAGGTGAAAAGGTTGTATGTTTGTTTCTTTTCTAAAAATTTCTTACCTTAAATTTTCTCCCCTGGAACCTTCTCTTCTTCTATTGTCTAAAAGCAATCGTATTTTGGTACTTTAAAAAGAACATTTCTCCCCTTTCATTAGTATCACATTAGTGAAAGAGCATCCCTTCTCCTGTTCATCTAGATTTCATCCTGAAATCTGTGACTACCCTATCCGAAAAAAATTCGTACTTTTAAAATAATGGGTCGTTTTGTGTTTTTATTGCCTGAAAGTTCTTGTATTGTGTCAGGATATTCCCAAAGAGCCATATTAGCCTTTTTCGCCAAATACCCAGATGCCCAAAATTGTTATATTCTGTCGTCGGGATTTGTCTGCGGGAAATTTGTATTTAATTATTTTGAGCCCCGTATGAGGCTATTTGCGCTCCGTTTTAACTCTGTTATGATCGAACATGTCATTATTCCTATGTACCAGAAGGGTTTTAACTTGGAATAAGTTTTGGGCTTTATTTGTGACTTTTGGCAATTTTTCGTGTTTTTGTGTTGTCCCGTTTCGTTTTCTGTGAAATTTCTCTAGAACAATTCCTTTGCCGGGTAAGCCTAATTCTTGGCCTGGAGCAGCTGGAGAACATATACGCACGTTATGCCCGGAGGAAGTCACCATCGGAGGTCTGGATCACTGGGAAAAAGCAAAGTCGTGCATGGAAAAGCCCCTGCGGGGTTGGGCGCATTTTTGGAAAACAAAGGATTTAAGCTGCAATGGGAAAAATAGAAGCAGCAGGCAAGGTGGGAATTTTGTACCTGCCTAGCAGGGTACTTTTTCCCGTGATATAAAATTCACTTAAGCTGCAGTGGGAAAGTTAGAGGCCGCAGGCAGGCGGGAATTTATTGCCTGCCTTGCAGGGTAAAAATTCCCATGGTGAAATAAAAGAAAAGTGACTTAAGTGAAATCATGGGATTTTATTGCCTGCCTTGCAGGGTAAATAATCCCATTGTCAAAGTCAAATCACTTAAGTGGATCATGGGATTTCCGGGGCTGCCTTGCAGGGTAAAAATTCCCATTGTCATGTGATTCTTAAAAATAGAATTCTTTATGTCAAAAAGTGCGACCCACCTTGGGTAAATAATAATGCATTAAATAAATATTTGTTAATATTTATTCACCCAATTTTGGCACCCAGGCTTGTGGAAAAGTCAACAAAAGGAAAGGGACAAAAGAATTTAAAAATAGATTCCAAAATTAAATAAATTTAATTTATTTAATGCAGCCCCTTTTGAGAAGGAATTAATACTTTTTAAAGTATTAAATGATTAAATAAATTCCTATTTTCAGTGGCTATGGTCAAAGCACACTGTGAAGCTTAAGTGAAGTGAAGTGTGGATGATTAAATTGATTAATTTAATTTATTGGATGGCTGTCCTTAAACATGCTATTTTATTTAAAGAGAAAAGAATGATTTTTAATTAATTAATTGCCAGGAATAGGAAGGGCAATTATTAATTATAGAATTGTGAGGGTTATATAAGCATGGGCTGCCATATGGGTGAATTATTTAATTCACAGGTAAAGAATTGCAGCCAAGAGGAAAAGTGCGCCCCATTTGAAGAAGGATTTTGCTCAGGCAAGGTGGAAACAAGGTGGAAACAAGGCAAAAAGCTTCCAAAATTGGCGCATGCTTTGAAGAAGGTTGATTTTGTTCTGCATAATTGTTTGCATAAGTGGAAGGTGCTAAGGTGATGTTGGAAAAGTTCAAGCTTTCTTTATGTGTAAATTAAACATCAATTTTTGGGGCAGCAGGCTTGAATTATGCAGATTTTTATAATTAAAATTCACTATTCATGCTCCAGTGGCCAATCTTTGTCTGAATTAATTGTAGGAGTTAGATACAGGTGCTTTTATAAAGAAAAGGAACTTATATCAATGTCCAATACATTGAATATTTCCTCCGAATCTGAAGGATTATCTAGATCTGCACCAGTTTTGAAGAATTCCAGTCAAATAAGAAGAAAAAGAATTGTTCAGACAAAGATAGACAAAGCTATGGCGAAGAAAGATGAAAAAGAAAGCACAACGGAGTCATGCATCACTTCTAAATTTGCAGATATTGGAGACATGGATCTAGGCTCGGAACCTCTTGCTGAATTGATAGACAGATCCAGAGCAGGAAAGACTTCACTCATGCGTGCAAGAAAAACTTCACTCATGCGTGCAGATTAAAAGCAGTGGAATTATTCGAGCTGCAGCTTTTCCATCCACAGCCCAGTTGCCAGAGTTTGTTATGCAGGTGCAGATCCATATCCAGATGCAGATGCAGATGCATATGCAAATCCATATGCAGATCCAGATCCAGATCTCATAGTTGCAAAAGCTTCCGGCACAAAGGCTTCATCCTCTTGTTTCGAATGCAGCCCGTGAAGAAGTCAGTGCGTGGAAAATTCCTTCCAAGATCTTGTGCAAATGCTCCCATCTTCCAGTTGAAGCCTTCATTGAATTTTCATTCATCCGGAGTGCTTTCCAGAATTTTTAATTGCTCATATGCAATTAAAAATAAGGATGATGAGTTATCTACGGCAAACATTGCATTGATGCATGTACTGGAGAAGAACTGCAAAAGCTTCAAGGATAAAAGAGAAGACAAGGCGAAGGCAAAATTCCAGCTTGCTTCCAATTCCAACTTGCTTTTCCAATTCCAGCTTGTTTCCAGATCCAGCTACTTCCAGATCCAGTTTGGTGAGAATCAAAGGCAAAAGAATCAGCTGCATGCAGACATGAAAAAGGACAAGACTGCAGCTTTCCTCTTCCTTCTTCTTTCCTCTGACAAAGTAATTGAGCGATCAATTAAATTATACAACTTAAGTGATTGGTTTAAAAGCCATTACTTGAAGAAGTCAACTACTTGGAGATAGGTGGCAGGACGTGCAAAATAGAAGGTTCTATTTTCAGTTGCAAATCATACATGTCATGCAAAGAGGAATTCCAGGATGGAGATTGCCAGTTGTTTCTTTCCTCCGACTTCCACATGTGCCAGTTCAACTAAAAGCTTCCAACTTGTAATTGCCCCTCTACATTCTATAAGTAGAGGAAGAACCTTCGGGTTAATGATCAGAATTTGTAAGCAGCAATCTTGTGTTCTAGACTTTGTGCTGAACCCCTGAGAGCCAATTGGAGCAAAGGAATACAAAGGAGCAGGTTTCCGGAGAACTTTGTGTCACGGTGTACTGTGTTTCTTGCTTTTAATCTTAGATCTCTTAATAAACTTTGTGTTATTTTAGATCTGGATCTAGAGTTGCCTTTGTTTTATAATTCTGTGTGTTCATATCTATTAAGTTTCTTCTATGTGCATGCAATTAGCTCTGCTATCTACTAATTGGGATGCACATCTTCCCCATTTCTTCTCTGTATTTCCTTTACTTCCTTCTTCTATAAAATACTTCCTTTCTTGAACAGCTGCTTACTTGCTGCAGAACTTCTTAGTTATGGTTCATGAACTAAGTGGTTAAAGTAAAACCCCTGATAGATAATAACACATTTTTATTGACAAATCTGACATGGGAGCCTCACCGGTTAAATGAGGGAGATTTATCTCATGACTGCCTAGGTTTTGTGCTATGCAGAAAATCTAGCCAACAGTTTTTGGCGACTCCGCTGGGGAACAACTATCTTTGCAGATCAAAGCTTATCTTTGAAGATCAGAGTGTTTTCCATACAAATCTCAACCTGGCTGAACGTCCATTCACCCGATCCGTGAAGGCGCAAGGAAGGACTGATCATTTCTTCAGACTGCAGGAGCAATTCAATTTCAATCATCCTCCTCAAGTTAGAAGCCGCAGATCTAGTCTTTCACCAGGAAGAAGAGTGCAAACTCATCCAGATCCAGGATCATCTTCAGCATAATCCGGCAGCTGGAATTATTCATCAAGTCTATTCTCAAAGAAGACGTGCTCCTTCATCATGATGAACCGAATCATCCACTTGCCCCTGCAGCGCCTGTTCCATGGGGTGCAGCCTTTGGACCTCTGAATCTGACTCCTCCTATGCATGATCTACCTAAAGGGACGAGAAAGAATTTTCCAAAATTCTTTGGAGATGGCAAGCAGAATCCAGATGACCACTTGGCTGCGTTTTTCATATCCTGTGGAGTGCTTGCAGTCGAACATGAAGATGTATCTGTCAGACTCTTCATAGAGACTCTGCATGACTTGGCTGGAGAATGGTTCTACCGGCTAGCTCCTGGCACCATAACCAACTGGGCTACTATGCGGGATGCGTTCCTGAAAAGATTCAAGGCAGCCGAAGATTCCAGCACATTGATAACTCAACTCACTCAGTTGAAGAAGGAGCCACATGAGCACATGCGGGATTTTATTGCAAAATTCCAAAGATTACTGTACAAAATTCCAGCTTCTGCTTCTCTGAATGATGAGAATCAAAAGGTGTTCTTCATCAATGCTTTGCTTCCTGAAGTAAGCTATCAACTGCGAAGAGCACGTCCTGCTGATTTGTTAGCAGCTCAAAACATGGCGGTTGAAATTGAAGATGACCTCATCATGGCTGGAAAGATAAAGAGCAACACTTCTAGAGCTGAAAGTTCATCCTCTGCTACTACTTCCGATTCACTATTGCAAAAGTTAGCAAATGAGATGATGCAGATGAAGAAACAAATGGCTCAAATGGCTCAAGGCAACAATACTGCCCCTGCTCGGAATTTCAACAACAACCGGAACCGCATTGCTGGTTCCCAAAGATTAGCAATTGAAGCTGCTCCCAGAAACAACGTGGAGATGAATGAAGAAGACCAGGAAGCTGACGCTGATCAGCTCGAGGATGATGATTTTATAGGACCTGCTGGCGACTCCAACATTAATTACCTAAACTACAAATTTGAACATGACGATGAGAAACTTCATGAAGATGATCATGGTCATACATATGCAGTACTTACAAGATCACAAACTCGCCAAGCTGAGGCATTAGCTGACGAACAAAGAAGGGGCATCCCTTTACCTTCTTCTTTAGCTCCTAGAGATAAGAATGCGAGTTCTTCATCTCAACCACAGAAAGCGGCTCAGGTATCTGAATCTATTTCTTCTTTTGACATTATTGATCATGCCAAGAAAACTAAAGTTCAAATGTCAGAAGCTGAATACCTGAGAGCTTTTCCTGAGCAGTTAAATAGGCTAGTCAAATATGTACAATCACCAGGACAATCCAATACATCAAAAGGCCTTTTGCCTAAGCCCAAAGATACTCCTCCACAAAACAACACTGCAGTTGTTAAACCCTCACCATCTTCTGAAAGGGTGGAACCTTTCTATGTCTCCTTATTGCTTAATGGTTTCAAGTTAAGCAATTGCATTTTAGATTCAGGTGCTTCTGACAATGTCATGCCAGCTAAAGTTGCAGATGCTCTTGGGCTTACCCTGACAAAGACCATAAAAAGGTGCTACTCCATGGAGAGACAAGTCCCTTTAATCGGACAAATCAAAGATGCACAAGCTGTTCTGGCAGCTTTTCCTGACAAAAGATTAAAGATGACAATTCTAGTTGCAGATATTCCTGTCTCCTACGGGATGTTGCTGAGTAGAAACTTCTGCAAAGAGCTGGGAGGAGAAGTAAAGATGGATTGGTCCTGTGCGCATATTCCTATCAAAGGGCTTAACCATAAGCTGGAGCCAGAAAAGAAGTCCAGGTACACGGTTACAAAATCTGAGGATCCTAGATCTCAGATTCTTTTTCAGGAATCTGACCGTGGGGTCTATTTCTTGGAAATGGATAAAGACATTCCAGAGCAAGAACTTCAACCAGAGCCAGAGCCAGCAAAAGAAGAAGAAAAAGTTTGGACTCTGGAGTTTAAAGGCACATGTTGTTCTTTTGGATCAGGAGCTGGCGCTCTACTAATATCTCCAGATCATGAGGTATTTCCATACTCCCACAAGCTGATGTTCGAGAACACCAATCATACGGCGGAGTATGAAGCATTGCTTCTAGGAATGGAGCAAGCTAAAAAGAAAGGAGTAAAACTCCTCAAAGCCCAAGGAGATGCTGAACTTCTAGTAAAGCAGGTTCGAGGGCAAAATCAAGTCAAAAGAGATAAGCTGGAGCATTACAGAGATAAAGTGCTTTCTGCCACATTCGATTTTGCAGCCTTCTCTATTGACTTCATTCCAATAAATCAAAACTCCAAGGCAGATTCTTTGGCAGTCACAGCTGTACTATTGAATCCGGATAGACCACCGTCCATATTCAGACAAGGAAACTATAAAGTGGAGATGGTCTACCACCCCAGAGTCCCTGAACAAACATCTGCATGTCTGCATGTTGAAGGGAGTAAATCACCACCACGACAAACAGTCACAGGAAAAAGCTGATCCAGGTTATGATGACAATAGTGGAATAGTCCAACCAAAAGGTAGCAAAATCCCCAAGGGTTTAGTTTCCTTAGTGGAGACTTTCAACAAGCATGATCAGTACCTGAAGAAGAACAAAGAATATGGTGATAGTTCTTCCTTCGAAATGCAGCAAATAAATTTGGGAACGGAGCAAGTTGATGCAGACTTACCAACCACGGAGAGAAGAAAGGATGAGCCACCACCAGATGAAGTTGATAAGGACTTGCCTAGAGTATTTGACAAGAAGGCCAAAGAAAGGAAGTTCAAGATCGGAGATTGGGTACTCTGGTGGGACAAGAGACATGAACCGAAGGGCATGCACGACAAATTTGATTCACTCTGGAAAGGGCCCTTCGTGATCAAAAGAGCTGCAGGAATGGATACTTTCTTCCTTGCCTACCGGGATGGAATTGAGTTACCATTGCCTTTCAACGGGCAGCATCTGAAGCTGTTCAGGAACTGAAAAAGCAGGGTAAAACCTGTATGTACATAAATAAAACTTTGTTTGTTTTTCCTTGTTTTGTTTTTGTTTTTGTGTTGTGTTTGTTTGCCTGACCCCGTGCCCAAAAGACAAGATACGAAACCAGAGATGCTGGGATCTCATCTTTTCCCTTGTCATTCTGACAGAGAAAAAGATGTCCACAGACGGAGCCAACTGGTGTCACCCAGATTTCATCCTGAAATCTGTGACTACCCTATCCGAAAAAATTTCGTACTTTTAAAATAATGGGTCGTTTTGTGTTTTTATTGCCTGAAAGTTCTTGTATTGCGTCAAGATATTCCCAAAGAGCCATATTAGCCTTTTTCGCCAAATACCCAGATGCCCAAAATTGTTATATTCTGTCGTCGGGATTTGTCTGCGGGAAATTTGTATTTAATTATTTTGAGCCCCGTATGAGGCTATTTGCGCTCCGTTTTAACTCTGTTATGATCGAACATGTCATTATTCCTATGTACCAGAAGGGTTTTAACTTGGAATAAGTTTTGGGCTTTATTTGTAACTTTTGGCAATTTTTCGTGTTTTTGTGTTGTCCCGTTTCGTTTTCTGTGAAATTTCTCTAGAACAATTCCTTTGCCGGGTAAGCCCGATTTTTGGCCTGGAGCAGCTGGAAAACATATACGCACGTTATGCCCAGAGGAAGTCACCATCGGAGGTCTGGTTCACTGGGAAAAAGCGAAGTCGTGCACAGAAAAGCCCCTGCGGGGTTGGGCGCATTTTTGGAAAACAAAGGATTTAAGCTGCAATGGGAAAAATAGAAGCAGCAGGCAGGGTGGGAATTTTTATTGCCTAGGGTACCTGCCTGCTGCAGGGTACTTTTTCCCGTGATATAAAATTCACTTAAGCTGCAGTGGGAAAATTAGAGGCAGCAGGCAGGCGGGAATTTATTGCCTGCCTTGCAGGGTAAAAATTCCCATGGTGAAATAAAAGAAAAGTGACTTAAGTGAAATCATGGGATTTTATTGCCTGCCTTGCAGGGTAAATAATCCCATTGTCAAAGTCAAATCACTTAAGTGGATCATGGGATTTCCGGGGCTGCCTTGCAGGGTAAAAAATCCCATTGTCAGAAATTCTTAAAAATAGAATTCTATTATGCAAAAAAGTGCGACCCACCTTGGGTGAATAATAATGCATTAAATAAATATTTGTTAATATTTATTCACCCAATTTTGGCACCCAGGCTTGTGGAAAAGTCAACAAAGGGAAAGGGGAATAAATCAATTTAAAAATAGAATTCCAAAATTAAATAAATTTAATTTATTTAATGCAGCCCCTTTTGAGAAGGAATTAATACTTTTTAAAGTATTAAATGATTATATTAAATTCCTATTTTCAGTGGCTATGGTCAAAGCACACTGTGAAGCTTAAGTGAAGTGAAGTGTGGATGATTAAATTGATTAATTTAATTTATTGGATGGCTGTCCTTAAACATGCTATTTTTAAAAGAGAAAAGCATGATTTTTAATTAATTAATTGCCAGGAATTGTTAGGGCAATTATTAATTATAGAATTGTGAGGGTTATATAAGCATGGGCAGCCATATGGGTGAATTATTTAATTCACAGGTAAAGAATTGCAGCCAAGAGGAAAAGTGCGCCCCATTTGAAGAAGGATTTTGCTCAGGCAAGGTGGAAACAAGGCTAAAAGCTTCCAAATTTGGCGCATGCTTTGAAGGAGGTTGATCTTTGTCTGCATAATTGTTTGCATAGGTGTTACAGGTGCTCAGGTGTTGTTGAAAAGATTCATGCTCTCTTTATGTGCAAATTAAACACCAATTTTTGGGGCAGCAGGCTTGAAAAGTGCAGATTTTTACAATTAAAATTCACTATTCATGCTTTGGCCATCTTTGTCTGAATTAATTGCAGGAATTCATTACAGGTGCTTTACAAAGGAAAAGGAACTTTTATCAATGTCCAATACATTGCATATATCCTCCGAATCTGAAGAATTATCCAGATCTGCACCAGTTTTGAAGAATTCCAGTCAAATAAGAAGAAAAAGAATTGTTCAGACAAAGATAGACAAAGCTATGGCGAAGAAAGATGAAAAAGAAAGCACAACGGAGTCATGCATCACTTCTAAATTTGCAGATATTGGAGACACGGATCTAGGCTCGGAACCTCTTGCTGAATTGATAGACAGATCCAGAGCAGGAAAGACTTCACTCATGCGTGCAGGAAAAACTTCACTCATGCGTGCAGATTAAAAGCAGTGGAATTATTCAAGCTGCAGCTTTTCCATCCATAGCCCAGTTGCCAGAGTTTGTTATGCAGGTGCAGATCCATATCCAGATGTAGATGTAGATGCAAATCCATATGCAGATCCAGATCTCACATAGTTGCAAAAGCTTCCGGCACAAAGGCTTCATCCTCTTGTTTCGAATGCAACCCGTGAAGAAGTCAGTGCGTGGAAAATTCCTTCCAAGATCTTGTGCATGTGCTCTCATCTTCCAGTTGAAGCCTTCATTGAATTTTCATTCACCCTGAGTGCTTTCCAGAATTTTTAATTGCTCATATGCAATTAAAAATAAGGATGATGAGTTATCTACTTTGACTTAAAGTGATTGTCGAGGAACTAGCCATCTAAACTGAATATTCCTCAACTCACTTGGAGATAGGTGGCGCAGGCGTGCAAAATAGAAGGTTTCTATTTTCAGTTGCAAATCATACATGTCTTGCTTAGAGATGATTCCAGGAACTAGATTGCCAGTTGTTTCTTTTCTTCGACTTCCCGGTGTGTAGCAGATTTGCAACAAAAATCTTCCAACTTGTAATTGCCCACTCTACATTCTATAAGTAGAGGAAGAAGCTTCGGGGTTAATCATTCAGAATCTGTCATTACAAAAAAGTGATGTGCATTTGTTAGCAGGGTTTGTATTGAACCCCTGAAGATCTATAAATTACAGCATCTGGCGACTACAAAGGAGAAAGTTTCTAAAAAACTTTGTGTTGGCGGTGTACTATGTTTTTTACTTTTTACTCTTGAGAAGAATCTTAATACAATTTGTGTTATTTTAGATCTGGATTTAGATCTTCCTTTGCTATTTGAATAATCTGTAGTGTGTCTCTATATTTAAGAAGTTTCTTCTAGAGGGAGCAGGATTCAATTAGCTCTGCTATCTCCACTAATTGGGATGCACATCTTCCCCATTTCTCCACTCTGGTATTTCCTTTCACTTCAGTCAACAAGGGTTCTATGAGGCCAATCAGAATGGCTTTCTTAAACAGCTGCTATGTCAATTGCTACATTGTAGCTTCTTAGTTATGGTCTCAATGAACTAAGTCCAATCCTAGTTGCAACACCCTGATAGATAATAATACCATACTTTATTGGACAGAATCTGACTACTCCTGGAGCCTCACCGGTCAAATGATATTGCTAGACATCTGTGTAATCTCATGAGATGCCTAGGTTTGATGCTAGTTACTGTCAAATATAGCCAACACGTCCTCATTCAAAGGGAAAGCTTTGCAATGGTTCAAGAGTCTTGCTTCAGGCTCTATCCAAAACTAGAACCAACTATGCATAGCCCTCCATGAGAAGTTTGGAGAAAAGGGAGATAACTTGTCCCTTTTGGAACAATTGACAAACTATCAAAAGAGCTCCCAACGAGCAACTGGCTGAATTTAACTTTATATTTCAAATAACTTGGGAGAGAATTCCAATGGTAGTTAGGCCAACAACAGAAGGTGCTATTTCCTCTATTACCTTAAAGCTTTAAACTCTGATATTTCTATGTTGATTCAATCCATGGGAGACACAACTATCCCCATGCTGCTTATAGTATTTCCATTAGAGCTGAAAATTGTTTGATTCAAGCTGGGAAAACTAGCTCCTAGGCCTCCAATGCCATTGTTTCCAAGTTTAGAGAGCCCAAGCACTAGTCAAGCGTCTAATTTAGCTCCTTTTCCCACTCCTAGAAATCAGAACTCAAGTGAAGCTTCTACTTCATCTTCTAGTGCCTCAAATGAACTTCAAGAAGTCATGAAGCAATTGCAAAATTTAGGTAATGAGCTGGTTACACTCAAGAGGCAGCAAGCCCAAAGTTTTAGACCTTCTTTCCAGCCTCAAGCTCAACCTAACAGGCAGCCATATCAACCTCAAAGACCACCCAATCCAGCTACAAATCTAAATCAAGCAAGGCCTCCTGGCAACAGACCATTTCAGCCCTATAATCCCAATGCTATGCATCTGCCTCTAAAGCATTAGTGCCAGTACAAAACAAACATAGCTCAAGAGTATGATTGGTGTTTCCCATGCAATGAACCTCACAACCAATCTATGTGCTTCAATGGTGCCTTGAATCAAACATTAATGGTGACAACAACTGGTGTGGAGGGTGAAGGGCAGTCAAAGGAAATAACCAACAACAAGAAAACATTCCAGCAGTAATCAGCTCCAAATGATACCACACTTGTAAACTGGCAGGAAGAAGAGATTTTTGTGGCATAAATCAAATGGTTTCTCAAAGTGTTGCAGCCAACACAAGGTCAAAAAGGAGAAATTTGGGTGAAGAATAGCCATTAGCTCCAAGCAATCCACAACCTTCCATGCACTCCACAAACTGGTTGGCAAACAAAATCCAGTTCCAAACATGCAAAGGGACTGCCAAGAACAACTCCTAGACCAACTCAAATGCCAGTTGGCTGCTACCCATGTGCAAGGAATGAATGGTGCAGGTCAAGGGACAGAAAAGAGATACTTCATCTCCATTCAATATCATTGATCAGATGAAGAAGACAAATGTAAACATATCAATGTGGGAATCACTATCTATCCCAGGCCAAAGAGATTTGCTACAAGCTGCCATGAAGGACTGGTCAACTTCAAATCAGCAAGTCCAAATGCAAGAGAAAGTGCTCACAAATGCTGCCCAGCCTGAAGGGAATCATGGAGGACAACAAGGTAAAATGTTGAAGCCCCCTCCATTCTATGTTTCATTAATCATTAGGAAATCAATTAGTACACAATTACATGATAGATTCTGGGGCAAGTAGTTCAGTAATGCCCAAGACAAATAGCTGATCAGTTGGGGCTCCAGTATGAAGCCATATCCAAAGGAGTAGTACAATTGGATGGGACAGCAGTAACAATAGTTGGAGTGATTAAAAAACTTGAGTCTTACCTTGCATGCATGTCCCAACATGTTGTTGTTTTACAAGATGTATCAGTTATAGACCTTCCACCACTCTTTGCCCTATGTTTGTCAAGGGATTTCATAGCTAAGATTGGAGGTTACTTATCTGCTGATTGGTCACACATGTTGTTCAGAACAAGATATGGAACCAAAGCCACAATCAGTTCTGAACCTATTGCAAACTTTCACATTGAGCCTTACACTCCAAGTCAGATCAATGCCAATTGTTCAGCGTTTGATCAAGAAGATCACCCAAGCACTGATGAAGCTGACACCAAGGTTGGAAGCATCCTAGATCTAACTCTTGATGAATGGGAAAACAAGGTGCATGCTTTTGATCCTTATCAAGAAATAGAAGAATCTGAGCTAGGAGTCTATTGCATGCATGAAGGAAATCAGCCTATTCCTAGCATCACCAAGCCAGACCACAAGGATGACAATGAGGTATGGCAGTTGTTTTTGATGGATCAAGGAGTAGACAAGGTGCAGGAGGGGAGCCATGCTTGTTTCACCTCAAGGAGTTTAAGTACTATTCATCTTTTAGATTTCAGTTTGCATGCTCTAATAACACTGCTGAATATGAAGCCTTGATACAAGGATTGCATTGGTCAATCAAAAGGGAATAAAGAACTTGCAAGTCTTTGGTGACAGTGAGTTGATTGTTCAACCAAGTTAAGGGAAAGCATGCTGTCAAGAATGATCTACTCAAGTGCTACAAGAACAAGGTGTGGGACCTCATTGAAGATTTTGAGGGTTTTGGCATCAAATCCATTCCTAGGAAAGAGAACCAAGCTGCTGACAAGCTTGCAGCAGTTGGGGCAGCCTTTGATGTTGTATGAAAGCATTCAATAAGACAAGGTACAGCCAAACATCCATGTGATTGTGAGGCCTTCAGTGCCAGACAAATAATGTAAGTTGGCAAGTGTTTGAAAATGATCAACAAATCATCCATTTCTTGCAAGAAGAGGCTGAGTTCTCAGCTAAAAATCAGGAAAAGTTGGAACAACAGTATGGTGACCAAGTGGTATAGCTGAGAACCAACAAACTACCAAAGGGACTTATCACTTTGGAGTCCATTTTCAATCCTAATGATCAGTTTAGGAAAGAGAAAGCAAACATCCAACGTGAAGAGAGAAGATTCAGTGTCCATCTTAGCGTGAAGAAGGCAAATCACTCCAAATTGGTAAAGATGACAACTGAGCAAGAAAGGTATGAGTTCATACAACTTTGTCAAGAATTCCTTGATGTGTTTTCTTTGAGCTATGAAGATTTGAAAGGTTTCAATCCCAAGTTAGCTCAGCACACCATTGAATTAGATCCAAATACTAAGTCCATCAGGAAAAAACAAAGACTAGTCAATCCACACATGGAGCCTCTCATGAGGAAAGAATTGAATAAGTTGATAGAGTCAAGAATCATATTCCCTATCAAGCATTCTAGTTGGGTTGCCAACTTGGTTCCAGTCAGAAAGAAGAGTGGAGAAATCAGATTGTGTGTTGACTTCAGAGATTTGAATAGAGCATCTATCAAGGACCATTACCCCACTACCTTCCATGGAGCAGATTTTGCAAGTTGTTGCTGGCTCTGAAAGGTTTTCACTACTTGATGGCTATTCAGGGTACAATCAGATTATGGTGAAGGAAGAGGATCAGTTCAAGACAACCTTCACAACCAAATGGGGAACTTATGCATACAGGAAAATGCCATTTGGGCTGTCTAACGCTAGAGCTACCTTCCAAAGGGCAATGGACATGGCGTTCAAAGGTTTGATTAACAACATGGTGCTGATATATCTTGATGATATCACTGTTTTTTCAAAAATTGCAGCAAACCACCTCTCTCATTTGAGACAAGTGTTCCAAAGGTGCAGAAGATTTGGAGTCTCCTTGAATCCCAAAAAGTGTATTTTCCTAGCCCATGAAGGAAAGCTCCTTGGCCACATTGTCTCCAAAGAAGGATTAGCAATTGATCCAGAAAGAGTTGAAGCCATAAGAGCACTACCATTGCCAAGCCACAAGAAGGCCCTTCAAAGTTTCTTGGGGAGGATAAATTTTGTTCGGAGGTTTGTCCCACATTTTGCAGCCCTTGTCAAACCTATCACCAAGATGTTAAAGAAAAGCATGGCTTTAAAATGGACTAGTAGAAGGCAAGGAGAATTTTGAAGCAATCAAAGAAGCCATCTCTCAAGCCCCAACTCTCATTAACCCGGATATTTCTCCATGGATTTCATCCTCTATGCATTTGGGGGTGATGATATTATTTTTGTAATTTTGGTACAGTAAAACAAGGAAAATGATGAGTAGCGAATTGCTTTCTTCAGCAAGAGCCTAGAGGACTATGAGGTGAGATATTCTTTTATTGAGAAGCATGTTCTTGCAGTAATCAGAAGCTTGAAGAAATTTAGGCATTTAGTTTCAAACAACAAGGTCCAGTTGTTGGTTTCTCACGCTGGGAGTTAAAGACTTCCTCCTCAATAAAGACTTGAATGAGAAAGAGGGTAGGATGGATTACTTGTGTCATGGAGTATGACATAGAGATCAAGGTCACCAAGTTGGTCAGAGGAAAAGGATTGTGTTAGTAGCTGATTCTGAGACAAGCAAAAAGGAAGCATGTAATGAGAGAAGAGATTGTTTTGGGCAGTTGCAAGACAGCCATGAGCAAGAAAGCACTCAAGAAGAAAATAATGGTGTCCCCATTCCTTGCTAGACCCAAGACATAATGCACTTCCTACAGCACTAGGCCTATGCCCTCCAGAGATGAACAAGACCCAAAAAAGGCATTTCAGATTGCAGCCTGTCCCATATACCCTTGTTGATGGTGTTCTGTTCAAGAAGAGATGTGAATGGAGTACTGCTGAGATGCATTGGCACAGATCAGATTCATATGGTGTTGGAAGAGTTCCATGGTGGACCAGTTAGTGGTCATTTTACACCAAGAGTGACATCTCTAAAGATCATGAAGGCTAGTTATTATTGGTCCAAGATTATCAGTGATTGATATGCATGGATCAAGAGGTGCAATAAGTGTGCATTATTCACAGGTAAAGAGAGGCTAGTTGCTCTTCCATTGCATCTAATTTCAGTATGACCAGCCATTCATGCAATGGGCTTAGGACTTCATTGGAGTCATTAATCCCAATTCAAGCCAAGGGCACAAGTGGATTTTAATAGCCACAAATTACTTCACTAAGTGGACTGAAGTAGTAGCACTCAAGGAAGTAAATGAATCTAACATCCTAGACTTCTATGAGGGAATAACAACCAAATTTGGTGTACCAGATACAATAATATCAGATAATGCATTGGAATTCATCGGGTCCAAGGTGAATGAAGTGGGCTATTAAGAACAGGATCTACCTAAGTACTTCATCAAACTATTACCCTCAGGGTAATGGCCAGGCTGAGTCTACAAACAAGAACTTGTTGAGGATCATTAGAAGGAATCTTGATGAAAATCAGAAGATCTCGGCATACTAAATTGAAATCAGCTTTATGGGCTGATAGGATAACTCCCAAAAGATCTACAGGTAATTCTCCATTCAAGCTTGTTTATGGGAGAGAGGCAATTTTTCCCATGTCACTTGAGTTGCCACCATTGGAACTCATGAAACAATTGGAGTTGTTGGAGTTTGAGCCCATGGAGGTTAGATATGTAAAATTTGATGGAGCTCCAAGAAATCAAAAATCAAGCATCCCAAGTAATGGAGAAGGATTAAGTTTTTGATGAAGAAGACCTTTGATAAGAAGGCCAAGTGATAGATCTTTCCAAGTTGGACATCTAGTGTTAAAATGGGATGTAGGTAGAGCAAAACCGGGAAGGCATTTAAAATTTGATGCCATTTGGAATGGCCTATACATGGTCACAAAGTGTAAGGACAACAATGCTTTCCAATTGTCTTCATTGGATGGTGGAGAATTATAGATTCCAGTCAATGGGATCCATCTAAAGCATTGCTTACTAAAGGGAAATTCTCCACCTTGTAAATATTAGCTTAGGTTTCCATTCCTCCAAGTGCTTGTGCACATTGTTTTGCTGTAGGTTATTTTTTCTTTCCGTAAGTGCTTTGTCACAGCTTGCTGTTCCTGGGAATGTGTTGCAGGCCTTGCTCCATTAGGTGATTTTCCATGTTCCTCTTTGCAACGTTCTAGTCAGTAAGGGTATTAAACAGAGAATCAAGTGACTCTATGCCCAATGGATTGCTTCAGGAAACTAGTAACTTCATCCAGCAGGTAGATGACCCCTCTGAGTCGCCAAAATTGTTATCCCAAATGTGCCCCCTACTCATTTTGTGGCTAACTCCTTTACATCTTTCCTTCTCTTGTGCCTCAGTTAGAATATTTTGTTTTCCAGGAACTCAAAACCTTCTGGAAATTACACCATTGGATAGAGCTGTTTCTCAGCTTTCCAGAAAGGTAAATTTTTCCTCCTAACTCCACGTATTTTTCAAGTTATGGCTCAGCGGAGTTTTGGTGGGAAATTTTTCCCTAGAAGGCCCGCAGCCAATGAGGAGCTGCCACGTGTCCAAGGGTGAAGAAACACCAAGCGACCCGAAGGAAAAAATGGTTAGGAAGGGCCCGCACCCAATCAGAATGTGCCATGTGGCACCTGGAGTGGCGGAGCGTGGGGAAAATTTCAAAAATGTTCCAAAGACCAAACGGGTAAAAATTCAAACTTTTTGCCCGCCGATCCGATTTTGGCCTGTTTTTGCCCTAAAAATTCAAATCACCATAACTTTCAATCTAGAGCTCAGATTTTTTGTGTTCTTTATATCAATGGAAATCTGGTGAAATACTCTACAACATTTCATGGTCAATTTTGAATTTTGGTTCAGTTTGGAGGGAGAAAATAAAAAAACACTTCTGGTACACGCCCATGGACAGAACTGACGTTTTAACAACCAATTTTAATGCAAAATGGGTCGCATTCTTCTCCAGCATGGTCAAAAATGTCAAGGCATGGGTTTGTAAGGACCTCCATGTTGTTTTTAATGCATTTTGGTCAATGGGGAATGGCTCCCATGTTTTTTCACATTTTCTCTCTCATGGGCTCGACCCATGCACTGTAAAAGCCAGATTTGGCTCATTTTTCAAGGGTGGAACACTTTTTTGCACAACAAGCTTTTTTTTTACCTTCAGCAAGTGATTTTTTCAAGGATCAGACCTTTTTAGGGATTGTAACAGTTTTATGCCTCTTTGGTGTTGGAATGCAAGGATTTTGATGTTGAAAATCACAATACAGGCTCTGTGAATGCTTTCAGTCCTTTGTATGTGTTGTTTGTTTCATTTCAAACATTTGATTACAGCTTATCAACCTATGCATGATTTTTATGTTGCAATTTCTGATTTTTGTCTATTTGCATGAGCAAAAATGTTCACCACTCATTTGGTGTATCACCCTTATTAGTTTAGTTTCAATTTTTGCATCTCTTATCCCTGTCTCCTTGCAATCTAGGATAAAATTAGGATCTGAACCTCTGCAGTTGTGCAAATAATAGATCTAATTAGAGGAGTTTGAGGAACCATCCTCTAATCTGGAGATTCCTCTCTCATTTTTACAAGTCCCACACTTGGAGAGAGGTTTCAATGTTGTGTAATCACGCTGGATGCCTAAAACATTAATTTAGAAACCTGATTTGCATCCAGGGGTGCTACTGATTTGCAAAAACAGTTTTGGCACGCTTGGTGGGACCTTAGATGTCTCATTTTTACTGCAGAAAAGTTGATGTGCATCTGCTGCAATTTTCTTTCTTCAAAAGAGCTATAAATTACACATCTGGCGACTCCAAGGGGAAGAATCAACTAGTTTCAGCATTGCAGGCCTGAAAACTCATGAGAATAATCACTACAAGGTCAAGAGATGGAGAAGAAGAGGCACTGTTTCAATATCCGCAGTTATCTCCAAGAGTAAGGCAAAGTGGGTGGAGAATCCAAAGGTCTCCATCTACACCAAACAGAACTCTCTCAACTCCTCCACCTGGTAGGCCTTTCATTCAATCAACAAGGGTTCTAAGGCCAATTAGAATGGCACAAAACAACCCCTATGTCAATTTCACTAGCAGCAGCCCACTTGCTCTCAATGCACAAAATCCAATTCCAATTGCAGCCTTGAAGAGCATTCCATTCTTCACTGGAGAGAATCAGACTACTCCTGGTGATCATGTTAAAGACATTTCCAACCTTTGTGCAATTCATGAAATCAATGAGATGTAAGTTGCTGTCAAATTGCTGGCATCTTCATTCAAGGTGAAGGCTTTGCAATGGTTTAGAAGCCTTGCCTCAAGTTCTATTCAAAATTGGAACCAGCTATGTGTAGCACTTCATGAGCAATTTGGAGAGAAGGGAGACAACTTGTCTCTTTTGGAGAAGCTAACAACCATCAAGATAGCTCCCAATGAGTAGCTGAATGATTTCAACTTCAGATTTCAAAGGACTTGCGAGAGAATTCCAGTGGTAGTCAGGCCAACAACAGAAGGTACTTTTCTTTACTATCTAAAAGCGCTAAATTCTGATATTTCTATGTTAATTCAGTCCATGGGAGGCACAACTATCCCCATTGCTTACAGCATTTCCATTAGAGCTGAAAATTATTTGATCCAAGATGGCAAACTAGCCCCTAGACCTCCCATGCAATTGTTTCCAAGTTTAGAGAGCCCAAACACAAATCAAGCACCTAATTTGGCTCCTTCTCCCACTCCTAGAAATCAAAATTCAAGTGAAGCTTCCACTTCATCTTCTAGTGCCTCAAATGAACTTCAAGAAGTCATGAAGCAATTGCAAAATTTAGGTAATGAGCTGGTTACTCTCAAGAGGAAACAAGCCCAAAGTTTTAGACCTTCCTTCCAACTTGAAGCTCAGCCTAACAGGCAACCATATCAACCTCATAGACCACCCAATCCAGCTGCAAATCTAAATCAAGCAAGGCCTCCTACCAACAGACCATTTCAGCCCTATAATCCAAATGCTATATCTGCCTCTAAGGCATTGGTGCCAACACAAAACAACGTTGCTCAAGAGTATGATTGGTGTTTCAACGGTGCCTTGAATCAAGCATTAATGGTGACAACTACTGGTGTGGAGGGTGAGGGTAGTCAAAGAAACAACCAACAACAAGAAACATTCCAACAGCAATCAGCTCCAAATGACAGCACACTTGTGAACTGGCAGGTAGAGGATTTTTGTGGCATAAATCAAATAGTCTCTAAAGGTGTTGCAGCCAACACAAGGTCAAAAAGAAGGAATTTGGGTGAAGAACAGCCATTAGCTCCAACCAATCCACAACCTTTTATGCCTCCACAAATGGTTGGCAAACAAAATCTAGTTGTAAATGCACAAGGTCGGCCAAGAACAAGTCCTAGACCAACTCAAATACCAGTTGCTGCTACCCACATGCAAGGGATGAATATGCAAACCAAGGGACATCAAAGAGATCCTTCATCACCATTTAGTATCATTGATCAGATGAAGAAGACAAATGTAAATATATCAATGTGGGAATCCCTATCTATCCCAGGCCAGAGAGATTTGCTACAAGCTGCCATGAAGGACTGGCCAACTTCGAATCAGCAAGTCCAAATGCAAGAGAAAGTGCTCACAAATGCTGCCCAGCCTGAAGGGAATCATGGAGGACAGCAAGGTAAAATTTTGAAGCCCCCTCCTTTTTATGTCTCATTAATCATTGGAAATCAGTTAGTGCACAATTGCATGATAGATTCCGGGGCAAGTAGCTCAGTGATGCCTAAACAAATAGCTGATCAGCTAGGGCTCCAGTATGAAACCATATCCAAAGCAGTAGTGCAGTTTGATGGGACAGCAGTAACAATAGTTGGAGTGATTAGAAACTTGAGTCTTACCTTGCATGCATGTCCAAATGTTGTTGTTTTACAAGATGTATCAGTTATAGACCTTCCACCACTCTTTTCCCTATGCTTGTCAAGGGACTTCACAGCCAATATTAGAGGATATTTATCTGATGATTGGTCACACATGCTGTTCAGAACGAGGTATGGAACCAAAGCTACAATCAGGTCTGAACCTATTGCAAACTTCCACATTGAGCCCTACACTCTGAGTCAGATCAATGCCAATTGTTCAGCATTTGATCAAGAAGATCACCCTAGCACTGATGAAGCTGACACCAAGGTTGGAAGCATCTCGGATCTAACTCTTGATGAATGGGCAAACAAGGTACATGCTTTTGATCCTTATCAAGAAGTAGAAGAATCTGAGCTAGGGGTCTATTGCATACATGAAGAAGATCAGCCCATTCCTAGCATCACCAAGGCAAACCATAAGGATGACAATGAGGTATGGCAGCTATTTTTTGATGGATCAAGGAGTAGACAAGGTGCAGGAGGTGGAGCCATGCTTGTTTCACCTCAAGGAGTAAAGTACTATTCAACTTTTAGATTTCAATTTGCATGCTCTAATAACACTGCTGAATATGAAGCCTTGGTGCAAGGGATGCATTGTGCAATAAAGAGAGGAATAAAGAACTTGCAAGTCTTTGGTGACAATGATTGTAAATCAGGTCAAGGGATAGCATGCTACCAAGAATGATCTACTTAAGTGCTACAAGAACAAGGTGTGGGACCTTATTAAGGATTTTAAGGGTTTTGGCATCAAATCCATTCCTAGGAAAGAGAACCAAGCTGCTGACAGGATTGCAGCAGTAGGGGCAGCCTTTGACATTGTGGAAAGCATTCAATAAGACAAGATACAGCCAAACATCCAATCAGGAGCTGCCACATGTCCAAGGGCGAAAAAACACCAAGCGACCTGAAGGAAAAAATGGTCAGGAAGGGCCCGCACCCAATCAGAACGTGCCATGTGGCACCTGGAGTGGTGGAGCATGGGGAAAATTTGAAAAATGTTCCAAATACCAAATGGGTAAAAATTCAAACTTTTTGCCCGCCGATCCGATTTTGGCCTGTTTTTCCCCTAAAACTTCAAATCACCATAACTTTCGATCCAGAGCTCAAATTTTTGTGTTCTTTATATCAATGGAAAGATGGTGAAATTATCTACAAGATTCAATGTCAATTTTGAATTTTGGTTCAGTTTGGAGGGAGAAAATCAAAAAACACTTCTGGTATGTGCCCATGGACAGAACTGACGTTTCAACAACCAATTTTAATGCAAAATGGGTCGCATTCTTCTCCAGCATGGTCAAAAATGTCAGGGCATGGGTTTGTAAGGACCTCCATGCTGTTTTTAATGCATTTTGGTCAATGGGGAATGGCTCCCACATTTTTTCTAGTTTTCATTCTCTTGGGCTCAACCCATGCACTGTAAAAGCTAGATTTGGCTCATTTTTCAAGGGTGGAACACTTTTTCTGCACAGCAAGCTTCTGTTTTCACCTTCAGCAAGTGATTTTTTGAAGGATCAGACCTTTTTAGGGATTGTAACATTTTTCCTTTCTTTGGTGTTGGAATTCAAGGATTTTGATGTTGAAAATCAAAATAAAGGCTCTGTGAATGCTTTGAGTCCTTTGTATGTGTTGTTTGTTTCATTTCAAACCTTTGATTACAACTTATCAACTTGCACATGATGTTTTATATTTTAATTTCTGATTTGTGTCTATTTGCATGAGTAAAAATGTTCACCACTCCTTTGGTGTATCACCCTTATTAGTTTAGTTTCAATTTTTGCATCTCTTATTCCTGTCTCCTTGCAATCTAGGATAAAATTAGGATCTGAACCTTTGCAGTTGTGCAAATAATAGATCTAATCAGAGGAGTTTGAGGAACCAGCCTCTAATCTGGAGATTCCTCTCTCATTTTTACAAGTCCCACACTTTGAGAGAGGTTTCAATGTTGTGCAATCATACTGGATGCCTAAAACATCAATTTAGAAACCTGATTTGCATCTAGGGGTGCTGCTGATTTGCAAAAATAGTTTTGGCATGCCCGGTGGGACCTTAGAGGTCTCATTTTTATTGCAGCAAAGTTGATGTGCATCTGCTGTAATTTTCTTTCTTCAAAAGAGCTATAAATTACACATCTGGCGACTCCAAGGGGAAGAATCAACTGGTTTCAGCATTACAGGCCTAAAAAATCATGAGAAGAATCACTACAAGGTCAAGAGTTGGAGAAGAAGAAGCACTGTTTCAATATCCGCAGTTATCTCCAAGAGTAAGGAAAAGTAGGTGGAGAATCCAAAGGTCTCCATCTGCACCAAACAGAACTCTCTCAACTCCTCCACCTGGTAGGCCTTTCATTCAATCAACAAGGGTTCTAAGGCCAATTAGAATGGCACAAAACAACCCCTATATCAATTTCACTAGCAGCAGCCCACTTGCTCTCAATGCACAAAATCCAATTCCAATTGCAGCCTTGAAGAACATTCCATTCTTCACTGGAGAGAATCAAACTACTCCTGGTGATCATGTTAAAGACATTGCCAACCTTTGTGCAATTCATGAAATCAATGAGATGCAAGTTGCTGTCAAATTGTTGGCATCTTCATTAAAGGGGAAGGCTTTGCAATGGTTTAGAATCATTGCCTCAGGTTCTATTCAAAATTGGAACCAACTATGTGTAGCACTTCATGAGCAATTTGGAGAGAAGGGAGACAACTTGTCTCTTTTGGAGCATCTCACAACCATCAAGATAGCTCCCAATGAGTAGCTGACTGATTTCAACTTCAGATTTCAAAGGAATTGGGAGAGAATTCCAGTGGCAGTCAGGCCAACAGCAGAAGGTGCTTTTCTTTACTATCTAAAAGCTCTAAATTCTGATATTTCTATGTTAATTCAGTCCATGGGAGGCACAACTATCCCCATTGCTTACAACATTTCCATTAGAGCTGAAAATTATTTGATCCAAGATGGCAAACTAGCCCCTAGACCTCCCATGCCATTGTTTCCAAGTTCAGAGAGCCCAAACACTAATCAAGCACCTAATTTGGCTCCTTCTCCCACTCCTAGAAATCAAAATTCAAGTGAAGCTTCCACTTCATCTTCTAGTGCCTCAAATGAACTTCAAGAAGTCATGAAGCAATTGTAAAATTTAGGTAATGAGCTGGTTACTCTCAAGAGGCAACAAGCCCAAAGTTTTAGACCTTCCTTCCAGCCTCAAGCTCAGCCTAACAGGCAACCATATCAACCTCATAGACCACCCAATCTAGCTGCAAATCTAAATCAAGCAAGGCCTCCTGCCAACAGACCATTTCAGCCCTATAATCCAAATGCTATATCTGCCTCTAAGGCATTGGTGCCAACACAAAACAACGTTGCTCAAGAGAATGATTGGTGTTTTCCATGCAATGAACCTCACAACCAATCTATGTGTTTCAACGGTGCATTGAATCAACCATTAATGGTGACAACTACTGGTGTGGAGGGTGAGGGAAGTCAAAGAAACAACCAACAACAAGAAACATTCCAGTAGCATTCAGCTCCAAATGACACCACACTTGTGAACTGGCAGACAGAGGATTTTTGTGGCATAAATCAAATAGTCTCTCAAGGTGTTGCAGCCAACACAAGGTCAAAAAGAAGGAATTTGGGTGAAGAACATCCATTAGGTCCAACAAATCCACAACCTTTTATGCCTCCACAAATGGTTGGCAAATAAAATCTAGTTGTAAATGCACAAGGTCAGCTAAGAACAACTCCTAGACCAACTCAAATACCAGTTGCTGCTACCCACATGCAAGGGATGAATATGCAAACCAAGGGACATCAAAGAGATCCTTCATCACCATTTAGTATCATTGATCAGATGAAGAAGACAAATGTAAATATATCAATGTGGGAATCCCTATCTATCCCAGGCCAGAGAGATTTGCTACAAGCTACCATGAAGGACTGGCCAACTTCGAATCAGCAAGTCCAAATGCAAGAGAAAGTGCTCACAAATGCTGCCCAGCCTGAAGGGAATCATGGAGGACAGCAAGGTAAAATTTTGAAGCCCCCTCCTTTTTATGTCTCATTAATCATTGGAAATCAGTTAGTGCACAATTGCATGATAGATTCCGGGGCAAGTAGCTCAGTGATGCCTAAACAAATAGCTGATCAGCTAGGGCTCCAGTATGAAACCATATCCAAAGCAGTAGTGCAGTTTGATGGGACAGCAGTAACAATAGTTGGAGTGATTAGAAACTTGAGTCTTACCTTGCATGCATGTCCAAATGTTGTTGTTTTACAAGATGTATCAGTTATAGACCTTCCACCACTCTTTGCCCTATGCTTGTCAAGGGACTTCACAGCCAAGATTGGAGGATATTTATCTGCTGATTCGTCACACATGTTGTTCAGAACGAGGTATGGAACCAAAGCTACAATCAAGTCTGAACCTATTGCAAACTTCCACATTGAGCCCTACACTCCGAGTCAGATCAATGCCAATTGTTCAGCATTTGATAAAGAAGATCACCCAAGCACTGATGAAGCTAACATCAAGGTTGGAAGCATCTCGGATCTAACTTTTGATGAATGGGCTAACAAGGTACATGCTTTTGATCCTTATCAAGAAGTAGAAGAATCTGAGCTAGGGGTCTATTGCATACATGAAGAAGATCAGCCCATTCCTAGCATCACCAAGGCAAACCATAAGGATGACAATGAGGTATGGCAGCTATTTTTTGATGGATCAAGGAGTAGACAAGGTGCAGGAGGTGGAGCCATGCTTGTTTCACCTCAAGGAGTAAAGTACTATTCAACTTTTAGATTTCAGTTTGCATGCTCTAATAACACTGCTGAATATGAAGCCTTGGTGCAAGGGATGCATTTTGCAATAAAGAGAGGAATAAAGAACTTGCAAGTCTTTGGTGACAATGATTGTAAATCAGGTCAAGGGATAGCATGCTACCAAGAATGATCTACTTAAGTGCTACAAGAACAAGGTGTGGGACCTTATTAAGGATTTTAAGGGTTTTGGCATCAAATCCATTCCTAGGAAAGAGAACCAAGCTGCTGACAGGATTGCAGCAGTAGGGGCAGCCTTTGACATTGTGGAAAGCATTCAATAAGACAAGATACAGCCAAACATCCACATGATTGTGAGGCCTTCAGTGCCAGATAACAATGTAAGTTGGCAAGTGTTTGAGAACGACCAACAAATCATCCATTTCTTTCTCTGAGTTCTCAGCTAAAAATTAGGAAAAATTGGAACAACAGTATGGTGACCAAGTGGTACAGCTGAGAAATAACAAGCTGCCCAAGGGACTTATCACTTTGGAGTCCATTTTCAATCCCAATGATCAGTTTAGGAAAGAGAAAGCAAACATTCAGGTCAAGAGAGAAGATTCAGTATCCATCTTGGTGAAAGAGAACAAACCATTACAAATTGGAAAGATGACAACTGAACAAGAAAGGTACGAGTTCATACAACTGTGTCAAGAGTTCCTTGATGTGTTTGCTTGGAGCTATAAAGACTTGAAAGGTTTCAATCCCAACTTAGCTTAGCATACCATTGAATTGGATCCAAATACTAAGCCTGTCAGGTAGAAACAAAGACAAGTCAATCCACACATGGAGCCTCTCATGAGGAAAGAATTGAACAAGCTGATTGAGTCAAGGATCATATTCCCAATCAAGCATTCTAGTTAGGTTGCCAACTTGGTTCCAGTCAGAAAGAAGAGTGGAGAGATCAGATTGTGTGTTGACTTCAGAGACTTGAATAGAGCATCTCTCAAGGACCATTACCCACTCCCTTCCATGGAGTAAATCTTGCAAGTTGGGGCTGGCTCCGAGAGGTTTTCACTACTTGATGGCTACTCAGGCTACGATCAGATTATGGTGAAGGAAGAAGACCATTTCAAGACAGCCTTCACAACTAAATGGGGAACTTATGCATACAGGAAAATGCCATTTGGGCTATCCAACGCTGGTGCTACCTTCCAAAGAGCAATGGACATGGCATTCAAAGGTTTTATTAACAATGTGGTGCTGATATACCTTGATGATATCACTGTTTTTTTAAAGAATGCAGCATACCACCTCTCTCATTTTAGACAAGTCTTCCAAAGGTGTAGGAGATTTGGAGTGTCTTTGAATCCTAAGAAGTGTATCTGCCTAGCACATGAAGGAAAGCTCCTTGGCCATATTGTCTCCAATGAAGGATTATCAATTGATGTAGAGAGGTTTGAAGCCATAAGAGCACTACCATTTCCAAGCCACAAGAAGGCCCTTCAGAGTTTCTTGGGGAGAATAAACTTTGTTCGGAGGTTTGTCCCAGATTTTGCAGCGCTTGTCAAACCTATCACCAAAATGTTAAAGAACAGCATGGCTTTCAAGTGGACAGTAGAAGGAAAGGAGAGTTTTGAAGCAATCAAAGAAGCCATCTCTCAAGCACCAACTCTCATCAACCCGGACTTCTCCAAGGATTTCATCCTTTATTCCTTTGGAGGTAATGATACTATTTCTGCCATTTTGGTACAGCAGAACAAGGACAACGATGAGCAGCCAATTGCTTTCTTCAGCCAGAAACTAGATGACTATGAGGTGAGGTATTATTTTATTGAGAAGCATATACTTGCAGTAATCAGAAGCTTGAAGAAAATCAAGCATTTAGTCTCAAACAACAAGGTCCAGTTGCTGGTCTCTCATGCTGGGGTTAAAGACTTCCTCCTCAACAAGGATTTGAATGAGAAAAGGGCAGGTTGGATCACTCATGTCATGGACTATGACATTGAGATCAAGGTCACCAAGCTGGTAAGAGGAAAAGGATTATGTGAGCAGTTGATTCTAGACAAGCAAAAATGAGTATGCAATAAAGAAGAGGCTATTTTGACAGTTCAAGACAGCCATGTGCAAGGTAGCACTCAAGAAGAGGATAATGTTGTCCCCACTCCTTGCTGGACACAAGGTATAATGCACTTCCTAAGCAAAGGCCTATGCCCTCCAGAGATGAACAAAACCCAAAGAAGACACTTTAGATTGTAGGCTGTCCAATATGCCATAGTAGACGGTGTTTTGTTCAAGAAAGATGTGAATGGAGTGCTGTTGAGATGCATTAGCACAAATCAGATTTATAGGGTGTTGGAAGAGTTCCATGGTGGACCAGCTGGTGGTCATTTTGCACCAAGAGTGACAGCTCTAAAAATCATGAAGGCTAGTTATTATTGGCCCAATATTTTCAGTGATTGCTTTGCGTGGATCAAAAGGTGCAGGAATTGTGCATTCTTCATAGGTAAAGAGAGGCTTGCTACCCTTCCATTGCATCCAATCTCATTTGACCAGCCATTCATACAATGGGGTTTGGACTTCATTGGAGTCATTAATCCTAATTCAAGCCAAGGGCACAAATGGATTTTGACAGCCATAGACTACTTCACCAAATGGACTGAAGCAGTAGCACTCAAAGAAGCAAATGAGTCTAGCATCTTAGACTTCTATGAGGGCATAGTAACCAAATTTGGCATACCTGCTACAATAATCTCAGATAATGCATTGGCATTCATTGGATCCAAGGTGACTAAGTGGGCTATCAAGAACGGGATCTACCTAAGTACTTCATCAAACTATTACCCTCAAGGTAATGGCTAGGCTGAGTCTACAAAAAAGAACTTTTTGAGGATCATTAGGAGAAATCTTGATGAGAATCAGAAGTCTTGGCATACCAAACTGAAATCAGCCTTATGGGCTGATAGGATAACTCCCAAGAGATCCACGGGTAACTCTCCATTCAGGCTTGTTTATGGAAGAGATGCAATTTTTCCCATGTCTCTTGAGTTGCCAACATTGGAACTCATGAAGCAGTTAGAGTTACTAGAGTTTGGGCCCATGGAGGTGAGATATGCAGAGTTGATGGAGCTCCAAGAGATCAGAGATTAGGCATCCCAAGCAATGGAGAAGGATCAAGCTTTGATCAAGAAGACCTTTGATAGGAAGGCCAATAGTAGATCTTTCCAAGTTGGAGATCTACTGTTAAAATGGGATGCAGATAGAGCAAAACCGGGAAGGCATTCAAAATTTTATGCCATTTGGAGTGGCCCATACATGGTCACAAAGTGCAAGAACAATAATGCTTTCCAATTGGCTTCATTGGATGGTGAAGAACTGCAGATTCCAGTCAATGGAATCTATCTCAAGCATTGCTTCTAAAGGAAAATTCTCCACCTTGTAAATATTAGCTTAGGTTTCCATTCCTTCAAGTGCTTGTGCACATTGTTTTACTATAGGTTGTTTTTCTTTCCCTAAGTGATTTGGCACAGCTTGCTGTTCCTGGGAATGTGTTGTAGGCCTTGCTCCATTAGGTGATTTTCCATGTTCCTCTTTGCAACGTTCTAGTCAGTAAGGGTATTAAACAGAGAATCAAGTGACTCTATGCCCAATGGATTGCTTCAAGAAACTAGTACCTTCATCCAGCAGGTAGATGACCCCTCTGAGTCACCAAAATTGTTATCCCAAATGTGCCCCCTACTCATTTTGTGGCTAACTCCTTTACATCTTTCCTTTTCTTGTGCCTCAGCCAGAATACTTTGTTTTCTAGGAACTCAAAACCTTCTGGAAATTGCACCATTGGATAGAGCTCTTTCTTAGCTTTCCATAAAGGTAAATTTTTCCTCCTAACTCCACGTATTTTTCAAGTTATGGCTCAGCGGAGTTTTGGTGGGAAATTTTTCCCTAGAAGGCCCGCAGCCAATCAAGAGCTGCCACGTGTCCAAAGGCGAAGAAACACCAATTGACCCAAAGGAAAAAATGGTCAGGAAGGGCCCGCGCCCAATCAAAATGTGCCATGTGGCACCTGGAGTGGCGGAGCGTGGGGAAAATTTGAAAAATGTTCCAAAGACCAAACGGGTAAAAATTCAAACTTTTTGCCCGCCGATCCGATTTTGGCCTGTTTTTGCCCTAAAACTTCAAATCACCATAACTTTCGATCCAGAGCTCGGATTTTTGTGTTCTTTATATCAATGGAAATCTAGTGAAATTATCTACAGTATTCCATGGTGAATTTTGAATTTTGGTTCAGTTTGGAGGGAGAAAATCAAAAAACACTTCTGGTACGCGCCCATGGACAGAATTGACGTTTTAACAACCAATTTTAATGCAAAATGGGTGGCATTCTTCTCCAGCATGGTCAAAAATGTCAGGGCATTGGTTTGTAAGGACCTCCATGCTGTTTTTAATGCATTTTGGTCAATGGGAAATGGCTCCCATGTTTTTTCACATTTTCTCTCTCCTGGGCTCGACCCATGCACTGTAAAAGCCAGATCTGGCTCATTTTTCAAGGGTGGAACACTTTTTTGCACAGCAAGCTTTTGTTTTCACCTTCAGCAAGTGATTTTTTGAAGGATCAGACCTTTTCAAGGATTGTAACAGTTTTCTGCCTCTTTAGTGTTGGAATGCAAGGATTTTGATGTTGAAAATCACAATACAGGCTCTGTGAATGCTTTCAGTCCTTTGTATGTGTTGTTTGTTTCATTTTAAACCTTTGATTACAGCTTATCAACCTATGCATGATGTTTTATGTTGCAATTTCTGATTTGTGTCTATTTGCATGAGCAAAAATTTTCACCACTCCTTTGGTGTATCACCCTTATTAGTTTAGTTTCAATTTTTGCATCTCTTATCCCTGTCTCCTTGCAATCTAGGATAAAATTAGGATCTGAACCTTTGCAGTTGTGCAAATAATAGATCTAATTAGAGGAGTTTGAGGAACCAATCTCTAATCTAGAGATTCCTCTCTCATTTTTACAAGTCCCACACTTTGAGAGAGGTTTCAATGTTGTGCAATCATACTGGATGCCTAAAACATCAATTTAGAAACCTGATTTGCATCCAGGGGTGCTGCTGATTTGCAACAACAGGTTCTTTTCTGGTTCTTACTCAAATACTCAGGGTAGTATAGATGTCTGAGATAAAAAATTACATCTTTTTACCACTCAGAACTCATCAATTTTTCAAAAACATCTACCCTTCCTTCTTCTACCTCATTTACCTCAATAGTTTGTAAGTTGCTCTCAGCCATAAGCTTAGCCAATCCCAAACCTCTCACCAACTTCGTGGTTTGGATATCCATGTCATATTCCTACAACTTTTTCACCCATCTGCATCTTTTGCTTGAGACTTCCATCTCTGATAAGATGTCTTTCACCATAGTGTGGGGAACATAAGCAACAATTTTAGAGCTCAAAATGTAAGGCTTGAAAAACCTTTGTTGCTTTTACCAAGGCAAATGTTTGTTTCTCCATAATAGTGTATTTCAGCTCAACCCCCTGTAATTCCTTACTAAAAAAGGAAATTGGCCTCTCAACCCCTTCATCATCTTTCTGCAACAAGACAGATGCAATATTTTTCTCTGAAGCAAAATAGAATAGTTGGAAAGTCTTCTTATAATTTGGAGCTATTAAAACAATGGCATGCTTTAATGCCTCCTTGATCCCATTGAAAGCTTGAATGGCATCCTCCTCCCATTTGATGGCCCGATCCTTCTTTAGCATGCCAGTGATTTGATGGTTAACTCAACAAAGTTTGATATGAATCTCCTGATAAAGTTTATTTACACAATGAAGGACTGAATCCCCTTCTTGGTTCTCAGAATTGGGACCTTGTTGATGACCTCTACCCTTTCTGAATCAATCATTACCCCTTTTTGTGACACAATGTGACCAAGTAATTTTACCTTCTGTACTCAAAAATGGCACTTCTTTGGATTGAATGAAATGCCATATTATCTACATCTTATTAGCATTTTCTCCAAGTGCTGCAAATGATCACCTCTATTTCTGGAGAACATAGTTACATCATCTTGGTAGACAACAATAAAATCATTGATGTAACCAGCAAAAGAAACATCCATTTCTCTTTGAAATTTTGCTCCAGCATTCATCAGTCCAAAGGGCATCCTGACATATACATATTTTCCCCAAGGGGTGGTAAAGGTTTTTTTAATTCTTTCTGATTCCTTTACAACAACTTGGTTATAACCAGAGAAGCCATTCAGGGTAGATAGTAGCTCAGAACCGGTCACTAACTACAACATGTTTTCCATGTTTGGTAAAGGATAATTATCCTTCATTGATGCCTTGTTCAGATTTCTGAAGTCCACACATAGCCTGATGTCACCATTCTTCTTTCTAACTGGTACTAGATTTGCAACCCAAGAAGAAAACCTTGTAGGCTAAATAATCCCTCCATCCCTCAGTTTCTTCAGTTCCTCTTCAATTTTAAGAGATAGGAGTGGATTGATTGTCCTCTATTTCTACCTGAATGGTTTTGCATTAGATTCCAAGGGAATCTCATGTTGAAACAAATCCTCTCTATATGCCTTTAGTTCAGAATAAATCCAAGCCATGAAATCTTGATATTTTTTTAGCAATTGGACATAAGACTATTTTTACTCCTTACTGAGATTGCTTCCCAACAAGATCTTCCTTGGTTTCTTCTTTGTGCCAAGGTCATGCTCCTCAACATCCCTTGAGGATTCTATGCATTTGTTAATAATGCGATCAACATTATCAAATTTGGATTCTAGAGTGACCAACCCTCTAGGAATGGTATTAGTCTTAAGTTGGATGATGCCTTTGCTAAACAAAGTTTCTTTACCCTTTTCTACACACACCATTGGCTCGTAATCAATACTTTGATTAGTAAAATCCCCTTTGTTTTGAAAAAATATTCTAACCTAAGAATCATCATCAAAAACTTGCCAATGTTTAATGTTGTCAAGTACATATGGCCTAGTTAACACCTCAACATCATATTCACAATATGGGGATACTGTACAAATATCAAACTGAGATCCCAATACTACAAGTTTGTCTGCAAAATCATTGAAATTCCTATCATGATGCACAATATTGAATGAATCAAACATCTCAATGAGATCCCAAACTGAATGCTTGTATTGTTTCATTCACTAATTTTTTGTGGCATAAAATTTTCTAACTTACTTTACAATTAATTTTGAATCTCCTTTGACAATGATGTCTTTAACACCATATTTCCAAGCAATCCTCAGACCTAACAACAATGCCTCATACTCAAAAATGTTGTTAGTGCACTCAAAGTTTAGTTTGAAGGAAAAGACAAACTATTCTTGTCCTGGAGAGATCAGAACAACACCAACACCATTTCCAAACTTGGAGCAAGATCCATAAAACAATAAAGTCCAAAGAGATCCTGCCTGTTCAAGACATTTTCATTATTCAATCTTGTGCTCTTTTCCATTAGCAAATCCTACAAAGTTATCAACATCAACACTTGTGTACAATACTTCATAAGATGCATTATTGGGATCTTCAATAAGGTGTAACATCTTCTTTTCTCCATACAACCTGAAAAGGCTTCCCTCAATTGGGATGGTAGCATAGGACATGTCCATTTGAACACTCCCACCAACACTTACAACCCATTTGCTAGATAAAAACATACCCCACTTGGCTGGCCAATCAACAATAAAAACATCAAGCATCATGTTTTTACCTAGGTAAGCTACAAGTTGCACCACCAGACCTTTCACACATCCCACCACTAGCACTTCTCTGGAGTCCATAACAGTACAGTTCCCATATGTTGTTGTTACTTTGATATCCATCTCATTCATGACTTCCAGAGGCATAACATTGCATGATGCCCCTGAGTCAAACATATAGTTGTGTAGCAATTTGTCTTTAATGATCAGAGTGGTGAAGAATGGATCCACATTTAGCTGAGACTCCACCAAGGATGTACCCAAATAAACCTCAAGATCTCATCTCGCAATCTAACCTCATCACCTAAACCTTACACAATTATTTATTAATTACCTTATAATTGATAAATCCACATCACCTTACCCGCCACCTCACTTTGCCACCTCATCATGACCTAGCCCTAACCCTAAACTAACCTAATTAAGACCCATGACTTGGTCTAGACTCACATCCATAACTAATGCCTCCTTACTCGCACCCAAAGCCGACCTTCTAGCCACTTGACCAAGCCCGCAACTGATCTCTCGGGAGAAAAGCAGGGAAGGTGGGCTATTTTACTAAAAATAGCCTACTTTTTCCTTACCGATGCCGGTTCCTACTCGACCGCCGTCGGTTACGTAACCGCCATCGGTTCCCTGTAAATGGGCTCCCCAAACCAAAACAACGGATCGGAATTTCATTTTTGGAGATCAGTCAAAGGATTTCTGGATCAACAGAGAGCATTGCGAGCGAGGAACAGAGTCCAGATCTTCACTTGACAGAGCAGAGACGAGTGGAAATACCAGAAGTGTTTACAACCAAGGAGATCAACTTGCATCTTTGCCAAAACCAGTAAGTCACATCTTGCATGTCCTCTGTTATAACATTTCTTATGCTTCTTGAATCTCAGTCCTCCTAAATCCAGTCTCTGAATCTACTACCCAACGTGTCATTGCATCTAACTGTTATTCTTTTGCTTCTCATCATCTCATTTCCTAATATCATCCATAAACCAGCCTTACAAAACACCATAGCTACTAAGAAGATCCTAGAACCCACCGGTATCGGTTATCAGTAACCGGCATCAGTAACCGGTCGGTTCCTATCAGTAACCGCCATCGGTTCCTCTGATCAAAACCAGAAAACCAGCCTTTCCCCTACCCAGTTCAACGAAACAATTTAATTGATATTTTGCAGTCTTTTGTGTTAATTCATATTAGCAGGGGAACTGACCACCTTCGAAAGGAAGTTTTATATTTCCTGGGCCCAAGGCAGTTTCCTCATTTATTGTTTAATCAAAATCTTGTGGTCTTGTGTTCTTATTTGCAGGTAGTCCTTCCAAGACAAAAAGGAGTTCTCCGCAGTCAGCCTGATCTTTCTCTACGGTACGCGCACACCATCTCGACATTCAACAGGTATTCCTCCTAACCCTAACCTCATCTGTTTCTAAAAGGAATGAAAGGATAGAAGCAACTCTATTCCCAGAGCCGAAACATTCCGAGCATTTTGGCGCCCGGTGGGACCCATTTTGGGTTTCTTTCTCTTGCTTATTTTCATTTTAGGAAGCATACTTGCTGTTGCTGCTTTTGTTATATATTTCGTAAAGAATTTGTCTTGCTTTCCTAGTTTCGCATTAGTGAAAGTCATCTCTCTTGCTTCATCGAACATAATTTTCGATTTGGGTTTAAAACACATGCATTGCATTCCTGCTTGTTGTTCTTCAATTCTAGTGAACATAGATTAAGTAACAGGTCGTACACGTGGGGGTGATATCCACGGTATTGACAGGAAATTAACCCTAGTTTCACTGCACAACACATACCGAATCACTTCACAATTAACACAACAGCTCAAACATCCCCCCTTTTCCGCGGTATTCCTCCGCCCGATTGAGGTAACCTTATAAGCCAAAACAAACTTGACATTTCCCCTAGGTCTTGTTGTTTAGGATTCTGACATCATCTTACGTCTAAAGGCATAAGCCCACGATAACTAAAATTAACCCTAGGATTAGTCTCTGGATTTGCGTGTGCATCTTGCTTGTTTTCAAATTCTGTTTTCTCTGTCATACTTTGTCTTCTGTGATCAATAAGTTGACAAATATACTCAACGTTGCTAAAAATCAAATTAGCAGCCTTTTATATCTTCTTATCCTAGACTTTTGACACCGGCATCGGTTAACTGACCGACGTCGTCTGCTCTCTGACCGACACCGGTTATTAAACCGATATCGGTTACTGTCTTCATCAGCCCCTGACAAACCAGCAACCTGCCAAATTCATCATTCTGAGGTTGTTTTTGTTCTTGATAGATTGAAACTTTCCTGTGTGTTCTTGTCCATGGTTGTCATCACTCGGAAGCAAGCCGCCGCCATGGTTTCACATGCCTGCTCTGTGTCTTTGCCTGAATCACCCCCTTCACATTCTATAGGGAACCCTACGGACACCAGTGAGATCCCCCAAATTCCTGTAGGAGACAAGGACTTTGCCAAATTTCTGGATGCTAATCCCAGCGCTGTACAATACTATTTGTCTCATGCCCCTGACCGTACGCCTGATGGTCAGCTCCTTGTTGGCATGCCTATTAGTATAGCTGCTCATTTAGCTCCCACTCCTCCTGATAACACTGCCTTACTTCCTGCATCTCTAGCCCCGTCTCCCAATCCGACGGCTTCAGAGGTTCATACGACCCCGATTAGCTTTCCTTTGGTTAATCTTGGACCCCACGTATCGTTACCACCAACTGCCCCTACCTCATCTCTCTTTCAGACCACTCCATTCATGACTTGCTCTCTGCCACCTATTCACACGAGCTTTCCTTCTCAAGCTCCGCCTACCTTTTCATTCCCATACACGTATCCAGTAACCTCAACACCTTATATGGGACATCCCTATTCTGTTGCTCCAACATACTCATCCTCCATACCTTATCAACACTTAGCCCCACCATTGTCCAGCGGAAGCCCTTGGTCCAACTTGCCTCCGTTTACCACAACCGCACCATCATCTCATCCAACCACAGATTTCATCAAACAAATGATGGACAAAATGCAAAACCTGGAGGCTTCTGTTTCGGGAAGTCGTAGCGCCTTGACATACGAGCAAGTTTGTCGGGAGCCCATTCACCCTTCTGTCCCCCTTCATTCATATCCTCCTCAATGGGAGTTGCCAAAATTTACTCGTTTTAATAGTAAAGAGGATCCTCAACAACACTTGCGATCATTTAGACATGCTTGTTATTTGATTGCCCATGATGACGCCTTGTTACTCCGCACCTTCCCCATGTCCTTATCAGGACCCGCCTTGGAGTGGTACAGTGCTTTAACCCAGCACTCGATCTTCTCTTTTAACCAACTAGCCCAATCTTTCTTGGATCATTTCTCCATTAACATTGCCAAGAAAGTATCTATCACCGACCTTTATGCCATCCGACAATTCGAAGACGAATCTATCGCAGATTTCGTTGGACGATGGCGGGGCCTTATCAACCAACTTACGTATGCCTTGCCTCAAACCGAACTTATCGAACTGTTTACGCGGGCCTGCGCTAAGCACATCTCCCCTACCCTCCAAATTCAAACTTTCCGTACATTCGACGAGGCCTTTACCATGGCTCGGAAACTAGAAATTCGAGCCTTAGAAGAAGAGAAATTGCGGTTGCGTAACAAAAACCCCAATTTCCGAACTCCAGATTCTACCAACAAGCCAAACACCACCACTCCTCACGCGTCCACTTCTTCTAAATCAAAAGGAGCTGTCCACGCGGTAATGGTCAAATCTCAAACACCGTCCAATACTCCGCCGAAAACCACTTATAAGTACAAAGCCGAGCCCATCAATTACACTCCCTTGGGAGAAACTTATGGCGTCATCCTGGAGAAATTGCTCAAAGCTGGGGCTATCACCTTGCCCCCTGTTAAACCTCACTCTGGGTTTGACTCCACCCGCGCAATACCTTCCTGGTACAAAGAAAATGACTTTTGTAACTTTCACCGCGTAAAAGGACATAGTCATGAAAACTGCAAGATGTTGAAAAACATAGTGCAGGAAATGGTTGACGCAGGGGATATAACCCTCGATAATCCTAACGCCCCTGCTAACCGAAATCTGAAAATTTTCAACAAGCCATTCCCGAATCACTCGTCCAACAGTAACGTAAACCAAGATATCTTAGCCGAGGAGAGTGTTCATGAGATCCATGCAGTCTTCGATTCTCAGCCAAAAGCCTCTATTGAAATTTTTTTGAATCAAGCCTCTCCACCAACACAGGAGTCTGAACCTCCTTCACCACCATCAAGCCAAAGTGAAATCATTCCTTTACCCATAAAAGAGTTAACTGCCCGGACTTCTCTTCTCATCGATGAGTCTTCTTACACCACATCCCTACAAGACTGTGAGCGGATGTTATCTAATTTATCTATTTCCCAAACGTCCCCTTCTACCGCTCTTGCTGCACAAGAGGAAGGCTCGCCACTCCTTTTGACATCCTTAGACGAGAAATCTCTTACACTGACATCACCACATTCTTTAAACATGACAGATCCCCTCAAACACGCCCTCCTACCTATTAGTCCCTCATCGCCTAAATCTTTTCAACGACCGGTTGACCTCTTAACATCTATTGATACAGTGCCTCATCTACCTCCTGTGTCACACCCACAGTGGACTGGAATCACAACCCGTCGTTCTTCCGTACAAAAATTACAAATCACACCTGAGAGACTGTCATTCCACAGAAGATAGACAGGCCCTATGGGAACGTTTGAGTACCCCTTTTTCTACTCAAATGCAAATGACTGATCCTGATGTCTCCACCATATACCCGAAGTGTTTACAGAAGCTTAAAATGCCCCTGTTCTCACCTTCACCCCCCTCACCTCTACCAAATGCCCCGTCCACTTCTATCAACTTAACCAGATCTTCCCCTACGCTTGGGACCTCACCAATGCCCAGTCTAACGCACCCGCCTAAGCGACTCGATCTATCCAAAAATAAATCCGTCCCGCCACCTAGGAGACAAACTCAATCCGTGCCCCTATCACAATCAAAACCATCATCGTCATACCTACCTTCCATATTGGGACCCCATCCCTCTACCTTACATCAATATATCATACCTCCTGCGTTTTCTTCAAAACAACCTACGCCTTCCGCACCCATACAGAAATTCCAGGGTATAGCAACACCGTCACTCCGCGTATCCTGTCCACCTATCAACCCTAAACAAATTCCATCATCAAAAGATTTGTTTTCGGTCACTCCTATTTCCCCGTGGTTGTTTTCTGATACCACATCATCTGCGGCCTCATCATCCAACATAGCTTCTGCGCCAAAGAAATCACGTTTAGTGAAAACCACGTATCAACACCCCTCGGCTAAACCACCACCCGTGCGAACCAACCACGCCCAAACATTACCAAAACCCGCACAACCAATACCCTCATCCTCTTCCGATTTTGACCCACTCAAAGGATCTTACGCCAAAATCCTTGCTATGTTGGTGGAGAATGCGACCATTTCCCTACCTCCACTTAGACCTTATGACCCGTCTAAACCCCGACCTATGGGTTACGATGAGTCTAAAATCTGCGCTTATCACCGCACACCAGGACATGATGTGGAGGGATGCAAAGCTCTAAAAACCATCCTTCGTCAGTCACCTCTCCCGGATAGAAAGATTAAGAAAGACAACTTACGAAGGGAGAGACCTTTAGTTTCCATTCCCTCTCCTATACCATCTGTCCCCGCCTCACCAAGATCTATCATTATTACAACCCCACCTCTTGAAGACCATGAGTTATCCCAACCATCTTCCTCATCTCAGGTCTACGAGATTAATATGATTAGTGTCGCTACTCGAGGGCAGAAAAACAATGGGAAAGCAAAAGAAAACACACCTGCGGCATCTCTTTCTCCGTCAAACATCCCGATTGCACCACCACCTAAAGTGGTCATTCGCGGACCCGCCTATCCCGTCTCTAATGGCATTGCCCACCGAAATATGATTAAACAGCTTCACCAATCGCCCGTAAAAATGACACTGTATGATCTCATTCAGACTTCTGAATCTCATCGACAAGCTCTCGTTGAGATCCTTCAAGGGATAGAGGTTTTACCTAATGAAACCCTGCCTGTCGCCTCCATTCTAACACCCAATCACGTTGCTTCTCTCACCAAACAACCCACTGCCCCAACCACTTCTGTCTCTGTACAACAAGCTGCTGCAGTCAGTTTCTCCGAAGACGAAATTGTTGACTTTGGTACAGAAGATCCTGACCCTGCTCTTTTCATCTCAGCTTACATCCGGGACATTCGGGTACGTCGTGTTATGATTGACGGGGGTGCTAGCCTAAACATCATCTCTTCAAAAGCCTTCCAACAAATGAATATCCCTTCTAGTTGCATGTGTGCCAACCCCATCATGTTGCGGTCATTCAATGACGCTATTACTTCTACCTTAGGCACCGTGATCCTCAACATTCGGGTAGGACCACGTACTTTACCCGAACTCTTCTATGTCTTGGAGGGAGAGTTCCAATATAATATATTGCTGGGTCGTCCTTGGATCCGAGCCATGGGATGCGTTCCCTCAACATTACATAGATGCATAAAATTTGAGTACGAGGGGAAGTCCTACACCGTAAAAGCTGACCCTCCCCCCTTTAAAACCTGCAATATGTTATACCGCCCTAACGATGTGCTTATACCAATCAAGACACCCATACATTCAACCCAACCATCCTCTTCAAATGTACCTCAACCATCCACCTCAACCGCGCCTACGCCTTCAACTGATGAAACCACCATCGCAAAAACCACTTCCCTTCCCGCAGCTAACATTCCAACCTCCGACCCCTTAGTAGATGTTTTTCAGCGCCTTACGCTGGGGGAGTACCGCCTATATAACGTTAGTTCTTTCCCTACCCCGCAGGAGTACGGACAATTACATGCACATCCCACCTACGACCGTCGCGTGGGGGAGGTAATCTCTTACGGACCACCCCATTGCCGCACTAACCTAACGTATGGGGGTGTTGACGCATCCTCCATTACCCCTGAACCTCCTCTTGGTGTGGTTCCCTTCCAATCCGATTTTCAATACTTGACAAATCGTCGTTTCGCCCTCACCTTCTTGACTCGCTGTGCGTGGAAAGGCTTTGGTTTTGGCCTTTACGAACAAGGCCGACATACACTCATTCCCGTGACTACCCGTAAACATAATGATCGCAGTGGTCTCGGTTTTCCCGAAACACCTACACAGGAGACACCTCCTGTCAGCTGTATCCTGGAAGAAGAAGACGTCGCCCCTACCAAACCATCATCACCCACTTTGCCATCATCACCCACAGAATCTATAGACCCTGAATCCATCCCTCCTAACTTTTTTTTTTCATAAATGCTATCTTCATAGGTCCTCTCACTTATCAACGCGATAATGAGGACCCATCTTCTCTTCCCCTTCTGTATCCAGACATGATCGAAGAGGATTCACCTTTGATTAATGTTGTTGAATGCCAGGATGACGACTCCATCCTCACTTACCTTGGCGCGGATGATTCTTATATTCAACGAGCCTTACCATCTGAAACCCAAACCATGCTGAACGAATCTACCATAGAAATCAACATCCACACGGAGGAGGATCCTCACATTGTGAAGATTGGACAATCCCTTAACACATCAGAACAAGCCGCCTTTACTACCTTTCTCCGTGCTCGCAACCAAGCTTTCGCATGGTCTTACGCTGACATGCCAGGAATTGATCCTACCATTGCCGTCCATAACATCACCCTAAACCCCGATTCCAAACCAGTCAAACAGAAATTGAGAAAAATGCATCCACGCATTGCTCTCTTGGTCAAAGAGGAGCTCCAACGACTCCTTTCTGTTTCCTTCATCTTGCCTATTGACTATCCTCAATGGATTTCTAACATCGTACCTGTCACTAAAGCGACAGGGGGACTTCGGATATGCACAGATTTCTGGGATCTTAACCTCGCTTGCCCTAAGGATGACTTCCCCTTACCTAGCATTGACCAACTTGTTGATCTAACTGCAGGTCATGAGATGCTCTCTCTCATGGATGGCTTTTCAGGATACAACCAAATTTTGGTTGCCCCTGCCGATCAACACAAAACTGCCTTCATAACTCCTTGGGGAACCTTCTGTTATCGTGTCATGCCATTTGGCCTTAAGAATGCTGGTGCTACCTATCAGCGGGCTATGACCTACATTTTTCATGACATTATGCACACTATCCTTGAAGATTATGTCGACGATCTTCTCGGCAAGTCTAAACATCGTAGTGAACATCTCGATGTTTTAACCATTATTTTTGATCGCCTGTTACAATATTCTGTCCGCCTTCAACCAAAGAAATGTGTCTTTGGTGTTCTTTCGGGAAAACTTCTTGGCTTTATCGTCTCTTTGCGTGGCATTGAGGTCGATCCATCTAAAGTCAAAGCTATCCTAGAAATGCCCCCACCCAAAAATCTCAAACAATTGCGTAGTTTACAAGGTAAGCTCCAATCTATCCGACGTTTCATCTCCCAACTCTCGGATCGGTGTCAACCTTTTCATCACCTTCTTAAAAAGGACATTGCCTTTCAATGGAGTGAGGAGTGTCACCAAGCCTTCGAAGCTCTCAAATCCTATCTCTTGCAGCCACCCGTGCTTATCCCACCCCAGGACGACCGCCCTTTCTACCTTTATCTTTCCGCCACTGACCATGCTATAGGTGCTATGCTCGCACATCGGGATTCGGCACGACGAGAACAGGCCGTTTATTATATAAGTCGTACCCTCGTGGATTATGAGACTAGGTATACACATGTAGAAAAATTGTGCCTTGCCCTATCATTTGTAGCCACCAAACTCCGACATTACCTCCTGAATCACAAAACTTTTGTCATCACCAACACAGACCCCATTCATTATATGTACGCCAAACCGCATCTAAACCAACGTATCGCTCGATGGCTTATGCTCCTCGCTGACCTTGACCTTGAATTCGTACAACAGAAGTCAATCAAAGGACAAACTCTTGCAGACCAACTTGCGGAGGCCCCTTTACCTGGGGAACAATTTACCAATTTTACCTTCCCCGACGAACTCATCGCCACTCTTTCACTCCGGGAAGAGTTGTATCAAATGACCCTCTTCTTCGATGGATCTAAATGCCAGCGCGGCGGAGGAGCCGGCGTTGTTCTCATTCCTCTCGACGCTGAACCTATGCCTCTTTCATTCCGGCTTGATTTCCCTTGCACTAATAATACAGCGGAATACGAGGCCCTTGTTCTGGGTCTCCAAGTTGCGTTACACTTAGGCATCAAATCTATCAACATTTTTGGCGACTCTCAATTGGTAGTCAATCAAGTTATGGGCGTCTACCAATGCAAAAATGAGGAACTTCAAAAATACAAACACTACGTGGATTCACTTCTAGCCTTATTTACTCACTATTCTATACAAACCATTCCACGCTCCACTAACAAATTTGCGGACACTATGGCTTGCTTAGCCTCGCAAATTCCCGCCGCACCAACTGACTCTGAATTATTCGTCGTGGTCCAACAACTTTTTGTCCCATCCTATTCAACCCCGGTAGTTTGTACGATAAATACTGTGTCTACTAGTTCGCAGGATACCTGGTACCACCAATTTCACGACTACCTTACAATCTCTGTCCTCCCACCTGACCTTACTAGTAACGGCAAACGTGCTTTTCTTAAAAGTGTTTCGCGTTATGTTGTCATGGGGGGACTCCTCTATAAACGTGGCTTTGATGGCATCCTCCTTCGCTGTCTAACTGGCGCGGAGGCCACTCATACCATCCAACAGGTCCATGACGGTATTTGTGGTGGACATTTTAGCGGCCTTGCCGTGGCCAAACGAATCCTTCGCCTTGGTTATTATTGGCCTACTCTCAATAACGACTGCTACGAATATGTTAAGCGTTGTGTTATGTGTCAGCAACATGCCAACCTTCAACATACTCCTAGCCACCCGCTCCAGGTCGCTCGAGATCTTTGGCCCTTCTCACAATGGGGTTTAGACCTTATTGGTGAGATTCACCCGACCTCTTCACAACGTCACCGTTGGATAATCACAGCGACCGAATATTACACAAAATGGGTGGAGGCTATTCCACTCATTTCAATCAAAAAAGAAAAAATTGTCGAATTCATTAACCATCACATTATCTGTCGTTTTGGTATTCCTCATCGCCTAATAACAGATAATGGTAAATCTTTTAAAAACAAGTTGTTGCAAGACCTTTGCGACAACTTTGGTATCAAACTTAGCTTCTCATCACCATACTATCCACAAGCCAATGGGCAAGCCGAGTCTTCTAATAAAACACTAACCAAAATCCTCATGAAAGTTGTCAATGAATCCGGAAGAAATTGGCACGATCACATCCCCTTTGCCCTTTGGGCTTATCGCACTAGTATTCGTACCTCCACTAATGCCACACCTTTTTCTTTGGTATACGGTACCGAGGCTGTTTTGCCTCTCGAAATACAAATACCCTCCCTTAGAATATCTCTTCAGGATATTCTCACCAACGATGATTTCCGCCAAGAGCGGTTAGCCCAATTGGAGCTTCTTGACGAACGCCGTCTTACAGCTCTTGATCACCTTCAAATCTATCAAAAACGCATTAAACGTGCTTATGATAAGCGACTTCATGAGCGTACCTTTAAGGTTGGTGATCTTGTCCTCAAAGAGAATCAACATGTAACCAAACTAGAAAAGAGCAAACGTGGAAAATTTGCTCCCAATTGGATTGGGCCTTATATAATCACTCACACCTATGGATCTGGTACTTATCGTTTAGCTTCGCTTAATGGTAAACCTGAGCCTGAGCCCCTTAATGCCTTGCATCTTCGACCATTCTATTGTTGAAATTAGTGTTATATCACTTCTTATCCGCCTACTGCTCGTCCCTTGAGCTCCCATACCACCACATGCACTTGTTTCCTACATCTCGAAATAAAATCAAGCTCACCTAGTTTGATTCTCACCTCCCCTTAACGATGCCTTCCCCTTTTTAGTCTAGTCCATGACTTCAAAGTATTAAAATAAGCCGTATTCTTATGGGATTTTCTTGAGTCAAACTTCCTACTAAACTAGATGCTTCACGCTAAAAAGAACATCTAGTCATCTAAATTAAATATAGACTGCTCCCTCGAAGGACAGCTATATGCCAAATTATTGCTGCTATTCTCTATAGACTGCTCCCCTGAAGGACAGCTATGCACTAAAATCATATCTGCTACTATAAATAGACTGCTCCCTCGAAGGACAGCTATACACAGTCAGCCTCTAGCAGAAGCTTCTCGCATCGATCAGCTTCGTGAAGACCTCAAGAATAATACAATCAATATCCCTTGTAGACTTCCCGCATCGATCAGTCTACATTCAATAAAATAAAAGCCTCATTCAAAAGGACTTTTGAGTCATGGACTTGTCTATTTAGGGTAGGTTCTCTTTCGTCAGAACACTCACTTTGTAATAAGTTCTCTGCACCTCAGCTATACCATCCACCTCACCTCACCATTTGTTTCAACTCAAGGGACGTAATGTACGCTCGATATATTGTGATCACACAACTCTTTTCACCTATTGACTTCTCGTCTATGCACGGTACCTAGGGCTCCAAGCTCGTTCTACGTTGTGTGGTTTGTTTAGCTCTTTTCACCTACGGAGCACTCTTTCTGCTTTGCCTCGCATCTAGGATTGTGTGTTGACCTTAATCAGGACATGGTTCCCTTCTACTTGGGTAGGCTAACTTTCGCTTCCCTTATACCTTTTACAACATCACCAATTCATTACCAACACCATCAACCTTACCTTTACCAATATTAATATTTTTACCAACCAACCAATTGCCTAAACCGTACCAAATTGCCTGAATTCGCCTCTCCCTGATCCTAAGGGAGAACTACATCGGTCTGAGGCCCCTCCTTGCTTTGTGCAATGGGCTATGTAGGCAGCACTTCGGAGACATGGGGTCTCCCAAGGTTAGCTCGACCATCCCCTACCATAACCTATCATGTGTGGTAAATATAAATATTTCTGTGTATTTCTATTTAATCACATTCCTCTTTATCCTTTTTCAAAACACCGAAAATCAAAACACAAACATTCTTATTATTATCGTAACTCAAATCAACATACATATTCAGTTTTATTTAGATGTTAAACAAATACATCTTCTCTATCATCGACACGCAGGTCGGCATCCTTATTTATTCTTATACCTTGCTAACATTTACTCAGACCCTCACGCCTCATCCCGAACTAGGTGATGATCGTGATCGTCGACCCCTCTCGCCGGGCCTCTCTGTCCTCAAAGGTACCACGGCTATTGGTACCCAGCCCACTGATCTGCCAATCTCTCCTGTAACATATGAATACGCCCTCTCGCATGGAGGACTCCAGCCTCTAGTCTCCCCGCCCGTGACTCCGCAACCGCTAACAATCCTCTTGTCTCATTCACCTGCGTTTGGAGCTGCTGAACTAAACGCTGCAGACGATCCCTCTCTGCTGTAATCACAGCTATGTCAGGGCACTCACGTACACCTCGCAGTTCTGCTGCCCACCATAATCTATAGGCCTCTGTCGTTCCTGCGTCCATTACCCTGCGATCGGCTGCTACCTCTTCAGGACCTTCTGGAGGTGTTGGCTGGGGAGGTGAGAGTACTGCCTCTGCGTCGATCCTCATATATGGTCTATAAGCCAGGGGTATATCCTGCACAAATCCAAATTGTCACCGCACGCGATCTATAGGAATCCTCTCATATTCACCTGGCCTGTGCCCCGCGATCCACCTCATTCGCTCTACACCCCTTAACTCCTCAGCTATGCTCTCTGTTACCATATAGTTCCCGTAAGGTCTCCAACAGATATCCGCAACCGTCACTCTCTCCCATACCTGCCTGTAATACTCAATGTCACCCGTCACGGCTTGATTTATCTTGCCTCTTGTTCTGTCTGGACCCATCGTCTGAATCCCAACCTCTGTACTCCACCTCTCCTGACCTGGAGGGATAAGGCCTATTGGTAACGCTACACAAGACCCATGACTTGCTCATAGGCCTCAACAGTACCAATAACTAATGGCCTCCTTACTCGGCACCAACTTAGCCGATTTCTAGCCTTGACCTAAGCCCTCAACCTACCTGATCTCTCGCCCTGACCTAGCAGGGAAGGTGGGCTATTTTACTAAAAAAAGCCTACTTATTCCTAACCGATGCCGGTTCCTACTCGACCGCCGTTGGTTACGCTACTGCCATTCGGCCCGACCCTGTAAATGGCCTCGCCCAAACCATTTGGCAACGGATCGAAGGCCTCGCCCTACCAATTTGAGATCAGTGACCCAAGGATTTCTGGATCAACACAGAGCAATTGCGAGCCCGGAACTAAGGCCAGAACCTCACCTGATTCGAGCAGAGACCTAAGTGCCTCAACCTACCAGAAGTGTTTCGGCCTAACCTAAGGAGATCAACCTGCATCCTTTTCGGCCTAACCAGTAAGGCCTAAACATCTACCTATGTCGGCCCGTACCTAAGGCCTCGCCCTTATGCAATCTTGGATCCTCAGTACTCCTAAGGCCATTTCTGAATCCATTATCCAATTGTACCCGATTGCCTCTAAGGCCTCATTCCCTTGCTATCTGGCCATCCCCTTTCCCAAGGCTATCCAAAAACCAACAACATTACAAACACCCGACAACCACAGCCGCACCACTTCCTATCACCTTACCGGTATCGGTTATCAGTACACCGGCACACTTTTATAGGTAACCGCCATCCGGTAGTCCTTTTTGTTCAAAACCAGGAAAAACAGCCTGTTCGTGTTACCCAGTTCAACGAAACATGATTTAATTGATCCTTGACTGTGATCTTGTCGTTAATTCACTTTAGCCCAGAAACTAGACCGTGATGTTTATCTCAACCAAACCAACCTTTTGGTACTCTGCCGAACATGGGCCTAAACGCAGTCCTGTCCTCATTTACCTGTTTATATCACCCTGGGGCTACTTCCTATGCCTTGGATACCAGGATTATATCACCCTTGTTTGGATAAACTATCGTCCTTTGCCTCTGACACTGCTGGAGTTGCTCCGCAGTCAAATCATGATACCCTATTCTGTACGGTATGCGCATTTCAATAGGCGTCTGACATTCTACAGGTATTCAACTCCTAACCCCAACCTTATCTGTTTCTATAAGGAACTACCCCATGTACCGAGTTATCAACCCTTATGTCAAAGATTTCTTATTCACTCAATCTGTAAGATAGATTTGAGGGGGACGTACCCTTTTCTAAAACCTACAATATAGTGTGATGTAAAGTGGTGTCATATTATTATCCATGCTTAGCTCTTACAATGTGGTTTTGAGTAGCACGACCATTTATAAACCTGTATGAAAACTACATGTATTACACCAAATTTGTGTCGTTTCAACCCCTTGATGACCCGCATCTTTGATCTCGCAATCTTGGTCCTACATCACCAAGGTAAGTAATTTTCCACACAATGTTATTTAAAGGAGATAAGATGTAATTGATAAATTTCCCAGATCATCCTAAGACGCAAGCCACCCTCACTTTGCCACCTCATCATGTACCTAGCCCTAACTCACTCAAACTAACCTAATTAATGACCCAAATTCCTAAGTACAATGTAGACTCAGGAGTTCTTTAACTAATGCCTCTTTGACTCAAGCTAATTAAAGCCGACCTTCAAGTATGCCAGAAAGTAGTGAAATGTTTATGATTCCAACTGATCACCTAGAAACGTGTGAGAGAACAGCAGGGATAGGTGCATTTCAAACTTTTACTAAATGATAGATGCAATTTTTCCTTAAAAAAGTTAGTTAAAAAGTTCCTTACTCGACTGAAGTCGGTTACCTGTAAACCGCCATCGGTTCCCTGGAAAATGGGCTCCCCGAACCAAGGAAATTGAAGGTCGAATGATTTTTGAAACAACAGAGATCATTGGGAGCGAATTTTTTAATAGAGTCCAGATCTTCACTTAACCATTTTTGAGACGTCTAAAGGGCACTTTGGGAGTGCTTGCAGTAGAGGATATCAACTTGCATCTTCGCCAAAACCAGTTTAGTCATATCTTGAAGTTGTCCTCTGTTAAAGTAACATTTCTTATGCTCTTTCCAATCACAGTCCTCCTAAATACCAGTTCAGGGTGTGTGCGCACTACCCAAGATCCCATGTGCATGTGTGCACCTCCTATAGCTGACATTTGCATGTGGGTTTGGGTACCCCTGCATGTGCTTTTCTGCATGTGTTGGCCTCTAAGAAAAATGATCAGTCAGTTAGGTCTATAACCAACCTTACCATGCACTACCTGAGAGATGCATGCACTACAGGTTTGGGCCTGTGTGCAACCTAGTTAAATTGTTTATGACAAAGGGCAGAGGGTACATAAGGCACTTACCGACGGTGGTTTGGTCATGTGTGTCATGGTATCGGCGTGTGTGCCAACCATAGACTACCTACGCATGGTTTTACCAGCCTTCCTCCGTACTAGTTTCAACCAAGTAAAATGATAATCAGAAAGTGCCTATGCTAGCAGAAAGGTGTATGTGCGCCCTTCCCTATTAGGTAGGCTAAACTGACACAGGATTTCGAAAGGAAGTTTTATATTTCTTGGGCCCAAGGCATGTTTCCTCATTTATTGTTTAATCAAATGCTTCAATTCCGGTCTTGGACTGTTACTTCCCTTGCAAGTAGTCCTTCCAAAGAGCAAAAAGGAGTTCTCCGCAGTCAAACCTGATCTTTCTCTACTAGTTACGCGAACACCTAATCTTAGACATTCAACAGGTATTCCTCCTAAGATTAGTGAACCTCAAAAACTTTCTAACTAATCTAATGAAAAACTTTGAAAGAAGCTAACTCTATTCCCAGAAGTTTGAAAACTATTCCGAGCGAAACAATGCTCTTAACTGACCTCAAGAAACAATTCATTCATCAACTGATCCATCAAAAGCTTCAAAGTGACATCACCCACCAATTGAGGATGGACACACCTGTCCCACTGGGCGTGATCAACCCTCTAATTTTCACTTCCCAAACGTTTTTTCAATTGCTACCCTTTCCTTGAGGTAAGAACACTCAAGAACCCCATGACAGCTCTTCTTCGATGGTTCCCCTCAAGTGACCATATGATGGGGGTGGGGCTAGGATTATCCTCATTTACATGCATTGACTGGAAGTAACCAAGTGCCTTTGTCTTTCAAACTGAGATTAACCTCTGATTCTTACAAATCAATAACAGTGAATACGAAGCACTTGTATAAGGATCTCCAAGCCGCCTATTCCCTAGATGCTTCAAGATCATGGGATCATCACCATCTGATGGTGATTAAAGGCCAATTGGTCGTAAACCAAGTCAATGGTATATACCAATGTTCGTGAGATAGAGATGAAAAATCAAAAGTATAAATAGCATCAATAGTATGACATACTTTTGACCACCTCTTGATCGTTAGCGCCCTCCAATACTGTAGTTTCATGTTAGAGGAACAGAAGTGTTACTTAGAAATGACCAGGGGGGTAGTGGGCTATTTCATATACCTGCTTCCATTTGGGAATTGGGAGGATCATTGTGGTGCACCGTGGGACTAAAAGGGAGTCAACAAGTTAATTAGCAAGTCAAAGTAATACTTGACTAGGTTTAGATAGATGTTTCCTAATGGTTGGAGACTAGTCAACCGTGTTACCCGAGGGTACCTTAGGGTTTTAGGAGGGTTCTGGAGGGTCTACTCAATCCAATGAAATGGATTTATACCCCATGAAGCTCACCCATAAGTAGTAAAGAAGACGCCTTCCTTAAAAAAATTTATCCAAGTTAGAGGCATCATGGGGGGCCTCGTTTATAAGCATGATTTTCAAGAGGGTATACGACCAAAAGAGTGTCGTACAGAGGGGCGTAAAATAGTTCTTATACTGATGATGTGTCGTTCATGATTTGCATATGTGAAGAGTCACTAGTAAGTGGCCTTGCTGATATTAAGAAATAATAGTGCTTCATCTCAAACTATTAGGTGTCTACATCCAACCTTAAACTGTGATTTTTGTGATTATGTCAAACGTTGTGTAAAATTTCAGCAACATGCAAAACTATCCATCACGCTCCTAGACATGTCTTACAGGACACCCGAGACCTTTGGCCTTTCTCTCAATGGGGTTTGGATCTTATCAACAGATATCAATCCCCTATTCTTTACAGCACCACCAATCGAATCATAACTGCTATGGAATATTACACTAAAATGGGTGGAAGCCATTCCACTCATTTCTACGAAAGCTGAGAAAATATGTGAGTTCATCAACCATCAGATTATTTTTCACTTTGTTTTTCCTCACTCACCTCATCACTGATAATGGAATGAAATTAAAAAACAAAACCCTACACAAGCTATGTGATGCTTTTGGCATCCAACTTAGTTTCTCATCACCTTATTACCCACAAACCAATGGCCAAGCTGAATCGATTAACAAAACCTTGAATAAAATTCTTATGAAAGTAGTCAATGATAATGAGAAGGATTGGCATACGCACATTCCTTTCACCATTTGGGCTTATCAACACTAGTATTCACACTTAGACTGCCGCCATATCTTTTTATCTAGTCTACGGTACCGAGGTTGTTCTTACCTCTCGAATTCTAGATTCCATATCTTCTACATCTCGCTCTCCATGACATGCTTAATGACGATGAATTTTTCCAAGACCGTTTGGACACAACTAGAGTTATTAGATGAAATTCCATCTCAACGCTCTTGACCATCTTCAGGTCTACCAAAAATGTATTAAATGTGCCTACGAAAAACATTTTCATGAATGAACCTTTTAGGTCAGCGACCTCTGTCCTGAAAGAAAATTAACATGTAACCAAAGCAGAGAGAAAAGTAAGCGGGGAAAATTTTTCTCCTAATTATCTTGGACCCTATATCGTTACTCATGCCTATGAATTATGTGCTTATCATGTTATCTTCACTCGATGGTAAACCTGAATCTTAAGCACCTTAATTCCTTACATCTTCGACCATTTTATTATTGACCTCAATAGTCTTTACCTTACTTTTTGTCATTTTATCCATGCTCGTCCTTTGAGTGTTATTTCCACCTTCTTATATTACCCGTTTTGAGGATCCAATGACTAAACAAGAATCATGTGAGTACCCATCACTCTTTTAGCCTTGTCTTCAATGTGAGTACCGTGGCTCTACTCATAGCATGATTCTCATGGATGCTTTTCATGTACTTCTCCAAGGTGGAATCCCATGGTCGTTCATCACTCGAAACAACCTCTTTCATAATTAACCTCTGTGTGATATGGTATTGTATTCAAAAAAGATCCTAATCTTCCTATATAGTCTTGTCCATGACTTAAACATTTAAAAATAAAAAGGGATACAACTCCTTGAGTCAAACTTCCAACAAAAGATGACTCCCTCAAAAGGGGCATCTCTTCCCTATATTTCCACTGCCATAAATAGACTGCTCCCTTGAAGGAAAACTATGTAAAATCATTTCAAAAATATGATAAAAATATCCAGAAGCTTCCCGCATCGATCAGCTTCATGAAGACCTCAAGGAGTTAATTTCCTCATCCCATATAGACTTCCCACATCGATCAGTCTATCTCATACATCAGTTAAAACAAAAAACCTTTTAGTCATGGACTTGCCCATTGTGACCTTGGATCTCTTGTCACAAAGGCATGCTACCTAGTACCATATAAAATACCACTTTTCACCCTCTCACCATTCGCAATCTCATTTCCTACCGCCTCAAGGGACCTTGTGGAACTGTGACATCTGGTGATCATGCAACTACTTTACAACTTTAGAATAATCGATCATGCAATGTATTTAGGATCTTATGTTCATCAACCTATCTTAGGTATGACTTAATCATTATGATCCTAACCAATTAGGTGGATTTCTTGCCTCCTCTTCTCTTTTAACATTCCTTATTACGTATTGATTACTTTATACAGGACTTGGTCCTTGATGCTTACCTTTGGGTCATCTTCTTCTTCCACCACACTCAACATCACTTCTACCAATGAGCCCATACTTCACCCATACCTAACATACCTAGAATCAATGATGCCAATAACATACCCACCCATAGTCATACCTCCTCACATTCTTCCCTAGCTTATTGGAGAACTACATCGGCCTGAGGTCCGTTTTAGCCGGGACTATGTAGGCAACACTCTAAGGGCATGGGGTCCTTGTAGGTTAGCTCTGCCACTCTCTACCCTAACCAATTCATATTTCATTTTCCTAAATCACATTCTACCCTCCTTAGTTTCCTTTTTATATCATAAATTAGAAATTAAACCACACAAACAACAAGTTGCTTCACATTTTTATCATCATCAAAACATACATTTATTATCACTACCATTCCTTTACCATCATCATGCATGTATTATAAAACATCTTAAACATGACCCATATCATTATTCATTGCACAAATTAATGAATTAAAACCTCAACCAATTTAAACTCCACCATGCCTATGACCTAACTCCACCATGCCTAAAACCTAACTTCATCCATGCCTAAAAAAAAACCTGACTCAATCCATGCCTAGATGACTACCTGACTCAACCATGCCTATAACCTAACTCGATCCATGCCTATAACCTGACTCCATCCATGCCTAACACACCTATCCTAAATCCATCTATGCATAATAATAAAATTTTATCAACACAAACACATAATGACTATAATCATCATCATCTCTATAAATACAAATATCCAATCATGTGTATCCATAAACACAAATATCTTCAGCATGTAGGCCTATACAGATAAACAAATATCTCAAAAATCTCATATACAACCTCACCATCTTCAGCACGTAGGCCAGTATATGTTAAAAAATACATAAAAATCTCGTACATCCTTACCATCTTCGGCACACAGGCTAGTATATATCAAAAAATGAATAAAATAAATCAAAATACAAGGATGGGCATCAGGCCTCATCCTACCGAACATCCTTCATGTCAGTTTCTCTGGTCTCCTCCTGGGCTCCTATCCGACAACCTGATATCATCTCATTGCCTTCCATAGGTTGTGGTTTACCCTCTAATGGCCCCTCACCTGGAGCTGGCCTCCGTGCACTGGTAGCCTCACCCTGACCTTGTCCCAAGGATCACTTCCCCCTCTACTCTCTACACTATGTGTATGAGACCTGGTAATTTCACTCGAGGCATGTTGTGATATGTAATATACATAGGATGGGAAATCTATCCCTATAGCCATCAAGTGGTCTTGATAGTATCATGCCTCATCCAAGGCATCCCTAAACTGAGCCATTAGGGGTATGGTCTGTAGAGGACCCATTAGTCTCAACCCCTATACCTATCTCTCGAGACCCCATCCCACCCCTACCTATGAACTAGGACCTTGTCCTCGGTACGTGTGGAGGTGCTATCAGCCTGTACCCCTACACCTGTATCTAGGCATGTAAGGTGAGGGACCCTATCCCTGAGTTTGTGGCTAGATGTCCCTAAAATCCTGTGACCTATGCATGTGCAATGGCTAGATGCCCCTGTAACCCTATAACCTATGCATGTAGGACAGCCACCTAACTATCATCACCATGCCCATGTCCACCCTGGGCCAACTGGCCCTATAGCCTTAGCCACTTGTGCCTGCAATGTGGCAACCTATTCCTCCGACCTTACTCATACTACCCCTACACTATCCCAAACTGGGTGACCAAATTCACCACTTGCACCATATATGGTGTCTCTCTGACACTAGTAATAGTGGCTAAGTCTAGGTATGCCCCAGCCTTTGGAGGTACTTCCCATGCAGCCGTGCTGCCCACCATTATCTGTACCTATCTTTCACTCCAGCATCATCAATCCATCGGTCTATAACCTTTTCCTCCTCCCCAATAGGTACTATCGGCTATAGAAGTGGCAGTGGTCTCTCCACATCATCCCTTCGGTACTTTGGGAAAGGTGGTGGTATATCTTGTAATAGTCCAAACTACCGTCGGAACCCTGTCTACAGGGGATCATCTCATGCTCTACATACACTGGTCCACCTCTATCCATCTGAGTAGCTAAAGACTAGCTATCTCATCAACCATATGTCTATATGAATGGATAACCTACATATGGTCTCTATATAATATCTACCCCTAGAAAATCCCTCAAATAGCTTCCGGTAGTATGTTACATCAAGTGTAGCCCCATTTGATTTCCACTCTCCCATCACAGGCACTCATCCCCTGTACCCCACCCCTACAAAACCTAGCTGAAAGGCATCTGCTCGGGGAATACCTACTAGATGCACACATAGACAATGTTCTGATAGGGTCAGCAGTGAAGAATGAATTTGCAACATAGGCTAAACCACTGCCACAGTCACCCATAAGCCCATAGCTCTCTATATAACTACACTAGGAATGCTGGTGCCTAAGGAAAAGTCGGGTCCTCTCCATCATCATGTCATGTAATACTACCATGAGAGATGGCACGAGAATATCCCACCGTCTGACATTCGGCAGCGCAAAGTAGCTGACTACCTCCATCAGTAGCACTACTAGCCTCATCTCATCTAGACGGGATAGTTACATCTCTCCATAGCTTAGGCTAGCATGCTATGTGAAATGTTGGATCTCCACCCATCCCCTCCACCAAATATCAGTAAGCATAAACTCCTTAGAATGCGTATGAGAAGATCGAATATACCTGACGTACCCAATATAGGTAACCGCAGGATCCTGAACATGTCCTCCAAGGTGACTGTCATCTCACCCGTTGGTAGGTGGAACGTGCTAGTTGCCAAATCCCATCTATCGACGAGGGTAACCATCAGACTCTGGCTATCCAGACTATATGCCAGTAGCATTGGACCCCACTCAAGGTCCCACATCCTCAACATACCATAATTCCTTGGCTATCGCTTGTGCCTCGCAAACTGTCACGAGCAGGGGTGGTAACCTATCTCACATCCTCAGATGATCTCTCACCTGCATCCAATAAAATTGATCACATTATTCAAGCTCAAACCATACCCACAATCACCTACACCCATTACCCTACCTATTTTACTTCACTACTTACCCGTTTATCCCATACCCTAACTACCTCCCCTACCCAACCCACACCTACTCACCCTAACTTTTCCTAACCCTACCTGTAACTACTTACCCTAGCCTTACCCAACCCAAGTCGCTACCTACTCACCCTAACCCTATGCAACCCAATATCACCTTTCTACTTACCCAATCCACCCCTAACTTACCCACCCTAACCCTACCCAACCCAAGCATCACTTTACCTATTTACATGCACCCCTCACCTACTTCCATTTTTACCCACTGCCCGACCTTATCTACTTTTCCTACAAGTCTCAACACTTGGACCAAACCACCCAGACTTTCCCTGTTCCCCATATTTTTAGGAAAGTGTATTTCATCCCCCTTGACCATCATTCCGGTCCTCCTAGACTGACCACGGTTTACCCATAACCAACATCAGTCACCTCATCCGTGACTGATCCCAATTATAAACCACTGACGCTAGTCAACATTCAACCGACGTTAGTCACTATCACGGTGACACCCCGCAGCAGTGTGCCCTAGATTTCCCACTTCTTTCTCATCCCTCACCTCCCCACCCCCTATTCTAACATACAATCCTTCCCACCTAGCATACTACCTATTCCCACCCTACCTTTTCCCTCTTTTACCCAATTTTCCCCCCTCACATTCAAATTTAATTTCTTCCCAAACCCATCTTTCCCCCCAACCTAGCTTTCTATTAGTTTCTTTAAAATAAGTATGGAGAGATTAAATCTCTACCTCATCACGTTACCACCTACGTGTAGTGGCACGTCCAGATCGCTGACACTGTTGGTCCCCCCGATCCCTCTCTTGGCTCTACCATCACCCAAATGACCTCTCACTCTCCACCCACTCGATCCACTCAAATCGAATCCACCTCTATCATTGTGAATCCACCCATCAACCACCTATCACCTAGCCACATGGCTTGCCAACCTTAGTCCTCCATCTCACTCTGATCACTTTACACCCTTTTTCTCTCTCCTCTGTTATTTTCTCCTCTTTTGTAAAAGATAAATGAATTGAACAAATGTAAGGATTTTTTCTATTTTTATAACAACCCTGACCTAATTGGCATCAGTTTACCATAACCAACATCAGTCATGTTCCCCAGCTTATCATGATCGGTCAAGCTTGACCGGCATCGGTTCCCTTAAACTGTCATTGGTTTCCCTGCTTAGTCATTTTTCCTACCCCCTACCCCCAATTTTAGACCTGAATCCTTTTTGTATCCTACACTCAACTCCCTTGGCTTGACCACTTGACCTTCTTGACCTTACCCTTTATCCCCTCACCTCGTCCTCATTTAGGGACTTGTTATTTTACCCATCCCTCATTCCCTACCTGTGTCGTGACCTAGATACTTGGACCTGGAACATTGCTAGTGACCTGTGACCTCATGTGCCCGCTAGACCTTGTGACACAGTTACCTCTGTTGATTGACCATAATGACCTCACCTTGCCTCTTTTCGATGACCATTTATCCTGACCCCAACCTTTGGTGTACTAGAACACACCTAAACATTCCTGCACCTGACCTGCATCATGTTTCCTGACCATATCCTAAACCTTGGATACTAGACTCACCTCAACCTTGATTTGGATAAACCTATCGACCTTAGACAATGTAGAGTTTTCCTACTCTTAAAATTGGTATCATGCTGCAGTTTATACATGTGCGTGCATTTGACTGTTACTACCTTTGACCCTGACCCATTACCTAGATTACCTGAGTGGACCTTCTTCTCTCTTTTACCCCCGTTTCCCACCTTCCTCTTCATCACATTCACCTTTTATCAAACCACTCACCGATTTTTCCTTCTACCTCGTTAGTTCCTGGTTTGAGGGGGATCACCTTCACCCACACATGGGGCAACCACATCTTATTTTTGTCAGCGTCGCTTACCAATACAAGCTACATGACAAAAAGGGGAAAAATGTAGACACCAAAATTGGGTCACACTCTCCTTGGTCCCTCATCAAATAAACACCTTGAACACATTTACCTAACCATGGCCCCCTTCACCCCACTCTAATATTAATTTAATTAAATTAATTCATTATCCTCACAATATTTATTATTTTAATATCCTAATTGAGATAGTGCCCACATATCCACCTCATCTAGCCACCTCACCCTAAGACCTATTCTTAGTAAGTTGCCATAACTAACTAAGACCTACCCAAACCCTAAAAATCAAAGCCTATATTCCCTCTAACCACATTTCCATCCATTAGAAGGAAGCTTCCATTATATTCCATGGAGCAAAAACGAGCAAGATTCAAGAAAATAAAAAAGGATCTACCCATTTTAGAAAACCTAGGAAATCCCACCCTAACCAACGCCGGTCACCCTAAACCATTGCCGGTCAACCAGAAACTGCCATTAGTTACCATTTAACCCCTAAAACAAACTTATTTTGAGGTTGGCACATTTTTTAGAGGTGGACACATCTTTTGAGAACAAGTGACGAAACCAGAGTTACATGAAAGTAGAACTAGCATTAGCACACGCATCAGAGCATCCATAACCAATACTTGAAACAACCACATAGTCATTTTTACTTCACGGGAGCATCCGGGGAAGCACCATCACTACATCAAGTTCATTCCATTTTATCACCCACCATTTCCAACTAGATGTCAAGCTCGTACAAGCAGTAAGTGCTTTGTTAACCGAAATTTTTCCATTTATCATTGGGTAGATTCTTTTGTTGTTGTTACTAGTTTACCCTCATTTCATTTCACCACCATTTTACCTCCATGCAAACTTGACCATCCTTTACCCATACCCCTGAACTACACATATCTAGATTTTAATCATTCCTGTGCATACCTGAGACCCACACAAACCCTGTCATTGCCCTTCCATTCCCATCTAGCCTCAGATCTGTCACCCCACCCCATTTTACTAAGTTTCCTATACCATGACCATACCAACATTGGTTACCCACAACCATCACCGGTTAACCTAAACTAACATCAATCATACTAAACTGACGTCGATCTTTGTGTCTTTTACCAGAAACCAAGAACAGAGCTTCTAAACCTCTACCAAATACCCAAAACTACCCATAATCTCACCCTGACCTATACCAGTACCCTGACCGAGACCTTGACCTTCAGATTCAGTGATAGCTTAGCCTGTTGTGAATGAATTTGCTTATTGTAGATGAATGAGATACCTAAATCATTTTAACTACAATAGGATTTCCTTTATTGTTAGCATTAAGTTATTTTAAATAGTTGGTTAACAGCCATGTAGAAAGTATCACACTTCCCAGATCTAGCACACGCTAGGCATTCCATGCATATACTGTTTAACTGTTATTTGGTGGTCTTGTTTTCCATTTTCAGTAGTTATTCCAAGAAAAAAGGAAGCTCTCATGATTAGATGTGGATTCATAAGTCATACGTGCACAAAAACCTACAACCAACATCTTAACATGTATTCCTCCTAGCCCTTTACCCTTATCTATTTCGTCAACATTCGAAGAAACGCTCTAGAATCAGGTGAAACAGTTACCATATCCATAGGGTTCTCACTCGTATGAATCTTTTTCAGATTCATCTGCCCATCCTCTAATACCTGTTGTATGAAGTGATACCTTAACTAAATGTGTTTCATTCTTAAATGAAATGCTGAGTTCTTTGCCAAATGAATTGCACTATGAATGTCACTAAATAATTTGTAATCATCTTGCTCCTTTCCCAACTCTTTCAGGAACCTACTCATCCATATCATCTCCTTGCTAGCATCTATAGCTGCAACATACTCTGTCTCTATAATAGACAAAGCCACAACCTTTTGCAATCTTGAAATCTAGCTAACTGCCATCCCACCTACAGTGAAAATATATCTAGTAGTGCTCCTCCTACCATCCAGATCTCCAGCCATATCCAAATCAATATAGCCACATAATAAAATATCCAAACTTCCATAACATAACTGCATGCTAGATGTCCCTTTCAAATATTTGAGTATCCATTGGATTACTTTCCAATGCTATTTCCCTGGATTATCCATATATCTACTCACAATTCCCACTTCATGTACAATGTCTGGTCTGGTAAAAACCATATCATACATGAGACTCCCAACTGTTGAAGCATATAACACTCATGTCATGTATTTGAACTCCTTATTTGATGAAGGACACTGATCTTTGCTCAATTTTAAGTGTCTAACCATAAGTATACTAACAGGTTTTGCATTCTGCATCTTGAACCTTTCTAATACCCTGTAGATATAATACTCCTGAGAAAAATATAATTTCTTGTTCTTCCTATCTTTGTGTATTTTCATGCTAAGGATTATTTTTGTGGCTCCTAAATCCTTCATAGCAAATGTGTGAGCCAACTTTCCCTTAAGCTCACCAATTTCCTACATACTAGATCCTGCAATAAGCATATCATCCACATACAATAACAAAATAATATAGCTCCCATTTTCAAGCTTCTTGAAATAAACACAATGGTCAAATTCACATCTCAAGTAACCATGCTCATGAATAAAACTGTCAAATCTCATGTGCCATTTCCTTGGAGCTTGTTTGAGCCAATATAGGCTCTTTTTCAACCTGCACACTAATTTCTCCTTACCCTTGACTTCATACCCAAGTGGCTACTGCATATAAATATCTTCATCCAAATCACCATGAAGGAAATCCATCTTCGCATCTAGTTTCTCTAAATAAAAATCCTCTACTACAACTAAACTCAATACAATACGAATAGAATTCATCTTTACAATAGGAGAAAATATTTCACCAAAGTCAATACCTACTTTCTGTGTAAATCCCTTTACTACAAACCTTACATTGTACCTTTTCTATCTACCCTCTTCTTCTCGATCCTGTAAACCCACTTTTCCTACAATGTCCTCTTGCCTACTGACAACTTAACCAAATCCCAAGTCTAGTCCTGTTCCAAGGATTCCATCACCTCATCCATGTCATACTCCCATTAGATGTGGGTATTATCCTACATTGCTTCTTCAAAATTTTCTGGTTCACCATTACCATTCAATAATAAATCAAATAAAGAAGGTTTAAATCTTTCTGGAGGTTTACTTACCCTTTGTGACCTTCTCATAGGAGTTGGGGGTACTAGGGGATCATTCTGGACCTCCTGGATATTTGTATTCAAATCTTTTAGTGACCAACGTTGGTCACCTGTAACCAATGTTGGTTCTTCTAACTGATGTTAGTTTGGCTCTCCCGTAACTGATACCGGTTCTGCTGACCGACGCCGATTAGGGGTCAACTGACACCGGTTGCTGTGTAACCATATCAGTATTAATTTTAAATTTGAGATTTCATTTTCATTCACAAACTTCTCAATTGGTTCATCCTTGGGTACCAAAATTTGATCCATGTACATTCTCTTTTCATTCCATTCAATATCAAAATTCCTAATAATTTTAGAATTCTCTAAATCCTAAAAATGGAATCCAAAATCACCAGATCCATAACTAATGAAAGTGCATTTCTTGGATTTTGCATCCAACTTTTTCCTATTTTCCTTATCAATGAACAAAAAAATTTAAGAAAAGAAAGATCTACCTCTTTTTCAGTCCAAGCTTCCTCTAGTATTCATCCATCTAGTGAACTTGAAGGCCCCCAGTTAATCAACTAAACTGATGTATTAACTACTTCTTCCTGAAACTGCAATAACAATCTAGAATGTATCCTCATACTTCTAGCAGATTCCATGATTGTCATGTTCATTCTCTCTCCAACACCATTATCTTTTGGTGTTCTTGGAACCGTCATTTCTCTACATATCTAATTCACTAAACAATAATCATTAAAAGCCTTGCTACAATATTCACCACCATTGTAAGATATGAGGCACTTTAACTTTGAATTTGATTCATTTTCAACAAGGGATTTCCATCTTTTAAAGTCTCAAAAACATTAGATTTATGTTTAATACAATAAACCCATACCTTTCTTGTAGCAACATCAATGCAAGTAAACATAATACTGGGATCTTCTATGAGAAGCTACCTGAACTAGTCGCCACATATCTGAGTGTACAAGCTCCAACTTTTGCTCCTTTTTAGTTGCCCGAACTTTGTGAAATCTCACTCTCTTTTGCTTTCCAAAGAAAATTCTCACAGAAATCAAGATCTAAATCTTTCAAAATTGATAACTTAACCTTAGCCTTTAAGATTTACATTCCTTTTTGACCCATATGACCTAATCGATTATGAAACACACATGCATCTGAATCTAAAGTAGATAATGTAGAAAAGAAATTAGTAACACATGTAGATAAATATAATGTTCCTACCTTCTTACCTCTTTCCAAAAAAAAATCATCATTGGTGACTTTCCAAGAGTCAGTTATGAATGTAACCATTCAACCAGCTTCACCTAGTTTCCCTGCAGAAATAAGATTTCTTTTGAGGCTTGGCACATGTCTCACATATTTCAATACCCATGTATTTCTATTCTACAATTTTAGATGAACTTCCCCTTTACCAGTAATATTGCAAGGTTCATAACCACACAAATAAACATGCCTAAAATTGTCATGGACATAATTTCTGAAATAACCCTTATTAGGGGTTGTATGGAAAGAAGCTCCTAAATCTAAAACCCATGATTTGATTCTATTATCTAAAGAAAGAATAAAAGCATCTTACATTACTTCTGCTGCAACAAGATTTCCTTCTTTACCTTTGTTTAATTGTTGGTTCTCTTTATCCTTTGACCAAAAATCTTTCTTTGCATATCCTTTCTTTCCACATTTCCAACAAGTAATTCCCTTACTTATGGATTTAGATATGCCATCCTTTGACTTTGATTTCCCATTACTCTTACTCTTGGATCTCTCCTTCTACCTACCCCTTATTTCTACATTTAAAGCATTCCTAGATGATGATTCCTTTATACTCTTGCTTACAAATTTATTCATTCAAGATTATACTAACCACATCATCAAACTTCAAAATATTATTAGCAGATGTTGTATTACTAATAACCTTTACCAATTTATCCCAACTATTAGGCAAAGAACATAAGAATAAAAGTTCTTTCACTTCATCATAAAACAGTATATCAACCGATTTTAACTGATTTACAATAGATTTGAAATCATTCAAATGACTAGATGTAAATCCACCTTCATACATCTTAGAACTAAATAGTTTCTTCATCAAATGAAACTTTATTTGAAGCACTAGGTTGTTTCATATAAATTAGCAAGAGATTTCATTAACCCTACTATAGAAGTCGCTTTTGTAATATTGGAAGCCACATATGCTGTCTAGGTTCAATCTTATAGATCCCAAAGCCATTCTATCAAGAATCTTCCATTCTTCATCAATCATCTTCGTATGTCTAGACTTCTCATCCAATGGTAAATACAAAATCTCTTTGATATAGATAATCCTCAATCTGCATCTTCCATAATTGATAATTTCAGCCATTAAACTTCTCTACCTTGTTTTTGTTTTCTTCTTCCATTGCTGTAGCTCCCACTTAATCAGAAAACCCTCTGTGAGTAAATATTTCAAAACACAAAACCCTCAAACAAAACTCTGATACTAATTTTTGGGGTTAGCACACCGGTTGTATAGATAATATATCAAATCTAAGCTTACATGCAAATAAAACCGAAGATATTCTACCAGAAGAAATATACAAAACAAAGAGATATAAATCAACACTAGATTTAACATGGTTCATCCTAGTGTGGGATACGTCCACTAATAATTAAGTCCAATATATTATCCAAAGATTTGACAAGATATATAATGAATATTTACAATCTTCCACACCTCTCAGATGTACAGTACTTTCTTTCTCTCAATCTTTAGCTTCTTCTCTAAGAATTATCTTTCTCACAAAATTATTCTCACAATAATCATCAAATTTTGTAAGTTCTTATTAATTCTTACTTCTAAACCCTAGCTTTCATGCTTATATAGGCGTATAAAAAATATAGCACACATGTCTAGATTACCAGGTAAATGCTAGTGGAGGATTCATTTTAGTGTGGGATGGTGTAATATCTAAAAATAGATCTACTTCGTCCAAGAGTAGTAAATAAAACACTCCCTGACACCAAGTAACCGAATATAGCCCTAACTTCGATGAGTGATTCATCTTGGACTCTGTCCAATGTAGATAATAGGTGACCGATGCATATCCCTCCATATCTCCATGTCAGGACCCTATACTAGAAAGTTATCATATTGCAGTGCTAATCCAAAGTAATTCGAGCTCCACAACTCCACTTGTCTTCCAATGCTTGTTCATCATCCAAACCTCATGCGTAGTGTAATACGTCAAATTAAGGTAACATGAACTCCATTGGTAAAATAGCCTTCATGCCAAACCAACTAAAAGGGTGTGGACCTTATTCAACTATGCACATGTGTAGGGATGTCCTAGTAAATGCTTAGGGAGTACAATAGAGAATTAATCATCCCTATGACTCTCGGTGCTTCCAGACTCACAAATCTTAGTCAATGTATGTCCCAATAGTCTTATTGAAATCCTCAATGAGTTCAACTAAGCTATAGGTTTGATAGGGTGATTGTTTTAGACTTTGTGGCCCACTATAAATGTCTTCCAATGAGTATCCTAAACCTCCATGTCTCATACCCTCTAGGAAATGAGTGTTCTCGGTATAACTTGTCAAATCTCAATTTTGGCATCCTCTACATGTTGTCCCATAATGTTCTCCCACATAAACACTTGCTTTCGTAACCAGTTGTGTAATCCTTTGTAAGGCATTGCATTCTACCCACCATGTAAGATAGTATGTACAAGATATAATGTAGCACGATCAACTCCTACATGTGGGTGGGGAAATAGGTCCCACAAAGTCAATGTTATTCTTCTCAAAAGGTTCTACACTATTTAATAGGCCTCAAAGGCATTTCATCTCTATGGGCTTTCCAAGAATGCTGACAATAATCTTTACTACACCCTGACTATACTCACGTAAAATATTTATACAATGTTTCCCACCACAAACCATCCAACATAAACCTGTTAGCGTGGTGGGATCCCCAGTATAATGTCCAATCCTACAAAATCCCACCATGAGCTTCCTCCAGTAAATAGCTTCAAATTCAATGCATCAAGTACACACCGGTGCAAAAATTCAATCCAATGAACCACACGTTTTTATAAATCTCCACTAACTTAGCATGTAATAAGACACATATGGTTCAGTTATGCTGCACTTGATGATAACCTTCCAGAGATCCTTAGTGAAGGAGTAGATCTCGCGCTTGATGTATGATCACATTCCAAGATTTCTTCAATAACCAAGGTGTGGGAATAGTGAAGTATCTTTCGATGTACTTCATACATCATTCAAATCCCTATAATCCACACAAATTCTTGATCAGGATCATCCTGTCAAAGACAAGTTCTTAGTCACCATACCACTAACCTATTGGGACTCCTCAATGGGCTTCAATCATTCCATGATTGTCAACATCTTATCAAAATCTCTTCCTCTACACCTTGACGACACAGAAGTAGGATGTTCACTCTTCGTAAGGAATTTTGTCGCAATAATCTGCACACCTGTGCCTTACAGCACTAATCTTCATCTCACCTAAAGAGTGATGTACCCCTTTCAAATCATTTATAGCCTCTAGGAAATAAGTCCTGGACATATCGTACCTTGCTGCAATTATCTTTGCATCCTCTGAGTCAGAACAATAACCACCAATGATGGCCTCCTTAGGTTCATATGATCTGTCCCAATGTTGACACTGTCAGTTTTTCATTGACTCATGGATACTTGACATGCCTGTTTCATTTGCAATTAGAGGTCTAAGAGTCCATTCTTCGCACCCACTAATATGACTCAACATTCTATATCCATCTACTCCATCAATGCATCAATCATGTAGACCATTTTACCCTTCTCCTTTTCTAAATAGGTGCACTCAAACTTGTAGTTCAAATACAGAATGAGTGCATCCTCTTCTTCAATCCTGTAACTTTCCCCCAGATCTGACTCATCATAGTAATTGCATGAATTTTGTTCCTCTATCATCTAGCACTATCTCCCAACTGTAAAGCACTTTATAATTTGTAATGCCTCATTCAATGGCCCAGGTTTTGTGACACACCAATCAATCAATAATTTTTAATCATATCTGCAAATTTAGCTTCATCCTTGACCTAGTTCCCTGTTGCTCTATGTCAATTGATTTATATAACACATACTCATGCACCATGCATAGCTCACACAAACCCATAGTAGAACTTTATGCAAAAACAGTAGATAGGTGGTACATGCCTCATGCCCCTCTGTGCAGAGTCTCTCACACTAGCTGAATATGGTGTGAATGCGAAATTTCCCATGGAATTCACGATGTCTTGGTAGGCACATGTCTGACCAAATGAAATCTAGCATTGAGAAAAATGATCCTCTCACTTCAAGTTCGCCACTCTAACAGACTGGAAACACTCTTTATACATCCATTCTGTAGAATGTGTCTGTTCATCACGTAAGGTATATAAAAGCATATTATTCCTTAATGCATTTGATCTATCCATTGGTGCTTCCATGGAGAGTGCATGAATGCTATATACATGAAAATAGCAACTTACACTGAGGTATTGTACTACCCAGAATTCCTAACACTACGCATTTGTGACTGCGCACATCACTGTACTTTTCATCTGCGATGTCCAACTAGTGATTTCAATAAGTCCCAAGTGGGACCATGTATGTCACAAGCTTAACAATGGCTATATCAGTCATAAACATCGAGCATCATTCCATTGAATAACATCTTCCTTTGCATGGACTCATAGTACAATTCAGGATCCCTGAATAGTGTGACACATATATTCTGTTACATGTAATCCTCTTCACTCACAAGGTTCTACATAGGGTACAAATTTTCCATCTGTCAAAGGGATAATAACACACTCTTATTTGTTTTAAAAACTTATATATCCTTTATTAAAGCATAGATCAACATTATTCATATAACACCAAGGGCACCCAAGCAATGTTGGAAAATTGTCTGCCTCCGTAAGTGCTAAGACCTCAACATCTTTTGTAAACGTGGACCCTTGTATAGTAATAACAACATCCTTCAATACTCCAATGGTCATGGCTTTAGTCCTGTTTTCCATAAAAAACACATTTTGGGGGGTGGCCTCTCCACATTGAGTAATCCACACTCCTCCAACATGATTTCAATATACAAAACACAATTTATTTGACAAAAATAATCATAATACATTAAAAATTCAACATGATGCCTGTAACAACAACATGGTACAAGAGTGATCTGATTTATCATAATCAAGACCATGAGGAGGTAAGTTCACATGTCAATATTTGAATCTCTTGTGCTCATCTCCAATGTTTTAGTACCTTCATCCCTTAACAATTCCCCTAGAGAACAGGAATGATGTTTGAGTCATATGGCGCAACAACTTACAAACATCCTTACACATAATCAACATGATTTCTAAGGAAGCTCAACCTTCTTTTTCCTGCCATAGATTCTATTTGGTGATGCTCCTTCAAGCATTGTATATCACCCTATAAATACTTCTATAAGACCTCCATGGTCTCTTAGAATATCAAACGTCCTTCTGATGGGTAGGGTTCCATGGGAGTACTTCTGCATGTAATATCTCCTATTTTCAGTAATAATATGCTTCTACTTTGGAACTTAATTGGTGCACGTTGTCTCAATTGCATGTAGTTAAAAAAATAGGTTTAACATCTCAGGATCAGGTGCTACCTTTGGCATCCACTAATCTTCTACTCTATCAAGCATCTATTAATTGTTTTATCACTTGTGCTATACAATTAGTAAGTGCACGTCGTGTAGCATTGCTATATTTGTGTGCATCTAAGGAGACCTATAATGTTCTAAGGTATGCATTCACACTGTATAATTATCAACCCACATTGTATAACATGTTCCATAAGTGGGAACTCACTTTTCTTAACCACCAGTGCGACCTCAGCCTCGTAGATCCTCCACAGTAACCTTTACCTCTACCACCTCTATCAGAGCACCCTTTATTATGATTATGATTATGTTAGGAAATAAGAGATAAAATATGTAGAATAATCCCTCATAGAATCACAACAGTAAAAACTAATATGCAGAAATTATTACAGATCTCAAATAAAATTGCAGAATAAAATAACACAACACAAAGAGACAATATTTAACATGGTTCACCCAATTTGGGCTATGTCCACCAAGAATCACTTGCTCAGATTTTATTACAAGCCACCGCTCTCTCAATACAATACCCAGATCCATTTGGAGCTATGCTCAACAAACTCTACAGAATTCACAGCCAAATTCAAAACACATCTGCAATACATTTGCTTGTCCATCTATCATATGCATAAGACCATATAAATAGACAACTGCTTAAGCAGTTTTACAAAACCGTGGGTATCAAAACCATGGGTAAAACCCATCCCATAAACCTATGGGTCAAAAAACTCACCCATATGAGAAGAGAACATTTCCCTATATGTCAGGTGTATTTTTCGAGGCCAAAAAAAATTTACGCCTAATTTTTTTTTTTCAGGGGTTGCGCCCCTGAACCCCTGCTACCGGGGGCTACCGCCCCTAGGCTCCCACTCAAGGCCCGGCCTAGCGCCGAACCCCAGCGAGGATACATGAAAAGTGTACAGTACTCTTAGTGTACAGTCTTCAACACTTTCACACATGAAAACAGGCTCCACAACCTAACAATCTCCCACTTGGAGACTAGTTTTCCTCTGAGCAAGCTTCTCAACCCTTCACTAGTTTCTGTGAAGACCAACCAAAGCTGAACACAACTTTAGTTTTTCCCTTGTGACCACCTTGGTCATCATGTCTGCAGGATTCTGACTGGTATGAATCTTCTCCAACTTCAACTTCTCTTCCTCCAAAGCTGTCCTAATGAAATGGTACCTTAACTGTATATGCTTCATCCTGGAGTGGAAAGTAGAGTTCTTAGCTAGGTGTATAACACTTTGACTATCACTATGCAGCTTACATTCCTCCTGCTTATGCTCCAACTCCTCAAGAAATTGTTGTAACCAAATCATCTCTTTGCTTTCCTCTATTGCAACAACATACTTAGCCTCCGTGGTTGACAAAGCCACTAGCTTCTGTAGTTGCGAAATCCAACTCACTTCTATCCCACCTACAGTGTAAATATAACCTGTCGTGCTCCTCCTGCTGTCTACATCTCCAGCCATGTCTGAATCTACATAACCACGTAAAGTGGTGTTTGATCCACTGTAGCACAAAACTGTCCCCATGGTCCCTCTCAAATACCGAAGGATCCACTTTACTGCTTGCCAATGCTCTTTACCTGGATCACTCATAAATCTACTCACAGCTCCCACTGCATGGGAAATATCAGGCCTAGTGCACACCATAGCATACATCAAACTGCCAACCGCTGAAGAGTAAGGTACTTTGGACATCTGGTTTCTTTCCTGCTCTGTCTTGGGACACTGCTCCTTTGATAACTTAAAATGGCCTGCCAAAGGAGTCCCAACTGGTTTAGCATCCTACATTTTAAACCTATCCAATACCTTCTTAATGTACTCTTCCTAAGATAAAGTTAACTTCCATTCGTTCCTATCCCGAGTTATCCTCATTCGAAGGATTTTTCTGGCTGCCCCCAAATCCTTCATATCAAAAGATTCGCTTAGTTGTTTCTTAAGTACTTTTATTTCCTGCATGTTTTTACCTGCAACCAACATATCATCAACATACAAACACAGGATATATAACTTCCATCCTAAAATTTCTTTGTATACACACAATGGTCAGAATGACATCTAATATAACCTTGCTCCATCATGAAGCTATCAAACTTCTTATACCATTAACGTGGAGCTTGTTTCAGGCCATACAAGCTCTTCTTCAGTTTGCACACCATCTCCTCTTTACCTTTGACCTCATAGCCCTCTGGTTGATGCATAGAGTTCCTCCTCCAAATCACCATGGAGAAATGCAGTCTTTACATCAAGCTGTTCTAAGTACAAGTCTTTTACTGCAAATATTCCTAGAACAGTTCTAGTAGAAGTCATTTTTACTACAGGATAAAATATCTCATCAAAATCTATATCTTGTTTCTGTGCAAACCCCTTGACCGCCAACCAAGCCTTATATCTTTTCTTTCCTCCTTCATCTTTAACTCTGTACACCCACTTGTTCTGCAATGCTCTTTTTCCTTCGGGTAGCTTTACCAAATCCCATGTCTGGTTCTCCATGAGAGCCTGATGCTCCTCATCCATGGCTTGCTCCCACTTCTTCCTGGCATCAACCTGTATTGCTTCATCAAAGCTCTCTGGTTCTCCACTATCAGTGAGTAATAAATAATAAAGAGAAGGAGAAAAACGTTTCGGTTCTCTTCTTACCCTAGAAGACTTCCTCAATATAGGAGTTTGGGGTTCCTGTTGAGGGGGTTCATGAACTGATTCATGTGTCACTTTCCCATCCAGAAGATCCTCTATCGCTGCATATTCTTTCTTGGATTCTTCCCTGTTTTCCTGCAATTACTGCTTATACATGACTTTCTCATTAAAGACCACATCCCTAGATCGAATGATTTTCTTGTCCTTAATACTCCAACATTTATAGCCAAATTCATCACCACCATAACCAATGAAAGTACATTTTTCTGATTTATCCTCTAGCTTAGTCCTATCATCCTTGTCTATGTGAACAAATACCTCACATCCAAAAATTCTAAGAAATGAATAAGTAACTCTCTTACCATACCAAGCCTCCTCAGGTATGCCTCCATCCAAGGCACTTGAGGGTCCTCTGTTTATCAAGTACACAGCTGTGCTCACCGCTTCTGCGCAAAAAGAAAGAGGCAGTCTTGCATGTAACCTCATGCTCCTAGCACATTCCATTATTGTTCTATTCATCTTTTCTGATACCCCATTCTGCTACGGAGTTCCTGGAACCGTCTTTTTCCTGCAGATTCCATTCTTAGAATAGTAATCATCAAATTCATTGCTGCAATACTTCCCTCCATTATCTGACCTGAGACATTTTAGCTTAAGACCTGTTTCATTCTCTACCAAGGCTTTCCATTTAACAAAAGTGTCAAATACATCAGATTTGTTTCTAATACAATAAACCCAAACTTTCCTTGTTGCATCATCAATAAAAGTAACATAATAACTTGAACCCCAAGAGATGATACCTGAGCTGGCCCCCACACATCAGAATGCACCAGCTCTAACTTACTCTCTTTCTTTATAGGTCCAACCTTGAGAAACCTTACTCACTTCTATTTCCCATATATGCAGTTCTCACAGAAATCTAAACCTATTTTTGTATATCCAGGAAAATTCTTCTTTATGATGTTCATGTCTTTATGGCTCATATGATCGAGCCTATAGTGCCATAATGTTGTATCTGCATCTGAAGCCACAAGATTACAATCATTAGTACTATCAGTGGTTAAATACAAGGTTTCAACCTTCTTACCTCTTGCCACCACAAGAGAACCCTTGGTAACCTTCCAAGAGTCCACTGTAAATATCACAGTACAACCATCACTTCCCAACTGCCCTGCCGATATCAAATTTTATCTTAATGTAGGCACATGTTTGACATCCTTCAATAGCCAAGTATTCCCATTCTGCATCTTAACCTGAACAGAACCTTTTCCAACTATGCTGCAAGGCTCATCATCACCAATAAAAACATGCCCAAAATCTCCTTGAACATAATCAACAAAATAATGCCTATGTGGAGAAGCATGGAAAGAAGCCCTTGAATCTAAAACCCAAGATTCAGTAATATTGTGTAAAGAAAGAATCAAAGCATCCTGTCATACATTACCCGTTGTGCCTCCTTGTTTTCTTCCTATTGTTTCTTCTTATCCCGAAGCTCCCAACAGTCCTTCTTTGCATGCCCAGGCTTTCCACAATTCCAGCATACAATCTTGTTCTTGGATTTTGACCTTGCCCGATCTTTTGATTTTCCACGGTTTCCTCTATTCTTCTGTCTCCCTCTAGTTTCCACTGTCAAAGCATTCCCTGAAGTAGAAGATTCCCCAGAGATTTTTCTTCGCATTTCCTCACTTAGAATCACCCCTACAACATCCTCAAACTTCAACTTCGAGTTAGCTGGAACTGAGTTACTTACCGCCATTACCAGGCTATTCCAACTCTCAGGTAAAGAGAAAAAAATTAATAAAGCCATAAATTCTTCATCAAATTCTATTGTAACCGAAGCTAGCATATTCACAACCAAATTGAAATTATTTAAATGATCTGCTACTGAACTATTCTCAGACATCTTCATATTAAACAACTTTTTCATTAAAAATATCTTATTAGAGGCAGAGGGTTTTTCATACAGCTTCCCTAATGCATCCATTAGATCTTTTGTAGTCTTTTCCTTTGAAACATTAAATAATACTGAAGATGCAAGACACAGCCGAATCATTCCAAGTGCCTTCCAATCCAACAAATCCCATTCCACATTTTTCATACTCAAGGGTATGTTCACCTTCTCAGACAATGGAGTATAAAGATCCTTTTGATAAAGGTAATCTTCCATCTGCATCTTCCAAAAACTGAAATTCTTCCCGTTGAATTTATCAACCCTAGATCTTCCATCATCTGCCATAGCTCCCACTCAAGCTAAAAATATTTCCCTATGATTCAACACTTTAGCAAACCAAACCAGGATCTGATACCAATTGTTAGGAAATAAGAGATAAAATATGTGGAATAATCCCTCACAGAATCACAACAGTAGAAAACTAATATGCAGAAATTATTACAGATCTTAAATAAAATTGTAGAATAAAATAACACAACACAAAGAGACAATATTTAACGTGGTTCACCCAATTTGGGCTACATCCACCAAGAATCACTTGCTAAAATTTTATTACAAGTCACCGCTCTCTCAATACAATACCCAGATCCGTTTGGAGCTATGCTCAACAAACTCTGCAGAATTCACAGCCAAATTCAAAACACATCTGCAATACATTTTCTTGTCCCTCTATCATATGCATAAGACCATATAAATAGACAACTGCTTAAGCAGTTTTACAAAACCATGGGTATCAAAACCATGGGAAAAACCCGTCCCATAAACCTATGGGTCAAAAAACTCACCCATATGAGAAGAGCATGTTTCCCGATATGTCAGGTGAATTTTTTGAGGCCAAAAAAAAATTTACGCCTAATTTTTTTTTTCGGGGGCGCAGCCCCCAGACCCCCACTCAGGGCTCAGCCCAGCCCCAGACCCAGTAAGGATACATGAAAAGTGTACAGTACTCTTAGTGTATAGTCTTCAACACTTTCACACATGAAAACAGGCTCCACAACCTAACAGCAGGAACAATGTGACACATGCCCCAATGATGATATAGATCTCCTCACAAGGTGTTCAGGATCCAAAAAATCTCTCCAAGTATGTGTTATCATCCCGCATGCCCCGCTTAGCCCCTGCGTGCTTTGTTTTTCTCTTTTCCCCTCTTTTCTTTGCCTTTTACTCTTTAGTTGTGAAACCGCCGCCCTGGACAGGGTGGTGGTCCTGTAACTGCTGCCTTGCTCAGGGCGGCGGTCTTGTAACCGCTACCTTGCTCAGGGTGGTGGTCCTTCACGCATTTTATAGAATGCTCTTTTAACATGAATCGCGTAAATTTCAACATTTACTAGCTTTTTTCACTGCCTTGGGCTTGCATTAATGATTCTGGTTCCCTGAAATAGTGGTTTGCCATTGTTTATAGTTTAAGAGATCAATTTGGTTTTTACCTTGGGTCAATTCAAATGCTATAAATAGTTGGCTTGTGCTCAAGTAAATGGACCCTCAAATTTGCCTCTGAATTTCTCATTGCAGTAGATTAGTATTTTATTTTACTTAGAATTCTTAGTTTCATTCATTGCCTGCCTAGTTACTGTTGTTTTACTGTTAGGAAGCCACATATCCATCTTGTGCAAGTGCTGTTGATATTTCATCCAATCCATTGGAGTAAGATAATCTGTTCTTCAATAGGAAGCCATTAAAGTTGCAGGTTTTGTTCTTCAAACAAGATAGTTTTAGGTTCTGGACGTTTTATGTTACATGACTCGCAATAAATCCTGCTAGGAATTGCATAAGCCAAGCTCTGTACTCTTGCACTATATCTCTCCTACTGGCATTGTATTTATTCTGTATCCTAAGCTACCTTTGTCCTCATATCTACTTCTGTTGATGCTAGCATTACACACTTTTCTAGATCCACGTGAGCATGAAGGAGCGAGGAGATCACACTAAGGGGACAAAATCACACGCACCATCAGATTCGCCACTGTTCTACAGAATCCAGGTTCTAGCTTTCAAAGTTCTAATTAGAAGCATATCAAATAGAATAGCCAAACATTTTATTTCAGTCAATTTTACTTTCGATATTGCCAGGGAAGCTGTGGGGATTGATAGTTTCTGAGAAACTATGATTCATTCCTCACTTCTGAGGTAGGATCGAGAGTCTTTCAAATACATTAGATCCATTATTTCTTTGCTTAGAATAGATTTACAACTGCACAGGCAAGTAGCTATACTCGGTTACTTTGTTTGTTTTAAATTCATCATTAGATTAATTGTCAATTTCTAGATATATATGAAAATAGCTGCTCCATCAAATTCATCATTTAAAATTCATCAGAAAAATACAAAAATATAGAAGTCATATATGTTATAGATATACTTCGCATAGTTAATTTTACTTTACTGCATTTAGTTTGCATTGTTTCTTTTTATGACAATCATGGGACCTAGAGGGCTCAGAGAATACATATTCGAGCCAATCATGCCCCAACCCAATCTCATCACAACAATAATTGATATAGATCAGAATCTTAGAATCCAAATCTTCCGAACAATGACAAACTTACAATAGATCAGCCTCCAGTTAAGCGGGTTAAACATAGAAGACGACAAAGCGCACACATTTTGGTCAAATCAACCAAACTACAAATTACCCTAGATATATATCCGCATGACTGTGGAAGGGCTTGAAAGAGAGCAAACATTTGGTTGTGATCCTTTGGTCCCACAACCGGACACAGGAGACACTCTCACAGATATAGATACCAGCTTAAGAATTCAGGTTGCATGAACGCCTGTGAGATACTTTGAAAAGATCACACTACTGTTAGTTCTGAATATAGAGGATGAGAAAGCATATGACTATTGGATACTAGGGATAAGGGACTGAGTCTGCACATGACCATAGTAGGACCACAACAAACATGAATCTATGGTTGCGAGCCACAAATCCCACAACCCAACGAATCTATAGGTGAATCAGACATAGATGCTGGCCTACGTACATTAGTATTCAGATCTACTCCACTTCCATCTACCATCATCAAACAATTATCCTTGTTAGACATAGCAGCTAACAAAGCTAAGGAGTTTCGACTAGGCCAAAGAATCACCCATAGAGTCAATTATATTTACGATCTACCCTATGATCTTATCTAGAGGCATACATGAAACTATCCCAGGTCATTTTCCACGTATTCCACAACCCATAGACCGAATCACGCCAGAGCTCGATATTGATTGGAGCCTTCGAGCAATCATCCTTGTTGATCGATCTATCACACTATTTTAGGTTAGGAGGGCCTTCTTTTCCTTAGATTCACAATTTCCACTAGTGCGCGTCAAAGACATCATATTGCCTAACTAGTTTGTCTGCATCCCACACATATTCAATCCCCACCGGCTATCTCGGCATGACCTCGAGAGGTCGAGTGCGAGGAAAAGTTACTTGTAGATTCCCACGCTCACTTGTCACTTTTCCATCATACAAAATTGGTGAACCCGACGTGAAACTTTCTATTTTCTGGTCTGGAGTCAGATTTCTACTGGTTCTTTTAAATTAAAATGACCTTTTCATCTTTACTACCTCATCAGCTTTCACCATCACCTTCGGTCCTTCCCATTATTCTGCGGGTATTCATATACCCCCCGAATATGTCAGGATTCGATGCATATGGTAGGCATCTCTTAAGTCTTGAGGCATACTATGCTCAACTAAATAGACAATCATCTCCCTTGCTCTTGGTATGGGGTGATAACTACTCAACTAACCAGTTGTCAACACAAGCTCCAAGGGTCAGATATAGCTCATCTTTTCAAACAGAGGAGTTGGATCAGCTCGCTCAAGCACAACAAACAGAGCCTTCAGGCTCGAACAATATGACGTTCACAGGATAATCTGGTTCGTCTCCTCAGATACTACTTAGACCACAAATTACCAGACAATCAGACCCAAACCTAGGTTTAGGTGATGAACATTCAGTACGTTATGTCAGGAATGAACAACTCTCTTGGAGTATGTACCCACCTATATGGAATTTACAAACACAACCCGAGTTTTCTTTTCAAGGAAATACCTTCATGCCACTACATATAGGAAATGCCCTACGGGAAACTTGGCAGAGAAGTGATCAATTCATAGTAGGATATCACATGCCTATACAACACCACGATATACAACAAATGCCACTAAGGAAAAATACAGTGACTTCACCAAATGAAGTCATTTCAACGTTAGTAGAAAAAGTGAGGGGGTTAGAACTTGCTCAGGAAAATCACCATTCTCAACTTATGCAGGCAGGAAACTCTAATCCTTGCCAAATAGACCTCCTCACAGGAATAGGTACGTTAGGCATGACCCCTCAGTATTCACAACAAATGCTCACTAGAACCGTCATTTTGAACACTATTTTGACACCTCCTGGTCTAGTACAAAATAATCCATTCGTGGATAATACCCCTTCATACTTAAACATGTACTACAAATCACCACAAGGGGATATGTTCTCCTCTCCCAGCATGGTTCCTCAAGCACAGAGGTTTCCTTATGCCCTCGCCAATGCGTATGCTATGCCATATCAACAACCCATTCCACCTCCACTCCCTCAACAGGCACCATCAATGGTCGAAACTTATGCGATAGGGACATATTCAGAATACTTGAAAGAGCCCATAGATTTCTCCATACGAAGCGTCATGCTTCCAAGACCCCTTCCTGATTTTCCCAAGTACAAAGGTGAGGGAGATCCGAATGCACATATTAAGGCTTACGCTACAGCCATTCGAGAATTACTCCCTTGGGATGGGGTTATTGCTAAAATATTTCCCATAACCTTGGAATGTATCGCTCTCGATTGGTATTATAGAATACCTGAGGCTTCCATCCATTCATTCAAGTAACTCGTTTCAGAGTTCATCAAGGCATTTGACATGAACAAACTATTAAGAATAGGAATTAGGGATTTCTTGCACATTAAGCAGGAACATAATGAATTTGTCACCCATTTCATCCAGAGGTGGCGTACAGTTCTTTATTCTTCGGCAAGTGCTCCGAATATGGATCAGATGGAACTATGTGATTTATTCCTTCATTCTCTCAGAAGAGAAGTGAAGGAAGAAGTCTAAAAGTTCCCACTAAGAACTTACAATGAAGTACTTGAGAGTGCTCTCCAAATAGATCAAGTGGCAATTGATAGTGGTCACAAAACATATGGAGAAAATGGGAGGTTAATCACCTCCAACCAAAACACTACAACTTATCCTACTACCACGAATGTCAATCAAGGACCTAAAATCCTTAATAAAAATCGTGGAGTGACAATAGATGGAGTAACTAATCAGGCTAGAAAGATAAATATTGTGAATACTCCACCACAAATAAACAACCAACGAAACAACAACTTTACTCCAACAATCAATACAGTGTATTTTAATCACCCACAACCACAACAACAACAACAATGGCGAAGCCCTACACGGGGTCCAAACCAAAATTCAATTGGGTATCAAAACTAGAATTCAAACCAAAAACAACAAACGTAAAACTTTAATCCTAATAGGCAACAGTTTGATCAGATTTTTAGGCCACAATATACACCAAACCAATAAACTAGGAATTACAATCCTAACTCGTATTGTGGTTTTCACAAAATCCGAGGCCATGACACTAGAAAGTGTTGTGACTACAATAAATTCATGCAACGTTTGCCAGAGGAACAAAGACAACTTTTTATAGATATGTTCTTGGCGGATCCTACGTCACCAGCACCAAATACTTTTACAGGGGTAGTTTCCCCTCAAAATGCACCCCTCTAGATCTTCAATGATCCACTCGCAAATCACAACAATAACAAGTTAAATCCAAACAAGATAAACAAGGGTGTTTACAGGAAACAATGATCATGAAGCCTCAACTTCACTGAATCCATTAGTTACACCACAATTAGGAAGTCAGCAACGACCTAAGATAGTCAGTTTAGTGGACTTAGATGCTGAACTACCCGTAGAAGCTGTAACAAGGACACGAGAGTATTCCTCTTAGCTAAGTCCAAGCCACCCATTAGAAACAGACAATATCCAACAAGTATTGATAAAACCCGTGGGTGCTTATGACTTAATTAATGATCTAACGAAAACCTTCTCGTACATCTCCTTTTTGGATTTATTGAAGAACTCCCCTGCTCACAGGGCTTCTCTTTTAGAAGCATTGGGTTTAGGTCATCTAATTAACATCACTCCACCTCCCGAAACACAGGTGAACCATATAGACTTTGATATCCACCCTCTAGGGCAGCCGGATAGGGACACTGAATTCATATTCAAAATAAACAAAATGCCAACAGACGCTGAGATTGCACACCGAGGTGATCCAGCCTTACACTTGAAAGTGTTGGTTAATAACAATTATGTGAAATGTGTGATTTTTGACGATGGGGCAGTGGTTAACATAGTCCCCTTCTCTTTCCTTCAAAAGCTAGGGTATGGAGAAACAAATTGTTCCACAACTCGAAATACGCTAAGAGGTTATGATAGTCTTAAAGCCACCTCGATTGGAACTATAATACTACCGGTCACCTTAGGAACCAAAACAATCCTGACTGATTTTTATATTATAGATCGAGAAACTAACTATAATATGATCCTCGGCCGACCATGGATACACCGTATGAAGGCAATCCCTTCTACGTTATTTCAAGAAGTAAGGTTTTTACACTTAGGAAAGATATTTGTAGCCAAAGGTGATCCAAAACCATTCAATATACACCTAGCTGACTTAAAGAGAAGACCAGGTGTACAATCAAAGTTTGAACTCCCAACAAACCAACTTAATAAACCCACTGACATGAAACTAGAAGAAAAGTTGGTGCCTACAACAGATCTTGAAACTATGAGCCTAGCCAAGACAATCCCAGCCCGCAAATATGAGGTTAAGATTGTAGAAACAGTATCATTAGGAACTACTACAAAAATTGTTGAATTGCTAGAACAGGATCTACCAATGTTCCTACCATTTGATTCTGTAGGCATGGGATACACCCTAGGTGTTGGTTCTCTTCCAGAAGTGGATCTCTGCATGATAGAGGTAGAGGATATTAACACAACAAATATCCCAACACCCATATTCCCAGCTAAGTATTGGACTCTCCATTTCAATGGAGCTAGATGTAGTTACGGAGCTGGGGCAAGAGTAATCCTTACTTCTCTCGAGGGAAAAGTCCTACCATTTTCCTTTAAACTAAAATTTGAATGCACAAACAACGGCACTGAGTACGAAGCCCTCCTCTTTAGCCTCATCTTAGCTAAGAGAATCGGTGTTGATAACATCAGAGTGTTAGGAGACTCGCAGTTGGTAGCAAACCAAGTTGCTGAGATGTATGAAACCAGAGCCGAGCACTTACTACTCTACAAAATAGCTGTACTGAATTTAAGCAAGGAGTTTGACTTCATATCAATTGAAGCAATCCCATGAGAACAAAATCTTCTTGCCAATTCAATAGCAACCTCAAAATTGTGCTTTACTCCAAATAGTAAGTTAGAGGACACTCATTTCATGGTATCCCTTCATACTGAACCACTGATAAAAATAATGTCAAATCCTCTTTTAAATGGAAATGAGAACAAATCTAATATCCTAAACCACATTGATAGTGATATAATCACTCTTGATTACTTAAACACCTATGCGGCGTTACATCTCGCCCATCACATAATATATTTGTCTTTAATCCCACATTCATCGTATTACTTTGAGAATCTTGTGACAAAACTTCCCCCACAAAAGGAACTTAGCATATACACAATCAAGAACAGAGATGATCTGGAACTACCTCTAGCCCCGCCTGAGTTTGAAGAAGGTAACACTTCTTTAATCGAAGAAACAATTGATATTAACATCATAACGGAAGATGAACCAAGAATATTGAAGTTAGGATCCTCGTTAACTCCATTATAAGTAGAAATACACACTTGGATCCTCAAGGAACATCAGAAGGCTTTTGCATTTAATTATAAAGAAATGACAGGGGTTGCACCACACATTGCGGTGTATAACCTCGTCACTAAATCAGATGAAAAATCGATTAAATAAAAATCAAGACCAATGAAACCCAAGGTAGCCCTAATGGTGAAAGAGGAGGTAATGAAACTCCTCCAAGTAGGGTTCATCAAACCAGTCGATTACTCTCAGTGGGTATCTAATATCGTTCCGGTTCTCAAAAAGAATGGAAAGATACGCATCTGTGTAGACTTCCGAGACATTAACGAGGCATGTCCTAAAGACGGCTTTCCATTACCATCTATAGATGTCATTGTTGACGCAACAGCTAGATTTGAGATTTTATCTCTCATGGATGGATTCTCGGGATACAATCAAATCAGAATATCTGAACAAGATCAAGCTAAAACCACGTTTATAACTCCTTGGGGAACCTATTTCTATGTTGTTATGCCATTCAAACTCAAGAACGCTGGCGCTACATACCAGCGGGCTATGACGTATATATTTCATGATCTTATTCATAAAATTGTGGAATCCTACATAGATGAATTGTTGGCCAAGGGCAAGAAGCGTTGTGACCATCCGGAGGTGCTTCACGTCATTCTTTCACGTTTGATAGAAAACGGAGTCATGCTAAATCCAGAAAAGTGTGTCTTCAGTGTGACAGGAGGGAAGCTCCTAGGTTACATTATATCATCATGTGGGATCGATGTTGACCCAACCAAAATTAAAGCTGTTCTCGAAATGGTCCCACCCTCAGATGAATGTGGAATCAGGTCATTTCTCAGAAAACTTGGTATAATCCGGAGATTCATCCTAGACTTAATTTTTTCCATTCATCCAATCAACAATCTACTCAAAAAAGATTATAGCATTGATTGGACCAATGACTGCAATGAAGCTTTCGACGTAGTTAAGCATTTCTTGTTATCACCACCTACGCTAATGCCACCTAAGACAGATCACCCGTTAATTTTATATTTGTGAGCCACCAATGTCTCGCTAGCCTATATGCTGGCTCAAGAAGACGATGACAAGAGAGAACATGCGATCTATTTCATTATCCAAACATTTCTCGACTATGAAACACGTTATACATAGGAAGAACGAGAATGCCTTTCCATAGTCTTTACAACCAAATGCTTAAGACATTACATGCTAAATCAAGAAACAAAGGTCATTGTAAAGATAGAGCATTTACGAACTTTCCTCACACAAGGGTCCTTGTCTAAAAAGGCTGGATGCTTTATAACCTTAACATGGGTGAATTTGAATTATCATTCATGAATCAGAAGTCTGTTAAAGGACAAATCATCGTGGATTGGTTAGCTGATAATCCGTTAGATGGAGGCGATCTAGTAGATCTGGACTTTCCCGATGAGTGCATATACTACATTGAAACCTGACCTTCTATCTCTGAGTGTCCTTGGTACACTGATATTATTAATCATATCATGGACCATACATATCTAGAAGGTGCTACACCACAATGAAAAAGGTGTTTATGCATTATCATAGCTAAATACGTCATCATAGAACAAGTGCTCTATCGAAAATCATCCGATGAGATGCTTTTAATATGTGTCGACACAGAAGAATCCAAGAAGATTATCCACGAATCTCATAGTGGAATGTGTGGAGGCCACTTTGGTGGCCATGCCACCACGCAAAAAATACATCGAATGGGATATTTCTGGCCTACTCTAGAACACGACGCAGTAGAGTTTGTACGAAGGTGTCATAAGTGCCAAGAATTCTCCCATGAGATTCACATGCCAGCACAAGCTCTACAACCAATTGCTACTCCATGGCCCTTTTCTACATGGGGGCTAGATTTAATATGGAAATTCTCCCCCTCATCTATAGATGGCCATAATTTCATAATCACAGCCACCGAATATTTTACCAAGTGGGTAGAGGCTATGCCTCTTACTACTGTGTCGGGTTCTGTAATCGCCAAGTTCATTCTAAACCAAATAATTTTTAGGTATGGTGTCCCACAAATCATTATCTCAGATAATGGGACTTCTTTTAAGAATGAAGAAGTTCACGAATTGTGTAATAAATTTAAAATAAGCCATCATACAGCCTCATTGTATTACCCTCAAGCCAATGGATAGGCTGAGGTGACAAACAAAACATTAAAATCCATTCTCCTTAAAACGGTGAAAGAAGACAAACGAGATTGGAATTTGAAGTTATATCCTGCCTTATGGGCCCACCGAACCTCAATAAGAACACCAACAGGAGCCATTCCTTTTTCACTGGTATTCGGGGTAGAAGCAGTTCTCCCACTCAAGGTTGAAATACCCAGTATCCGTATCTCATTACAAGGGATTCTAGATGAATACGCTTACAGAGAAGCACGTCTCTCCCTACTAGAAAGCCTAGATGAAGCTAGGATAGATGCTGAACAGTGGCATAGAGTCTATGCTAACTGAATGTGCTGGCGATCTAACAAGAAAGTCTATGAACGTGACATATATGAAGGTGATCTAGTTCTAAGGCTAGACAATTGGATTGACAAAAATACTGGCGAAGGAAGGAAGTTCTGGCCCAAATGGTTGGGCCCATACCGAGTCATGAAGGACTATGGAAATGGTGCATATCTCCTATGTACACTAGAAGGTGAGGAATTTGGTGAAACAGTCAATTCCCTACACCTCAAATGATTCTATGTGTAAGCAACTAGTACTACTTGTATAGTTATATCTACATTGCATCCTCATATAGTTAGGATCATTTTGTCCACTTGTTTCATACAAATTTGTGATCAAGGAATTTATTCTCAAAGGAATTCATTACAAACTCATGATGTTGTTGGCATAAACACTCTAATCATACTTCTCTATTTCCATGATATCATCAACTATTTCGGAATCATTTCATCAAACAAAGTTAGATATGACAAGGTCTTAACGGTAACCATACCAAGATCTGCAGGTTTGTTCTCACTTTTGGTTTCTTCTTATGATAGGTGTCTTGCCTATGGTCTGTTCTAGAAGCTTCATTGTGTCACATCTATCCCATACGTATATCTCTTTGGAAATAAGAGTATGCTGACATTTTACTCAAGTAAACAAGTCAAATATAAATCAAACAAAAAATTTTAAATTTACACATTTCCTTGCCCCACCAACCTTTGGTGATGAGCTTCCATCTCTTACTAGTGACGTAGGGTTGGGAAAGGATGGAAATGCCCTTACTCACCTATGCCTTGCCTGTGGTGATAAACCCATGCTTCTTACTAGTAGCATGGGGCAAGGTGTAGGGGGTCCTCTTAAAAAACCAACATGAAAGGTCATAAACAAACAATTAAAATCTTGAAGTCTTGAGTCAAAAAAAAATGAATCGGATGTTCAAAATTCCAAGAGAATTAAAAATCCTAAAAACCCAGATTTTGTCTACCATGTGGCCATTTACGAATCTAAGTCTAGATAAACCGCAAAGCAAGTTACATCCCAAACTATGGAGTCACTCGAGTGGGGTAGGCTTGTAGCATCCTAATTTGGTTCCACCAAGGCTTTGTCTATCTTTCATCACTATCATTTCAACACATTTCATAACTTGCGCCCTTTCCATCTCTCGGTGATGAGCCCTCGCATCTTACTAGTTGCATGGGGTTGGGAGTGGGGCAAGTATATCTACTCATCATACCAGCTTATCTTCACCACTTTGCCAAAATAAATATGAAGTATCCAAAATTGCTTACAGAATCTAAGATTCAAAATCACATTATATCTACATTATCATATATCAGCATCATGAAATACAAAAAGAAAGTAAACATTTGTATCACTTGTTCTCCATTGCATACATTCTAAAAAGCATATAATCATAACATCATAGTTCACATAATGGAATGGAAACAAAATCATAGATGCCAAGGGTTTGATCCAAAAAGAATATATATATATATATATATATATATATAAATGATCAAAATTCCTGTACAATTCATCATGTGCTAAGCATGGTCAAGACGCTCAAAGAGCCCGGGAAGTATACAAAAATATCATACAAAAATATAGAGAGCCAAGTGGCTTCTCAATCCCTATGAGACCCCTCTGAAGGTGCACGGCCATGCCTAGGACTCCGGCTATGCCGGAACTCTGAGTGCACAGAGGGCTCAGGATCCCGAGGGGCAGCCGCAATCTCGCCACGAGAATGACTCCTCATCAGGAGCTCGGCTGTCCTATACCCCGCTAGCTCCATGCGGAGAGTCAATACCATCCTGGCCACATGCCAAACTGGGGTAAAGATGTCAGTATGTCTGCCAGCTGTTGAGGGATCCCCAACATCCACAGACAGCTCTGCATGGGTCCTCTCCATGGGGATCATTAGGGTATCAGTGCATACCCTGCGAATCAAGTCTCGCCACTCATCGACGGTCTCTGCAAACAAAGGAGAAAATGAATTAGAAATAAAACAAGAGATAAACAAAAGTGCAAACAAAAGGAGAGATGAAAATTAAAGCAATCCTAACTCAAAGCAAAAAAAATATAACTTACTCAGATCATTGGGCCTCAAGGATGGATCTCTAGGGTTAGCACCCGCCACAGATGCCGCCACTGACTGAGGTGCTCCCCCCGTGGCTGGAGCAATGTAGTGTCCTGTAATGGACTCATCCTCCCCACCATGGCCCTGGGAGAGTGGCTCCTCTGAAACTAGAGTAACTCTCTCTGTACTCTGCTCTGCCCTCTCTGCCTACATGATATCCTGAGTGTCATGCCACTCAGGATCACTGTCCTCCTTAGTCTCCTCCTCAGTCTCTCCCCCTGTGAACTCTTCGGACTCGGAGTCTATGTCAATGGGGTCATCGCTGCTGTAAGCGGGACCATAAACAATCTGAAGTAAGGGTTCCTGAGGGGCACCGACTCTCCCACGAGCACATACTACCCGCCTGGCTGCAATAGGAATGCCAGGAGTAACAACTATCCAATCCCAGCTTCTAGGACCCCCTCTGGCCTCTCGAACCGACCTATATACTGGCACTACCAGGGGAAGCATGCCCATGTAAGGTAGGCCAAACTACTGAGGAACTCAACCAAAGCGGTGTATCTCCACTCACCCTACTCTATCAATGAGCTGCCCTGTGGTGGAGCAGGAGATCAAAGTAAGAGCCTCCTCACCCCATAAGCCTGCCATGGTCTGATATTGTGTGGCCTCCATTTCATCGATGGTCAGAGAAGTAACTAGCTGATGAGGTGCTCTGAACACTGACATATCTGTCCATCTGGCTGCCCTCACAGCTCCGGGATCTGTCACCTCTACACCTCTGCCATAGGGGATGAATTGCTCATAAACCTAGCTCATAACTAGGGTAGGTGGCTCAAAGACTACCCCTGTAAATGGACTACCTTGTAAAAGTCATGGTAGGTAGTCCCAAGTATATCTACTCCCCAGGCATAGATCCGGCCATGTCCCTCAATCTATGCAATGATGGGGGACCAGCAATATAGTAGTGTGTCTCCTCCCTTGTCCCCAATCAATCTCGAGCCAAGGATCCTCATAATAGCCTAGTGAATCAAGGGGATGGGAAAACTAGGAATAGACAGAACTTTGACCCCCTTCTTCGAACCCATGGAGATGACTACATCTCCCATGTAAGAAGCCCACTGTGCTATCTAGGCTTGTAAACCTGCTGTCTTAAGGGTGAGTCGTCTCCCAATGATCGGGACCCCCAGGATACGGTAAACATCCTCCAGTGTGATGGTCCACTCACCTCGGACCCTTGGTAATCAGAAGGTGTTCTGATCAGCATCCTAGTAGGAAAATAAGTCACAGAGTATGTGACTAGATGGTGCAACATGTGGAACCTGCGATATACGTAGTATACCAGCCCTCTGAAGAGTATCCTGCTCATCCTGTGAAAGGGTGTCTAGCACCGTTGGGAGCCAGTCACACTCCCTCTCTTGGCTCCACCAAATGTACTCCTCTATCGCCTGCATACACCCAAAAACACACAAAAGAAATCAAGTTAGCATCCAAGTGACATTATACAAAACATGAAAACACATAGAAATGCTAAAAATGCAACAACAATCTCAAACAAGTGTTCTTTTGACATTCTGTGAAGAACCGCCACCCTGAGCAGAGTGGCGGTTTCACAACCGTCACCTTAAGGGAGGTGGTCTTGTAATCGCTGCCTTGAGGCCGGTGGTCATGTCCTGAAAACCCACGCGGGTTTTATAACTTAAAAAAGCCAAAAAACATGAAAAAGGACCATTTTAACTAAAAACAAAGCCTACCCAGTAGGCGCCCCCCCTAGATGGACCTTTTGAACCTAACATTTTCAAAAATAACCCCCCCACAAAAAATATTTTAGCATTTTAAAAGTTTGGAGGTAAAAATGATAAATTGAAGAAAACTAACCTGTGATCTCACGGGTTGATGATCTGCTCGTGGAGGCATGATCACTATCTTGTCACGAACGTTTTGACTCTACTCTCGTAAGAAACTGTCACCGTGGGTCCCAGAGCTCAGAATCAATCAAATCAACATGTGCAAATGAATAGGAAAATGGGCCCACTTTCATATATATATCAACCTAACTTGTTTTGAATGATTTTTTTTCACAGGTTTGGAGCGCCGACGGAGGTAAGTTCTTACCCCCGCATAGATGGTACATCCTCATTTCCCATTATTTTAGCGTTTATTTTCCGATCTATCTTGTCTATCTACACTTGAGTTCTCTTTTCATTTTGCATGGAGCGGGAATTTTGGATGGCGTTATTTCAACACAGAGACATATCAGGTATAACTTCCAACTTCCCATTTCAGGACCACCATACTTGGATCCACCATTTTACGCCTCTTCATGGATAAAATGCTTCTCCGAGGGGGCAATATGTACGTACCAAAAATTGTAAGGTACTGCACTACCTGAACAACGTGACACATGCCCCAATGATGATACAGATCTCCTCACAAGGTGTTCAGGATCCGAAAAATCTCTCCAAGTATGCATTATCATCCCGCATGCCCCGCTTAGCCCCCATGTGCTTTTTTTTCTCTTTTCACTTCTTTTCTTTGCCTTTTTCTCTTCAGTTGCGAAACCGCTGCCCTGCTTGGGCGGCGGTCTCGTGACTGCCGCCCTGGACAGGGCGGTGGTCTTGTAACCACCGCCCTGGTCAGGGCGACGGTCCTTCATGCATTTTCCAGAATGCTCTTTTAACATGACTCATGTAAATTTCAACATTTACCAGCTTTTTTCACCACCTTGGGCTTGCATTGATGATTCTGGCTCCCTAGAATAGTGTTTTGCCATTGTTTATAGTTTAAGAGATCAATTTGGTTTTTACCTTGGGTGAATGCAAATGCTATAAATAGTTGGCTTGTGCTCAATCAATGGCCCCTCAAATTTACCTCTGAATTTCTCATTACAGTAGATTAGTCTTTTATTTTGCTTAGAATTCTTAGTTTCATTCATGCCTGCCTAGTTAGTGTTGTTTTACTATTAGGAAGCCACATATCCATCTTGTGCAAGTGCTGTTGATATTTCATCCAATCCATTGGAGTAAGATAATCTATTTTTTAATAGGAAGCCATTAAATTTGTAGGTTTTTTTCTTCAAACAGGATAGTTTCAGGTTCTGGATGTTTTATGTTGCATGACTCGCAATAAATCCCGCTAGGAATTACATAAGCTAAGCTCTGTACTCTTGCGTTATCTCTCTCCTACTCACATTGTATTCAGTCTGTATCCTAAGCTGCCTTTGTCCCCATATCTACTTCTGTTGATGCTAGCATTACACACTTTTTTGGATCCACGTGAGCACAAAGGAGCGCGGATATCACATTGAGGGGACAAAATCACACGCACCATCGGATTCACCACTATTCTGCAGAATCCAGGTTCTAGCTTTCAAAGTTCTAATTAGAAGCATATCAAATAGAATAGCCAATCATTTTATTTCAGTCAATTTTACTTTCGATATTGCCAGGGAAGCTATGGGGATTGATAGTTTCTGAGAAACTATGATTCATTCCTCACTTCTGAGGTAGGATCAAGAGTCTTTCAACTACATTAGATCAGTTATTTCTTTGCTTAGAATAGATTTACAACTACACAGGCAAGTAGCTATACTCGGTTACTTTGTTTGTTTTAAATTCGTCATTAGATTAATTGTCAATTTCTAGATATATTAAAATAGCTGCTCCATCAAATTCATCAGAAAAATACAAAAATATAGAAGTCATATATGTTATAGATATACTTCGCATAGTTAATTTTACTTTACTGCATTTAGTTTGCATTGTTTCTTTTTATGACAATCACGGGATCTAGAGGCCCCAGAGAATACGTATTCGAGCCAATCATGCCCCAACCCAATCTCATCATAGCAATAATTGATATAGATCATAATCTTAGAATCTAAATCTTTGGAACAATGAAAAACTTACAACATATCAGCCTCCAGTTAAATAGGTTAAACATAGAAGATGACAAAGTGCACACGTTTTGGTCAAATCAACCAAACTACAGATTACCCTAGATATATATCCGCATGATTGTGGAAGGGCTTGAAAGAGAGAAAACATTCGGTTGTGATCCTTTGGTCCTAAAACTGGACGCAGGAGACACTCTCACAGATATAGATACCAGCTTAAGAATTCAGGTTGCACAAACACCTGTGAGATACTATGAAAAGATCACACAACTGTTAATTGTGAATATTGAGGATGAGAAAGCATATGACTATTGGATACTAGGGATTAGGGACTGAGTCCACACATGACCATAGTAGGACCACAAAAAACACAAATCTATGGTTGTGACCCATAAATCCCACAGCCCAACGAATCTATAGGTGAATCAGGCATAGATGCTGGCCTATGTACATTAGTATTCAGATCTACTCCACTTCCATCTACCATCATCGAACAATTATCCTTGTTAGACATATCAGCTAATGAAGCTAAGGAGTTCTGGACTAGGCCAGAGAATCGCCCATAGAGTCAATTATATTTACCATCTACCCTATGACCTTATCTGGAGGCATACACGAAACTATCCCAGGTCATTTTCCACGTATTCCACAACCCATAGACCGAATCACGCCAGAGCTTGATATTGATTGGAGCCTTCAAGCAGTCATCCTTGTTGATCGATCTATCACACCAGTTTAGGTTAGGAGGGCCTTCTTTTCCTTAGATTCACAATTTCCACTAGTGCACGTCGAAGACATCAGATTGCCTAACTAGTTTTTCTGCATCCCACACATATTCAATCCCCACCGGCTATCTCGGCACAACCTCGGGGGGTCAGGTGTGAGGAAAATTTACTTGTGGATTCCCATGCTCACTTGTCACTTTTCCATCGTACATTCTCCTCTTAATTAATTTCATCAATGTAACAAATAATGGCCATCTTTGTGTGTCATTTAAATTCTCAAAGTAATTATCCCAAATTCCCCTAGCTTTTCTTCTTGCATTTCTTTCAAAAAATTTGTTAGACATTGGTTTTATAATTTTTTCATCAATTTTAATTAAGTGAATTGGTTTTCTTCACAAAATGGAAGGAGGTGTTCTTAGAGGTGAAGATTCATTAACAAGGTTACTTTCTTCATTCAGTATTTCCATACAAATTTTAGGATTAACATTTGAATTCTCAAGTAAAGGTTCAACATTTAGATTCATATCAATTTCTTCATCCATACCAACATTATCATTCAATTCAATATCAATATTCATTGAAAAAATATTATTCTCTACATTTTCATTATGTATTTCATCCTCATTTTCTAAAACATTAGGTATATTTGATATAGCAGATGTACCTTGCCATGCATGAAGTTTTTGCATCCTCTTCACTTTCTTTATTCTCATCTCTTCCATTGATTCAATGTTTTATTATTGACTTTATTTTTTATCCTTATGTTTTCTTTTGTCACCCATGATTGCAAAAATATATATAGTGGGGTAGGGGACAAGATGAACTACTCAAAATTCACAAAGAATGTATAGGAATATGTAAACTAGATAGAAAAGGATAGAAATCCTATGAAAGAGGTGAAAAGGACGTTGGGGGCCCATAAAATATGTAAAGATCATAACGCATATGTGTTATGCTATTCCCCTTTTCCAAGGCATGCCTCTAGGCTTGGATCTAGTTTAGATCCCAAGGCCAGAGGCATAGACTTGCAAAAACACAACAAACAACATGTTTTTGTATAAAAATGCTAAAATTCATATTCTGCCATGATAAATCAAATTAAAATGATTGATTCATTTAATAAAATATGACTACGTCATAGAGAAAACTTTCTTCTTTATAAAAATATGATTTTTTAAATTTTATGACTAATATAAGGTTTCCATATTATTTATTTTCTAACTATGCCTTTTTGTAGATATTTCTTGAAGTTTAAACATGTCTATGTTTCATTGTGTGTATTTTTTTGGCTCATCTACATTGAAAAAAAAAAATACTAGCCCAAACTAGGCCTAATTCTATACATATTAAAAAAAAAATCTAATTTTCGATATTTTTGAGCTAGCTTTATGGGCATGGTCGGAGCTCCGTTATTTTTCAAATGTAAAAATTGTGTACTAGAAAAATCATTAAAAAAATTTGCTAAAAAATCTAGAAAAACCTGGAGCCCATACTAGATGCTCCTAGCTATCTTTCTACCAAAGGGTTTTCAAAAATACTAAATAGTGCTAAAAAATGGTGGGGGGCACAAAAGACACTCTACTATGTTTTTTTAACAAAAAACAGAAGCACATGTTGGTATTTTAGTTATTTGAACCACTTAAACTTAACCATTTTCAATAAAATTTAGTAGCTTAGAAACTAGACTCAAAATTCTACGATTCATGTTCTGACAACATCTTCCAATTTTGAGTGTAACTATTTCAAATAACTCGTACAAGTTGAATGTTTTGAGTGGATGTTTTTTTTTTGAAAAATAAAAATGTAGGTGCAGTTATCCATGTAGGGATGTGTAGGGTAGGTGGGAGGTGAGGTGTAGGAATATTAAATTCCTAGAAAATGTTAATGAAGGATTAAAATAGGACAATACAATATAATAATGGAATAAAAGGGATTAATGATAAGATGTGATATAATGATGGATTAAAAGGATGAATAATCGAAATATGGAATATTAGATAAATTTTAAAGGATGATAAAGGGGAAAATGATAAAATGGATGAATAATAATAATTAATCTTACGATTAATTATTACATAGATTAGTCATAATTAAGCATGTTGACATTTTAAATGTCTACATTTTCCTATATTTGAATGATTATTGTGTAGCAATGACCATTCAAAGAAAAAAAAGAAAAGATGTTAAGATGGTGATATGATTCCCCTTGAGAGGTTACACAAGGAAGGAATGATTCGGGTAACCTCTCGAAAAGAGGAGAGACCCAAGTTAGTAGATGAGAGGATGAGAAGATTAAGGATTCAAAGGAGTAGGATTAGAGGATTAGAAGGTAGGAGATAGGGTTATAAGAGTAGGATATTAGAAGATGGGGAGATAGGAAATTATAGGATTAGAAGATGAGGATTTAGAGGATAAGGATTAGAGGATTAGAAGATGAGGTGTTTAGGATTAAAATATTTGAGGATTAGAAGATAGGAGAGAGGATTAGAGGAGTATGAGAGAATATTTAATTATTTAGAGGAAGAGGATTAGAGGATTAGAAGATTTGATCATTTAAAGAATGAGGATTAGAAGATAGGATATTAGAGGATGCCCCAGTCCACGATGTATGACAAGGGTGAAGATTTAGAATGTTGGATTAGAGTATTCCCTAGTCAAGGGTTTTGATGTTGAGGATTTTAGATTTGAGGATGTTAGATTTGAAGATGTTAGATTTTGAGATTCCCTAGTTAAGGGGGTAGGATTTGAAGATTTGAGGAGGTTGGATGTTGAGATTCCCTAGTTAAGGGGGTAGGATTTGAAGAGTTAAGAATTTATGGATGAGAGAATAAAGATTGGTTTTAGGATCCATTTTGATGATAGGAAATTGATGAGGAGAGGATTGGAGTGATGATTGATGAAGTGATGAGAAATAATGTTCAATTTTTATTGATAAGAGGATGTTAGAAGATGCCCTAGCCAAGGGGTGAGGATTTTGGATGTTGGATGCGACATGACAAGATTTTGATGTGGATATTGATTGATAAAGGATTGATTGAATAGGGGGATGAGGAGGTTAGATAATTAGTTAGATGAGGATGATGATTAGGTGTGGATGGTGATAAGGCTAAAAGATGATGATAGAAGGAGGTGTGTTACCATAAAGTTCCCACTTTTATCATCATTAGTAATTGTGATTAATGATATGGCATAAATCAAGATGCATTAATGTATAAAGACCGTGATGATGATATTTCCAAATGCCCATGTCCTCGTATCATTGGAAAAATAATAATAAAAAAGATGGTCCTCATATCATTGGATAGTGAAAAATAAAAAGAAACAAAATGGGCCTCATATCATTGGTTGAAATGTAAATGTAGACAAGAAAGCAAATACACAAACAAAAGCACACACATTGCATTTTTGTATTTTTTTTGGATTTTTTGAATGTTTTGATTTTTTAGATTTTTGGATTTTGGATGTTTAAATTATTTGATGTTGGATGTTGTGATTTTGGATTTTGGTGGGGGGATGGTTGAGATTAGGTAAGATGAGAGGATTCAGGATGGGGTAGCTCATGCGGGGATAGGAAGGGATATAAGGTGGGATGTGATTTTCTCCTATAAGTCCTAAAGTGTGTTTGGGTAGGATGAAAGAGAAGTATTAAGGGAAATTGGATAGAGTGGATAGGATAGGGATTGATTGAGAGGTTATGATTGGATGGGATGTGGAATGGGAGATAGATATTTAGGATAAGGGATGTGGTATATGATAAGATGGGGGATATAGAAGGTGATAAGATATGCTCCCAAGTATGGGGGATAGATTGAGCAATAGGTGTGGTGTGCCCCTAAGTGTAAAGTAGTTTAGCCCATATGGATGGATGAATGGATTCATTTTTCCCCTAGGTGTAGGGTAGGATGAGAAGTGAGGGGTATATAAAATGGATGATGCCCCCTGCAAATAAAAGTCCTACCATTTTCCTTTAAACTAAATTTCGAATGCACAAACAACGGTGCTGAGTACGAAGCCCTCCTCCTTGGCCTCATCTTAGCTAAGAGAATCAATGTTAATAACATCAGAGTGTTAGGAGACTCACAATTGGTAGCAAACCAATTCTCTGAGGTGTATAAAACCAGAAGCTGAGCACTTACAGCTCTACAAAGCAGTTGTATTGAATTTAAGCAAGGAGTTTGACTTCATATCAATTGAAGCAATCCCGTGAGAAAAAAATCTTCTCGCCGATTCAATAGCAACCTCAACATCACGCTTTACTCCAAATAGTAAGTTGGAGGATACCCGTTTCATGGTATCCCTTCGTACTAGAACCACTGATAAAAACAATGTCAAATCCTCTTTTAAATAGAAATGAAAACAAATCTACTATCCTAGACCACATTGATAGTGATACAATCACTCTTGATTTCTTAAACGCCTATGCAGCGTTACATCTCACCCATCACGTGGTAGATTTATCCCTCATCCCACATTCATCTTCTTACTTCGGGAATCCCATGACAGAACTTCCCCCACAAAAGGAACTTAGCATATACACAGTCGAGAATAGAGATGATCTGGAACTACCTCCAGCCCCGCCTGAGTTTGAAGAAGGTAACGCTTCTTTAATCGAAGAAACAATTGATATTAACATCGGAACGGAAGATGAACCAAGGATATTGAAGTTAGGATCCTCGTTAACTCCATCAGAAGTAGAAATACACACTCAGATCCTCAAGGAACATCAGAAGGCTTTTGCATTTAATTATAAAGAAATGACAGGGGTTGCACCACACATTGCAGTGCACAACCTCGTCACTAAATCAGATGCAAAACCGATTAAACAAAAATCGAGACCAATGAAACCCAAGGTAGCTCTCATGGTGAAAGAGGAGGTAATGAAACTCCTCCAAGTAGGATTCATCAAACCAGTCGATTACTCTCAGTGGGTATCTAATATCGTTCTGGTTCTCAAAAAGAATGGAAAGATACGCATCTGCATAGACTTCCGAGACATTAACAAGGCATGTCCTAAAGACGACTTCCCATTACCATCCATAGATGTCATTGTTGATGCAACAGCTAGATTTGAGCTTTTATCTCTCATGGATGGATTCCGGGATACAATCAAATCAGAATATCCGAACAAGATCAAGCTAAAACCACGTTTATAACTCCTTGGGGAACCTATTGCTATGTTGTTATGCCATTCGGTCTCAAGAACGCTGGCGCTACATACCAGCGGGCTATGACGTATATATTTCATGATCTTATTCATAAAATTGTGGAATCCTACGTAGATGACTTGTTGGCCAAGGCCAAGAAGCGTTGTGACCATCCGGAAGTGCTTCGTGTCATTCTTTCACGTCTAATAGAATACGGAGTCACGCTAAATCCAGAAAAATGCGTCTTTGGTGTAACAGGGGGGAAGCTCCTAGGTTACATTATATCGTCACGCGGGATTGATGTTGACCCAACCAAAATTAAGGCTGTTCTCAAAATGGTGCCACCTTCGGATGAATCTGGAATCAGGTCATTTCTCAGAAAACTTGGTGCAATCCAAAGATTCATCCCGGACTTAAGCTTTGCCATTCATCCAATCAACAATTTACTCAAGAAAGATTATAGCATTGATTGGACCGAAGACTGCAATGAAGCTTTCAACGCAGTTAAGCGTTTCTTGTTATCACCACCTACGCTAATGCCACCTAAGCCAGGATCACCCGTTAATTTTATATTCGCGAGCCACCAATGTCTCGCTAGCCTGTATGCTGGCTCAAGAAGACGATGACAAGAGAGAACGTGTGATCTATTTCATTAGCCAGACATTGCTCGACTATGAAACACGCTATACACAAGCAGAACGAGAATGCCTCGCCATAGTCTTTGCAACCAAACGCTTAAGACATTACATGTTAAATCAAGAAACAAAGGTCATTGTAAAGACAGAGCATTTACAAACTTTCCTCACGCAAGGGTCCTTGTCTAAAAAGGCTGGACGCTTTATAACCTTAATGGGTGAATTTGAATTAACATTCGTAAATCAAAAGTCTGTTAAAGGACAAATCATCATGGATTGGTTAGCTGATAATCCATTAGACGGAGGTGATCTAGTAGATCTGGACTTTCCCGATGAATGCATATACTACATCGAAACCAGACCTTCTATCTCTTAGTGTCCTTGGTATACTGATATTATTAATTATATCATGGACCATACATATCCAGAAGGTGCCACACAAAGAAGGTGGTTACGCATTATTGTAGCCAAATACGTCGTTATAGAGCAAGTGCTCTATCGAAAAGCATTCGATGGAATGCTTCTAAGATGTGTCGACATAGAAGAATCCAAGAAGATTCTCCACGAATCTCACAGTGGAATGTGTGGAGGCCACTTCGGTGGCCATGCCACCACTCGTAAAATACATCGAATGGGCTATTTCTGGCCTACTCTAGAACACGACGCAGTAGAGTTTGTACGAAGGTGTCATAAGTGCCAAGAATTCTCCCATGAGATTCACATGCCGGCACAAGCTCTACAACCAATCGCTACTCCATGGCCCTTTTCTACGTGGGGCCTAGATTTAATAGGGAAATTCTCTCCCTCATCTACAGACGGCCATAATTTCATAATCACGGCCACCGAATATTTTACCAAGTGGGTAGAGGCTATGCCTCTTACTACTGTGCCGGGTTCTGTAATCGCCAAGTTCATTTTGAACCAAATCATTTGCAGGTACGGTGTCCCGCAAATCATTATCTCAGATAATGGGACTTCTTTTAAGAATGACGAAGTTCACGAATTGTGCAATAAATTTAAAATAAGCCATCATACGGCCTCCTTGTATTACCCTCAAGCCAATGGACAGGCTGAGGCGACAAACAAAACATTAAAATCCATTCTCCTTAAAACGGTGAAAGAAAACAAACGAGATTGGCATTTGAAGTTATATCCGGCCTTATGGGCCCACCGAACCTCAATAAGAACACCAACAGGAGCCACTCCTTTTTCACTGGTATTCGGGGCAGAAGCAGTTCTCCCACTTGAGGTTGAAATACCCAGTCTCCGTATCTCATTACAAGGGATTCTAGATGAAGACGCTTACAGAGAAGCACGTCTCTCCCAACTAGAAAGCCTAGATGAAGCTAGGATAGATGTTGAACAGTGGCACAGAGTCTATGCTGACCGAATGTGCCGGCAGTATAACAAGAAAGTCTATGAATGTGACATATATGAAGGTGATCTAGTTCTAAGGCTAGACAGCCGGATCGACAAAAAGACCGGCGAAGGAAGGAAGTTCTGGCCCAAATGGTTGGGCCCATACCGAGTCATGAAGGACTATGGAAATGGTGCATATCTCCTATGTACGCTGGAAGGTGAGGAATTTGGTGAAACAGTCAATTCCCTACACCTCAAACGATTCTACGCATAAGCAACTAGTACTACTTGTATAGTTATATCTACATTGCATCTTCATATAGTTAGGATCATTTTGTCCGCTTGTTTCGTACAAATTTGTGATCAAGGAATTTATTCTCAAAGCAATTCATTACAAACTCATGATGTTGTTGGCATAAACACTCTAATCATACTTCTCTATTTCCATGATATCATCAAACTATTTCGGAATCATTTCATCAAATAAAGCTAGATATGACAAGGTCTTAACGGTAACCATACCAAGATCTGCAGGTTTGTTCTCACTTTTGGTTTCTTCTTAGGATAGGTGTCTTGCCTATGGTCTGTTCTAGAAGCTTCATTGTGTCACATCTATCCCGTATGTATATCTCTTTGGAAATAAGAACACACTGACATTTTGCTCAAGTAAACAAGTCAAATATAAATCAAACAGAAAATTTTAAATTTACACATTTCCTTGCCCCACCAACCTTCGGTGATGAGCTTGCATCTCTTACTAGTGACGTAGGGTTGGGAAAGGATGGAAATGCCCTTACTCGCCTATGCCTTGCCTATGGTGATAAACCCACGCTTCTTACTAGTAGCATGGGGCAAGGTGTAGGGGGTCCTCTTGACAAACAAACGTAAAAGGTCATAAACAAACAATTCAAATCTTGAAGTCTTGAGTCAAAAACAAATGAATCGGATGTCCAAAATTCCAAGAGAATTAAAAATCCTAAAACCCAGATTTTGTCTACCATGTGGCCATCTACGGATCTAAGTCTAGATAAACCGCAAAGCAAGTTGCATCCCAAAACTATGAAGTCACTCGAGTGGAGTAGGCTTGTAGCATCCTAATTTGGTTCCACCAAAGCTTTGTCTATCTTTCATCACTATCATTTCAACACATTTCATAACTTGTGCCCTTTCCAGCTCTCGGTGATGAGCCCTCGCATCTTACTAGTTGCGTGGGGTTAGGAGTGGGGCAAGTCTATCTACTCATCATACCGGCTTATCTTCACCACTTTGCCAAAACAAATATGAAGTATCCAAAATTGCTTACAGAAACTAAGATTCAAAATCACATTGTATCTACATTATCATATATCAGCATCATGAAATACAAAAAAGAAAGTAAACATTTGTATCATTTGTTCTCCATTGCATACATTCTAAAAAGCATATAAGCATAACATCATAGTTCACATGAGGAAATGGAAATGGAAGCAAAATCCATAGAATGCCAAAAGTCTGATCCAAAAGGAATATATATATAAATGATCAAAATTCCTGTACAATGCCATCATGCGCTAAGCATGGTCAAAACGCTCAAAGAGCCCGGGATATACAAAAATATCATACAAAAATCTAGGAGAGCCAAGTGGCTTCTCAATCCCTATGAGACCCCTCTGAAGGTGCACACCCATGCCTAGGACTCTGGCTACGCCGGCGCTCTGAGTGCACGGAGGGCTCAGGATCCCGAGGGGCAGCCGCAGTCTCGCCACGAGAATGACTCCTCATCAGGCGCTCGGCTGTCCTATACCCCGCTAGCTCCGTACGGAGAGTCGATACCATCCTGGCCACATGCCAGACAGGGGAAAAGATGTCAGTATGTCTACCAGCTGCTGAGGGCTCCCCAACATCCACAGACAGCTCTGCATGGGTCCTCTCCATGGGGATCATCAGGGTATCGGTGCATACCCTGCGAATCAAGTCTCGCCACTCATCGGTGGTCTCTGCAAACAAAGGAGAAAATGAATTAGAAATAAAACAAGAGATAAACACAAGTGTAAACAAAAGGAGAGATGGAAATTAAAGCAATCCTAACTCAAAGCAAAAAGGAAGATAACTTACTCGGATCACCGGGCCTCCAGGATGGATCTCTAGGGTCAGCACCTGCCACAGATGCCGCCGCTGACTGAGGTGCTCCCCCCATGGCTGGAGCGATGTAGCGTCCTACAACAGACTCATCCTCCCCACCATGGCCCTGGGAGAGTGGCTCCTCTGAAACCAGAGTCACTCTCTCTGCACTCTGCTCTGCCCTCTCTGCCTGCATGATATCCTGAGTGTCATGCCACTCAGGATCACTATCCTCCTCAGTCTCCTCCTCTGTCTCTCCCCCTGTGAACTCCTCAGACTCAGAGTCTATGTCGATGGGGTCATCGCTGCTATGGGCAGGACCCGCGGCAATCTGAAGTAAGGGTGCCTGAGGAGCACCGGCTCTCCCTCGGGCACGTACTACCCTCCTGGCTGCAATAGGAACGCCAGGTGTAACAACTGTCCAACCCCGGCCTCTAGGACCCCCTCTGGCCTCTCGAACTGACCTGTATACTGGCACTACCGGGGGAAGCATGCCCATGTAAGGTAGGCCAAACTGCTGAGGAACTCGGCCAAAGGGGTGTATCTCCACTCGCCCTACTCTGTCAATGAGCTGCCCTGTGGTGGAGCAGGAGATCAAAGTAAGAGCCTCCTCGCCCCATAAGCCTGCCATGGTCTGATATGGTGTGGCCTCCATGTCATCGGTGGTCAGAGAAGCAACTGGCTGATGAGGTGCTCTGAGCACCGACATATCTATCCATCTGGCTGCCCTCACAGCTCCGGGATCTGTCACCTCTACACCTCTGCCATAGGGGATGAAGTGCTCATAAACCCAACTCATAACCAGGGTCGGGTGGCTCAAAGACTGCCCCTGTAAATGGACTACCCTGTACAAGTCATGGTAGGTAGTCCCAAGTATATCTGCTCCCCAGGCGTAAATCCGGCCATGTCCCTCGATCTGTGCAATGATGGGGGACCAGCAATATAGTAGTGTGTCTCCTCCCTTGTCCCCGATCAATCTCGAGGCAAGGATCCCCATAATAGCCTGGCGAATCAAGGGGATGGGCAAACTAGGAATAGACCGAACTCTGACCCCCTTCTTCGAACCCGTGGAGATGACTGCATCTCCCATGTAAGAAGCCCACTGTGCTATCTGGGCCCGTGAACCTGCTGTCTCAAGGGTGAGTCATCTCCCGATGATCGGGACCCCCAGGATATGGTAAACATCCTCCAGTGTGATGGTCCACTCACCTCGGACCCCTGGTAATCGGAAGGTGTTCCGATCAGCATCCCAGTAGGAAAATAAGTCACAGAGTATGTGACTGGATGGTGCAACATGTGGAACCCGTGATATACGTAGTATACCAGCCCTCTGAAGAGTATCCTGCTCATCCTGTGAAAGGGCGTCTAACACTGCTGGGAGCCAGTCACACTCCCTCTCTCGGCTCCACCGAATGTACTCCTCTCTCGCCTGCATACACCCAAAAACACACAAAACAAAGCAAGTTAGCATCCAAGTGACATTAGAAAAATCATGAAAACACATAGAAATGCTAAAAATGCAAAAACAATCTCAAACAAGTGTTCTTTTGACATTCTGTGAAGAACCGCCGCCCTGAGCAGGGCGGCGGTCTTGTAACTGCCACCCTGAACAGGGCGGCGGTCGTGTAACCGCCACCCTGGGCAGGGTGGCGGTCGTGTCCCGAAAACCCACGCGGGTTTTATATCCTAAAAAGGCCAAAAAACACCAAAAAAGGACCATTTTAACTAAAACAAAGCCTACCCAGTAGGTGCCCCCCCTAGATGGACCTTTTGAACCTAACATTTTCAAAAATAACCCCCCCACGACAAAGATTTTAGCATTTTAAAAGTTTGGAGGTAAAAACAATAAATTGAGGAGAACTAACCTGTGATCTCGCGGGTCGATGATCTGCACGTGGAGGCATGATCGCTATCTTGTCACGAACATTTTGACTCTACTCTCGTAAGAAACCGTCACCGTGGGTCCCAGAGCTCAGAATCAATCAAATCAACACGCGCAAATGAATAGGAAAATGGGCCCACTTTCATATATATAGCAACCTGACTTGTTTTGAATGTTTTTTTTTTCACAGGTTTGGAGCGCCGACGGAGGTAAGTTCTTACCCCCGCACAAATGGTACGTCCTCATTTCCCATTATTTTAGCGTTTATTTTCTGATCTATCTTGTCTATCTGCACTTGAGTTCTCTTTTCATTTTGCAGGGAGCGGGAATTTTGGATGGCGTCATTTCAACACACGGACGTATCAGGTATAACTTCCAACTTCCCATTTCAGGACCGCCATACTCGGATCCACCGTTTTACGCCTCTTCATGGCTAAAACGCTTCTCCAAGGGGGCAATATGTACGTACCCAAAATTGTAAGGTACTGCACTGCTGGAACAACGTGACACATGCCCCAATGATGATACAGGTCTCCTCGCAAGGTGTTCGGGATCCGAAAATATCTCTCCAAGTATGCATTATCATCCCGCATGCCCCGCTTAGCCCCCACGTGCTTTGATTTTCTCTTTTCCCCTCTTTTCTTTGCCTTTTGCTCTTCAGTTACGAAACTGCCGCCCTGCCTGGGTGGCGGTCTCGTGACCGCCGCCCTGATCAGGGCGGCGGTCCTGTAACCGCCACCCTGCTCAGGGCGGCGGTCCTTTACGCATTTTCCAGAATGCTCTTTTAACACGACTCACGTAAATTTCAACATTTACCAGCTTTTTTTCACCGCCTTGGGCTTGCATTAATGATTCTGGTTCCCTGGAATAGTGTTTTTCCATTGTTTATAGTTTAAGAGTTCAATTTGGTTTTTACCTTGGGTAAATGCAAATGCTATAAATAGTTGGCTTGTGCTCAAGCAAATGGCCCCTCAAATTTGCCTCTGAATTTCTCATTGCAATAGATTAGTCTTTCATTTTGCTTAGAATTCTTAGTTTCATTCATTGCATGCTTAGTTAGTGTTGTTTTGCTGTTAGGAAGCCACATATCCATCTTGTGCAAGTGTTGTTGATATTTCATCCAATCCATTGGAGTAGAATAGTTTGTTTTCAATAGGAAGCCATTAAAGTTACAGGTTTTGTTCTTCAAACAGGATAGTTTCAGGTTCTGGACGTTTTATGTTGCATGACTCGCAATAAATCCCGCTAGGAATTGCATAAGCCAAGCTCTGTACTCTTGCGCTATCTCTCTCCTACTCGCATTGTATTCAGTCTGTATCCTAAGCTGCCTTTGTCCCAATATCTACTTCTGTTGATGCTAGCATTACACGCTTTTCTGGATCCACGTGAACACAAAGGAATGAGGAGATCACACTGAGGGGACAAAATCACACACACCATCGGATTCGCCACTGTTCTGTAGAATCCAGGTTCTAGCTTTCAAAGTTCTAAATTAGAAGCATATCAAATAGAGTAGCCAATCACTTTATTTCAGTCAATTTTACTTTCGATATTGCCAGGGAAGCTGTGGGGATTGATAGTTTCTGAGAGACTATGATTCATTCCTCACTTCTGAGGTAGGATCGAGAGTCTTTCAAATAGATTAGATCAGTTATTTCATTGTTTAGAATAGATTTACAACTGCACAGGAAAGTAGCTATACTCGGTTACTTTGTTTGTTTTAAATTTGTCATTAGATTAATTGTCAATTTAAAGATATATTAAACTAGCTGCTCCTTTAATTTCATTCGTATAAATTCATCAGAAAAATACAAAAATATAGAATTCATATATGTTATAGATATACTTCACATAGTTAATTTTACTTTGTTGCATTTAGTTTACATTGTGGCTTTTGTATGACAATCACGGGACCTAGAGAGCCCAGGGAATACGTATTCGAGCCAATCATACCCCAACCCAATCTCGTCACAGCCATAACTGATATAGATCAGAATCTTAGGATCCAAGTCTTCCGAACAACGGTAAACTTAAAACAAATCAGTCCCCAGTTACACACGGGTTAAACATAGAAGACGACCAAGCACACACGTTTTGGTCAAATCAACCAAACTACAGATTACCCTAGATACATATCCGCATGACTGTGGAAGGGTTTGAAAGAGAGCAGACATTTGGTTGTGATCCTTTGGTCCCACAGCCAGATGCAGGAGACACTCTCACAGATATAGATACCAGCTTGAGAATTCAGGTTGCACAAATGCCTGTGAGATACTCTGAAAAGATCACACAACTATTAATTGAATATAGAGGCTGAGAAAGCATATGACTATTGGATACTAGGGATTAGGGACTGAATCCACACATGACCATAGCAGGACCACAACAAACACGAATCTACGGTTGTGACCCACAAGTCTCACAGCCCAACGAGTCCATAGGTGAATCAGACATAGATGCTGGCCTACGTACATTAGTATTCAGATCTACTCCACTTCCACCTATCATCATCGAACAATTATCCTTGTTAGACATAGCAGCTAACAAAGCTAAGGAGTTCTGGACTAGGCCAGAGAATCGCCCATAGAGTCAATTATATTTACCATCCACCCTATGACCTTATCTGGAGACATACACGAAACTATCCCAGGTCATTTTCCACGTATTCCACAACCCATAGACCGAATCACACCAGAGCTCAATATTGATTGGAGCCTTCGAGAAATCATCCTTGCTGATCGATCTATCACACCAGTTCAGGTTAGGAGGGCCTTCTTTTCCTTAGATTCACAATTTCCACTAGTGCAAGTCGAAGACATCAGATTGCCTAACTAGTTTGTCTGCATCCCACACATATTCAATCCCCACCGGCTATCTCGGCACGACCTCGGGAGGTCAGGTGCGAGGAAAAGTTACTTGTGGATTCCCACGCTCACTTGTCACTTTTCCGAGGTGAAGATTCATTAATAAGGTTACTTTCTTCATTCAGTATTTCCATACAAATTTTAGGATTAACATTTGAATTCTCAAGTAAAGGTTCAACATTTAGATTCATATCAATTTCTTCATCCATACCAACATTATCATTCAATTCAATATCAATATTCATTGAAAAAATATTATTCTCTACATTTTCATTATGTATTTCATCCTCATTTTCTAAAACATTAGGTATATTTGATATAGCAGATGTACCTTGCCATGCATGAAGTTTTTGCATCCTCTTCACTTTCTTTATTCTCATCTCTTCCAATTGATTCAATGTTTTATTATTGACTTTATTTTTTATCCTTATGTTTTCTTTTGTCACCCATGATTGCAAAAATATATATAGTGGGGTAGGGGACAAGATGAACTACTCAAAATTCACAAAGAATGTATAGGAATATGTAAACTAGATAGAAAAGGATAGAAATCCTATGAAAGAGGTGAAAAGGACGTTGGGGGCCCATAAAATATGTAAAGATCATAACGCATATGTGTTATGCTATTCCCCTTTTCCAAGGCATGCCTCTAGGCTTGGATCTAGTTTAGATCCCAAGGCCAGAGGCATAGACTTGCAAAAACACAACAAACAACATGTTTTTGTGGAAAAATGCTAAAATTCCTATTCTTCCATGATAAATAAAATTAAAATGATGCATTAATTTAATAAAAATATGACTACGTCATAGAGAAAACTTTCTTCTTTATAAAAATATGATTTTTTAAATTTTATGACTAATATAAGGTTTCCATATTATTTATTTTCTAACTATGCCTTTTTGTAGATATTTCTTGAAGTTTAAACATGTCTATGTTTCATTGTGTGTATTTTTTTGGCTCATCTACATTGAAAAAAAAAAATACTAGCCCAAACTAGGCCTAATTCTATACATATTAAAAAAAAAATCTAATTTTCGATATTTTTTGAGCTAGCTTTATGGGGCATGGTCGGAGCTCCGTTATTTTTCAAAATGTAAAAATTGTGTACTAGAAAAATCATTAAAAAAATTTGCTAAAAAATCTAGAAAAACCTGGAGCCCATACTAGATGCTCCTAGCTATCTTTCTACCAAAGGGTTTTCAAAAATACTAAATAGTGCTCAAAAATGGTGGGGGGCACGAAAGACACTCTACTATGTTTTTTTAACAAAAAACAGAAGCACATGTTGGTATTTTAGTTATTTGAACCACTTAAACTTAACCATTTTCAATAAAATTTAGTAGCTTAGAAACTAGACTCAAAATTCTACGATTCATGTTCTGACAACATCTTCCAATTTTGAGTGTAACTATTTCAAATAACTCGTACAAGTTGAATGTTTTGAGTGGATGTTTTTTTTCTAAAAAATAAAAATGTAGGTGCAGTTATCCATGTAGGGATGTGTAGGGTAGGTGGGAGGTGAGGTGTAGGAATATTAAATTCCTAGAAAATGTTAATGAAGGATTAAAATAGGACAATACAATATAATAATGGAATAAAAGGGATTAATGATAAGATGTGATATAATGATGGATTAAAAGGATGAATAATCGAAATATGGAATATTAGATAAATTTTAAAGGATGATAAAGGGGAAAATGATAAAATGGATGAATAATAATAATTAATCTTACGATTAATTATTACACGGATTAGTCATAATTAAGCATGTTGACATTTTAAATGTCTACATTTTCCTATATTTGAATGATTATTGTGTAGCAATGACCATTCAAAGAAAAAAAAGAAAAGATGTTAAGATGGTGATATGATTCCCCTTGAGAGGTTACACAAGGAAGGAATGATTCGGGTAACCTCTTGAAAAGAGGAGAGACCCAAGTTAGTAGATGAGAGGATGAGAAGATTAAGGATTCAAAGGAGTAGGATTAGAGGATTAGAAGGTAGGAGATAGGGTTATAAGAGTAGGGTATTAGAAGATGGGGAGATAGGAAATTATAGGATTAGAAGATGAGGATTAAAATATTACAATATTTGAGGATTTAGAGGATAAGGATAAGAGGATTAGAAGATGAGGTGTATAGGATTAAAATATTTGAGGATTAGAGGAGTATGAGAGAACATTTAATTATTTAGAGGACGAGGATTAGAGGATTAGAAGATTTGATAATTTAAAGAATGAGGATTAGAAGATAGGAGATTAGAGGATGCCCCAGTCCATGATGTATGACAAGGGTGAAGATTTAGAATTTTGGATTAGAGGATTCCCTAGTCAAGGGTTTTGATGTTGAGGATTTTAGATTTGAGGATGTTAGATTTGAGGATGTTAGATTTTGAGATTCCCTAGTTAAGGGGGTAGGATTTGTAGATTTGAGGAGGTTGGATGTTGAGATTCCCTAGTCAAGGGGGTAGGATTTGAAGAGTTAAGAATTTATGGATGAGAGAATAAAGATTGGTTTTAGGATCCATTTTGATGATAGGAAATTGATGAGGAGAGGATTGGAATGATGATTGTAGAAGTGATGAGAAATAATGTTCAATTTTGATTGATAAGAGGATGTTAGAAGATGCCCTAGCCAAGGGATGAGGATTTTGGATGTTGGATGCGACATGATAAGATTTTGATGTGGATATTGATTGATAAAGGATTGATTGAATAGGGGGATGAGGAGGTTAGATAATTAGTTAGATGAGGATGATGATTAGGTGTGGATGGTGATAAGGCTAAAAGATGATGATAGAAGGAGGTGTGTTACCATAAAGTTCCCACTTTTATCATCATTAGTAATTGTGATTAATGATATGGCATAAATCAAGATGCATTAAGGTATAAAGACCGTGATGATGATATTTCCAAATGCCCATGTCCTCATATCATTGGACAAATAATAATAAAAAAGATGGTCCTCATATCATTGGATAGTGTAAAAGAAAAAGAAACAAAATGGGCCTCATATCATTGGCCAAAATGTAAATGTAGACAAGAAAGCAAGCACACACATTGCATTTTTGTATTTTTATGGATTTTTTGAATGTTTTGATTTTTAAGATTTTTGGATTTTGGATGTTTAAATTATTTGATGTTGGATGTTGTGATTTTGGATTTTGGTGGGGGGATGGTTGAGATTAGGTAAGATGAAAGGATTTAGGATGGGGTAGCTCATGCGGTGATAGGAAGGGATATAAGGTGGGATGTGATTTTCTCCTATAAGTCCTAAAGTGTGTTTGGGTAGGATGAAAGAGAAGTATTAAGGGAAATTGGATAGAGTGGATAGGATAGGGATTGATTGAGAGGTTATGATTGGATGGGATGTGGAATGGGAGATAGATATTTAGGATAAGGGATGTGGTATATGATAAGATGGGGGATATAGAAGGTGATAAGATATGCTCCCAAGTATAGGGGGATAGATTGAGGGATAGGTGTGGTGTGCCCCTAAGTGTAAAGTAGTTTAGCCCATATGGATGGATGAATGGATTCATTTTTCCCCTAGGTGTAGGGTAGGATGAGAAGTGAGGGGTATATAAAATGGATGATGCCCCCTGCAAATGGTAGTAAAGATGCCCCCAATCATGATAATGATAGTTAAAAGGGACATGGAGAGGATTGGATGAAAAGGAAAGGACCATCATCTTCCTACGAATGTTTGATCCAAGGGAAAAAGGATGTAGATGTGATGAATGGAAATAAAATGTCATCGGTGATGAAAAAAATATGAGCCTAATGATACATGTTTTAAAGAAAGAATGAGACTAAAACAATACCTGGAAACATACGATACATATGTCTCTATGAGATCAAATTGTGTGTGATTGTGATGGTGAATTACCATTAGAAGTCAATACTGAATGGGTAGTATGTGAAGAAAAACAAGCCAATGTATAGGAAATGATTAAGTCAAATAGGTAGATGGAGGGTGAAGAAAAGGATGATCCATGCATTGCTCCACTATTAGCCAGGAGTCCATAGCCCCGATGGAGATGCATTTGATTCTTGTCACAACATTTCTCTACTTCCATTCATGCATCCATAGCCCTGGTAGAGATGTTGGAAACACATGTAGACACAAAATCACACACTTTGAGTCATTATTTACTCTGAGTCTCATACTACTATTCATATAATTATTAAGTGAAAAGAGTAATAATTAACCCATGTATTTGGCCATTTTTACGTTGCTTACTATCATATTTTTGATCTTACAATTGCACTTGCCCAATTTTTTTTGTCATTATATATTTTTCCTATTTCTAACTGGGGCACCCAACCAGGACTAGGGTGCCCTAGGAACCCTGGTCCCCTCTGGGATGCCCTGATCCTCTTTGCAATTTACTCTCACCTTTTGGGCACTTTCTAGCCATTTGAGCTTTCTATATTTTTGCGGTCAACATTTTTAGGGTCAATTATGAAATTAGAACAAGATAACCATATAAATATGAAGTTATGCGACCATAATGAGAGACCAAGCACTAATCCCTTATTATCACCATCTAGAGTTGTATCCATCAAATACACCTAAAGCTAAATTTACATCCATCTAGCTCCATCACAAGGAACATAAGGTTGGTTCATTTTCATCACACTTAATAGGAGGGGAGTCTATTTTTTCCATGCACACATTTACTACATTCTACATCTAGTTATTTGCTTGCTACTTCACAAAGTGTGACTGGAACAAGATCAATCTAGAGAATGATTTGCGCGCACACACACACACACACACACACACACACACACACCTAGAACTACATTGGGCATGAGATGTAGTGCTATGCTAAGTGATAAGTCCATAAATTTGGAAGTCGAGGATAGTCCAACCCCTTAATACGCATCTTTATATTTTAGGGTTTTGATGCTTTTCTTGGAGTTTTGCAGTTGATTCTTCTGTCTCTCGTTTACAATCACATATGACACAACACAATGACAATAGTGTGATAGGAAGTGAACACAAAAAACATCTAGTGAAACTCTAGAGGAGGATTCCTAATCATTTTTTCAGACATGGATGCCTAGATATCATACTAGGGAACCCCTATCCCTTCTTAGGTGCCCCAGTCTACCCAAATAGCTCGTATTTGTAGCTTCTTAGGATTATGTGCAGTTATTTCCTCCTCATGTTCAACTAGTCTTCTCTGTGACATATTCATGCATCTTCATCGAATCAGCTAAGGCCTTTCCTAACCCTCTTTGTCTTTAGGGTTTTATATTTCACTTTCTTAGTTACTTGGGGTAAATTTACTATATTTTATTGTTCATTTACTCTGTTATCTTACTGCTTCCATAACATTATATTACACTAGAATAGATTATCATATTTACTATTTTAGTTAATCATTTTGGTGAACCTGACTTTTGAATACACTTTCTCTTTGGGCCTTTTCTTCGTATTCCCGTCACTCATAGTGGTCATTTAGGGTCTTTTCAATATTATGAGATTTATTCATTTTCCCATAAGGATTCCAAACCAATGGTTGATATCCCTACTTCTATACCTACAACTAAAAAATACCTTGGATTCATCTCACCAAGTTCCTCTTCATGAAATAGAAGCCTCTGGTAGTGAAATTCCTACAATGAAGATACCAATGTTGACCAAGATCAATTAAATACACTTACTGATATTCGATAAGCTTTGTGTGATCATCCCACTCATCTTCCATATGTCCTACATGCTTTAATTTTTTCTAAGAATTCTCTTTATGCTTCCGCATATATAGTTTCTCCTTCTTCAGCTCCCATGGTCTCTACCCCACCCATTTATGTCTCAGCTTCCATTCCTATTACTACCACTCCCCTCATTCACCCTAGCACACCTAATATGCAGCTTGGATCTTCTTCAAGTACTCATAATTTAAAATATTTATATAAAGACTTGGAAACCCAAATTCTCCATCTCCAGCTCGCTACTTCTCGTGCCTCTGCATCTTTAGACTCTACTTCACTATTGCATACTCCTTTTGCACCTAATATATTTTCCTATCCATTACCACCTAATTTCATCTCTCCCAAGTTTCCTATCTTTAAATGCCATGGTGACCCACAAGAGCATCTTTTATCTTTTCATATAGTAGGCTTTGAATATGAGGATGATCATACCATACTCGCTAAGATTTTTCTTCGTAGTTTACAAGATTACATGATGCATTGGTTTTATGACCTACCTGTCCATTTGGTAATATATTTCATGTATCTAGTTGATACTTTTCTCACTCAATTTTATATCAATATTGGCTCTAAGATATCTTAAGCCCAACTTGCGTAACTTAAACAAAGATCTAATGAAAATTTAGCAAATTATGTCTTTCATTACCAAAACAACTTAACTAAGATGTCCAATGTGCTTGCACTTGTTCATTCAGGGTCTCTTACCCCTTCTCTAGGAGAGTGTTCTCTTTGAGACCTATCCTTCTTTCGATCATCTTTGTCATACTCTTAAGCTTCATGAAACCAATATCTTAGCTATAGGAAATATTAAATAACAAGAGAAAATTTTTTCCTCTATGCATTTTCAAAATAAGTCAACATTTAAACCATCTACAACTAAACTAATAGACACAAAAGTTACTATCAACATAGTATCTAATGAGCTTCAATTGCAACCACATCAGTGTATATTCACTAAGTTTAGTGTACCTTTGCATGTTTTACTACCACAACTTGTCGATAGTAACCTCACTACACTTCTTTCACTGCTACAAATAGATCCATCTAGACTAAAATGATGTTATTTCGATGAAAATTCCCATTGAGACTATCATCAATGCATAGGAAAATCCATTGATTATTTCTTCTGACTTCAATTTCTCATCCAGGGTTTGATCGATAGTGGTAACATCAAGCTTGTGGAAACTATTGTTTCTCCACCTATCAATGAAAATCATAAGCTCAATATCTTCAACAACCCTTTACCTAAACATGACATGAAAGTGGATGAATCTTAAGCTAAGTATGTCCATCACATAGTGCCTCCGTATACATTGGGGGATCTTGACTTCTTGGTAGTGCATACTGACACTTCTCCACCACTTATTTCTTTCTCTAACCATGACTATCATGCCAATTTTAATTCTAATCACTTTCATATTAATTCCTCTATTAGAAAAATCCACATCAATAATACTAAGGTTGATTCATCATGGCCCATCAAAACATGTTCTATTCTACTATTTGATGCTATCAGTTATCTGAGTTTGTAAATATCATATCCTATGAATAATTCATATGGTGTAGTTAAACTTCTTGTTATGGTAGGACCTATTACTATACTTGTACTCTTCCTTGTTAGATAGGAAGTTGATGGGTGTGACATGATCTTAGGTCTTAACTAGATTTGTAGGTCACAATCTATCATTTCCATGAATCATCTATGTCTCAATTTCATTCATGACAATTAAGTTGTTTCTATCGATGATGTACCTCCATCTACTCCATGGTTGTCCTCTCCTCAAGCACCAATTAGCATATCTACTACTTCACATATTCCATCAAAATCAATGTTTTTAAAAGTGAAATATACTCCTAGTTCACCTACTCACATGCCATCTATGCTGTCTTGCCACTCTATTAGTCCCACACAACGATATACACCCATCCATAGGATGGTTACTACATCTATACACAGGTCTCCACCATGTTTCATTCCGCATGGATACCCATCACCATAACATTTTGTTGCACATAGGTCTCCCTCCCCTACACATTTTACTACAACATGATATACATCATAAAATCATCCATCACATGCACATAGACTTCACTCACAAACACAACGTTTATCTCATATACCACCACTTTTAGAGTAGGTTCACACACATTTATCACTACCTTCATCGAGTGGAGGAACATCATCCTTCACTCTCATTGGGTAGTCTATTCATCAATCTACACTTGGGAAGGCATGACATCTATTACACCCCCAATCCTAGCATCAACACATGTCTCATATTCACATTTACACACATGCACATTCTCACATTCGCATATTCATCTACACTATATACATCATCACTATCCGATGAAACAATTTTTTACTTCAGTTTTAATTGACTATTGAGGGAATTATCGACACATGAACCTCACAAAATGCACATTAGGCACCACATATCATCACGTTAGGCACCATATATTATCACACAATCATACATCATCTACACATTGTACACTATATCATAAGACATTGTGTGTCTTCATACATTCTATATTTATCATCCTACATCTTCTCCTACATACATTATGCATGATCCACACATGACTCACACACCACACCTTAGCTATCACATGTTGTTCATTTTTCACACATCATACACACCATCTTACATTATACATCCTTCACATTACATGTTACATCTTTCATCTTACATTTACTATGATATGCATCTTTGGGAATTTACACATTATACATTACATCCTATTCTATCACACACATTCCACATTTTACATATTCACCTCTATGCGTTGCACTCACTACCTTATGATGTAATCTAGTCCTATGGTCCATACTAGATTGTTGAGAGTATACATCACAAATGGACCACATCACACTCACACATTCATCAGTCAATATTATTTTTCTCATGCGGCATTCCTATGTTTAGTGATATATGCCTTAGGCTATAGGGTCACTCCTTTGAGCATCATCTTGTGATAGGTTACACCATCACTTTCATTTACTTTGTTTATTGGTATACACTTTAGGCTAAATCACAACTCCTTTCTACTCATCTAACTGTGATATATTCTTAGGCTACAAACTCATGCATAGTTCATCTCTATGTCACATATCATCACCACATATTCATCACAACGCCCTACATACAACACACACTTCGACCATTTCTCGATGACGCACTCTCATTTATGGTTCACTCTTGACTGTTAAGGGGGCATATTAAATGAGTCTCACTACACTAAATTCCATTCATTTGGGGGCCATGTAGCTCATATAATCCATTTTGCATTCCATTACATCCATCCACAACAAACTACATTTTATGGTTACATTTACTCTTTCTTGCACTCATTTTAACATGCTCTCTTTACTACACATACTAGATAGATATCTTTTATGTCATTATATTTACCATACACACATACACATTCATGTCTATTTTTAGTTGTGATCATAGATATAGAGCTTTTTCACGTAACATGGATGCTTAACACATGACCTACTGGGGCATCCACATTCGTACTCTATACGTGTTATTGTTTAATTTTTATTCATAACACACTAATTTGGTTTAAACACACTTTGAAATACTTTCTATTTTTCTAACTTATTAATGGATGTTTCATGTGCAACATTTTTTATGCATGGATATTTTCTTCCATACTTGTTTGTCACACTTGTCTTCTATTATATGTTATTATTTGTTTTGTTTGCAGGACTTTCCCTTTATTGTGTGTACACCTTTTTTTGTTTGCAACCATGACCACCTTGAGTATCTTGTGACACCGTGAGTGGTGTCCCATGTTTTCAACCCACTTTGTATGGCCTAAATTATTTTCTTGGGTGTTTACATTATCTGCTTATGTTCTAGCTTACACATTGTTTGTTTGGCTTGCACTTATTTTCTACATGCATGATTGTTCTTACTAAAACTTGTTTCCTATCCACTTATTTATGTTTGCATTGGTATTTACCAAGTATATTCCCTTCCCCCAATAAGGCACAATTTTAGTATACGTGGTCGGTCCTCTTTTGGGGACGCATTCTCCTATCTGTGATGTCACACATGCCCCCAAAGAGGGGGGCATTATTTGGGGTTTACACACAGTACCAATACAATATAGTCTACATTTTTTGTCCATAACACAATGGGTTATACAACGAGTGGGTTCAGCCTAATCTACGAACTTTGTGTTGTCTAAATTTCTGATTCGTAATGAAATTAATGCACTAGCTACTAAAGAAAATAGCAACTCAGAAATGTTAGAGGGTTTATATTACCTCAGATGCGTGATGATGCTTGATATGGGAACTGAGTGATAGATTTTTGGTGATGCAAAAACTTGTGAAATAGAAATAGATTGGATAAGATAGATAGGGGTGGGGGCTACTTGACAAAGTGGACCCGAGAAGCATTAAATTCCTTGGTGGATGTCATCCCCCGTCATTAAACAAAAGAGATGTAAGAAAAAGGATATACTGATAATCTGTAAAGACTGAAAGAAGAAATAATCTAAAAGTAATATTGGTTGATCTAGATATTAATTTGATTGAATAACTAAAAGATAAATGTACCTGGTCTAGGTTGACAATGACCTAGACTGTGCAAAGGTAGGTCGACGGTAACCTGGGAGGTTGGATCAGGAAAATAAGGAAAACATGTAGACTACTATGTAGGATATGAGTGCAATCAAGTGGCTGTAGAAATCTGAAAATGCTTGGATCCTTCTGTAGTGAATATCTGGAGAGACAAAATTGAGGAAGATCATAAAAAAACAAATATTGGGAGGATTAAAACTAGAGCCCCGGTCGATGACAACTGAGGTATATATAGGTTGAGTTTAGTGTAATAGAGGAGCTGGATGGGGGATTAGTAGACTAAAACAGAGGATAAACACATGTAGGGGATGAAGGTATCTTTGGAAGAGAAGGAAATGACTATTAAGCCCGAATCGATAGTGACCTGATAGTGTCGGCGACTACTATGGCAGGAATTGATAAAGTGAAAGGAAGGTATGGTAGATGATCAACCTGTAAGAAAATATTTGTAGAAAAGACTTGATGACGAAGCTATGAGCTCTATTGATGATGATCTATACCTGAAAAAAGGTTATATATAAAAGATATAATAAAACATGATAAATTTGATTAAATCTATGTAAATAATGGAAATCTCACAAAAGTTAATATTGATTGATACATGCACGCTGCAAGGAGGTCTGTAATGGATTTAGGACTATTCAGGCATAAAATATTATCATGCACTTGATAGATAATATCAATAAAGCACTTGGTTTTATAGGGTTGATGGTGACTAGGCCAAGTCACCACTGATCGTGGGGAAATTTTCCATGCTGGGAAGATTTTCTTGATTTTGGTGTGATTTTTTGTCTTTTTGGAGTTGGTTGAATGCTTTAAAGAACTAGGTGGGAAGGGGTTGTTTGAGGATGAGATGTAGGTGAGTTAGCAGTGGAGATAGGTTAGAAAAAATATAGGGAAAAAGAGTATAGGTTTGGAATGAAAGCATTCCAAAATGGGCAGTTACTTAGGGCATGCTGAGTTAATTAATTAACTAATTTTAATTAAATATGTTTTAAAGATAATGGGCATTTAATTAAGTAATAGGGAATAATTAATTAAATCCAAAAATGGCATTTGATTAAATAAGGAGGATGAATAATAAAATATTTGCATGCGAGCGATGAAGGGATATATACCAAATTTAGGTGTCTACATTTTACCCCTTTTTGTTGAGTGGTTTGTAGTAGTAATCCATGAGATAAAAACAAAAAGGGTTGGATGAGGATAAAGGATTGATGATAATATCCCCCTCAAATGGGGGATCGATGATGCAAAAAGGAACCAATGACACGTTTGAAAAAGGTAGATGATGAAGGGGGGTTGGGTGATGAAAATATGGGTGAAAGCATAACCAAGGAAAGATGCGCCATGCAAAAAAGATCGTAATAAGGATAAAAATATGGTGGTGACTCCAATATAACATTGGTAGGGGACAATTATGGTCTCAAACAATGTTCTATGGAACAGTGAGTGGGTGAAGACCACTGCAGTACGGATATAGGCTGAGATGACCAATGGGTCATAGGCAAGTCATCAAATTATGCACAACTATATGTGAAATCCTTCGTACATGAGGAATTGGGAGAATAGGTATGTGTTTCACTACGAATGAGGATAAAAATTATGGTTCCCAAAGGGACATGAAAAGGCCAAGAAGGAAGAGTCTGAAAAATATGGATGAAGAGATAATATGCCCCAAGAGGGGAAAGTATGGCCATGAAGGCAAAAAGGAAAAATTAAATATTCCCCATGTGGGAAAAAGGGTATAGACACCAAGTAGACTCTGTGAAAAAGTTAGATTAGGGTAATGTAAGGTAAAATGCCCGAAGGTAGAGTAAATATGGCCATTGAAGTGGACTTTGAGATTGTTCCCTAAAAGGGAAAAAGGCCACAAAGGTGGACTTTGAAGGAAGGATGCCCAAGAAAGAAATGAAAGTATGGCCCAACAAGACTTTTAACGATAGAGATAGACTAAAAATAGATAAGGCACAACTGTAGATGTAGCAACCTGAAGGTACAAATGACACTACATTGTGTTAAGGAGCATGCGAGGGAAAACATGCCTCCAACCTCATTGGAGTTAAACAAGAAAGTATCCTGGGTAACGTACGGCACATGCAACCAAAGTAGATGTTAGTAAATAACCAATGTTATTTAGTCATTTCAAGTATCATAAGGAAGAAATGGGTGAAATGATCTTATAAAACTAATGTTGACATGACAAAAGGGGTTTTAGATGCACTTGTACAAAGGAAAGAGGGTTCTCCAAAAGTGGTGTTCCCTAAACTATGCCCTAACTCTGGGAAGGGGAAGGAGAAAATCGATCAATGAGGGAAGATTTATTAGGATGTTGATAAAATGGAAGGTTGATCAATGTAGGAAGCCTTCAAATTACATAAGGAGTAGTTATACTTTGAGGGTATGCTCTAATTTTTACAATATATAAATGGAAAGAATAAAATATGGTATCCATCCTTTAAGGGATCGGCGATGTAGCCTAGAATATACCCAAAAATCCTAAGGTGTGTTGGAACATCACTTAGACTAGATTAAGTGCTCACCCGAAGCACGCAAGGGTACCATGTCCCTTTTTAGAGTAGCTTGTTCAAGATGTTATCATGATTATAAATATAATTCAGTTCCACCATAGATAATCAATTACACCACAATGCATAAACCAAATCTAGATCTAAACCATATGAAAGATTGACTAAACAATTACTATAATGAGATTTACCATGCAAGAACCATATTCAGTCTCATCTAACACCATTATCCAACCAATATTATCCATTATATTAATTAATGCAAAACATAGAAGCTTCATACATCGTGATCCAGTTTCCATAGTCATGTGTGCTAGTAATTCTGTAGCATAACTCTATAATAAATGGTATATCCAAACTGTGAAAATCAATACAAATATATATATATATATATATATATATATATATATATATATATATATATATAAGGGTGGGGACTTTCACTTCACTGCTCATGTAGCTTCCAAAAATAAATAATAGCCATGCACCCTTACATAAGAATACAAAAGCATGCAAGTGCTAATAATAGATCTCCTATAGTTAACTCCTAGTATAGATCTTATTAATAGCTCAAAACTCTGCATGGCACTCGATCTTCCACTTATCGAAAATAGGCTTGCATAGCCCAAAAGTCATCATACTTTTACATGCTCTGAACTCCATGTCTAAAAAATCCTTGATCTACAAAAGTGACTAAGTCCCATTTCTAACCTATTTCTGGGCGCACTTCTATTTTGCTATACTTTTGTGCATGTATACGTGCCCTGTTCCCATGTGCCCAATCCTCACTTTCATCCTTGAGCTATATTTTATCTACTCAACAATACACCACACTAAATTCATTACCACCCCTGGAAATGGGTAATCTCTACTCATTTCTCCAAGAATAAATAATAATGAATAAAAGAATAAACAATTATGTGACCAAAAATGGTGAAGTACCACTCGACGCTCTACTCCTCTACCAGCAAGATCAATTTTGGATTCTCATTTTTAATCTCTACCTCTAATGCCTGCCAATCACTCATAGCTTCACCTTTTTTATTAGGGACATCTATAACCATGGCTTCAAACTCATCTTGAGTCATATTTTCATGTTCATTCTACAAAATCTAAACAATGTTAGCCATGCTAAAAACCATTCCCTTCATGAATTCCATCTTCTGAGCAATGAGCTTCCCAATTTCGTTCATCCTTTCCCTGTGTGGATTATGTTGGTACCCAAATTGATTCTCCCTCAGAAGCTGAGCAACATCATAGGTTTGGCAGGAAGCTTAGAGACAAGCAGAGCATGTAATATGTCGTTTTGTAGCTAGGGATGAAATGCAGCTTGCTCATTGTCACTCAAATGTGGAGAAATGGGTAGCACCCTCAAGAGGATTTAACCTATCCTCACTACTTTATGGTTGTGCCCTTCAACTAGGGTGAGAGGACCCTTTTTTGTAGCCTATTATTTGTGGAGGAGATGGAGATATCCTTCCTTGTGAAGTTATTAAGAAGACCCTGAAGAAAATATGATCAATGCAACAAAACCTAACTCTCACGAGTTGTCACTCTGGATAATGGAGATATTTTCTAAGAAAGGTTCAGGCCACTAAAGATAATAAAAACCTGATTGTTTCTGCATGTTTTGGTAGTAGAAATTATGCATTTGTATACACACAGGACAAATAGGTGTAGTATGGG